>JAHLMG010000016.1:600000-985036 GCA_019914985.1 Auriscalpium microsporum | reverse complement strand
CCGCCGGGTACCGGCAAGACCGCACTGGCTGCAACCATCGCCCAAGCCTCCCAATTCCCATTCATCAAGCTCATTACGCCTGATAACATGATCGGCTTCGGTGAGGCGCAGAAAATCCAGGCAATATCCAAGGTGTTCGCGGACAGCTACAAGAGTCCGATGAGCGTGATCGTCGTGGATAACATCGAGCGACTTCTTGGTGCGTGTTTACAGTCGCTCAAGCTCTGCGGGTATTTATGTCTGGATGCGCGCAGACTGGACTCCCGTGGGCCCGCGGTTCTCGAACTCGGTCCTGCAATCGCTGATGGTGCTCATGGCCAAGCGACCGCCAAAGGTAAGCGCATCGCATCCATTTCGCAACTACGGCAACTCACACCAAACCACAGGGCCGCCGCCTCCTGGTCATCGCGACGTCGTCCCTCCGGCCCATGCTCACAGAAGTCGGCCTCTCCACGTTCGACGCCGAGCTGCGCATCCCGCCTATCACAGACCTGCTCGCGCTTGACCATGTCCTGGACGCTGTCGAGCTATTCCCCAGCGCGAAAGACCGCGCGCGGGCAGTGCAGATGCTGCGCCAAGCGGGCTTTGGGAACGATGATGATGACGGTGCGGGAAGGCTGAGCATCGGCGTGAAGAAGCTGCTGAGCATAATCGAGATGGCGAGGCAAGAGCCGGAGGCGGTTGCCGAGCGGTTGACGAGCGCTGTGATGGGGCTGGGGATGTAATGTGAACTGTCGAAGACAGACTGTATGTACAACACTTCACTGGTTACGATTTAGTGGGCACATGACGGAACAATGTGGACGAAGCGGAAGAAAAAGTTGTTATCCGATACCCCCGGCGGGAGTCGAACCCGCAACCTCCAGATAGCTCTCATATAGAAGTCTGACGTCATAACCATTAGACAACGAGGGCTTCAACTGATTTCCGATCTGTGCACCTATTAACTGAAGGGGTTGAGAGTTAGGTTAAAAAAAAATCTGGTTCAATGCGAGGCCACGTCAAAATTTTTAATCATACTTCAAAAAGACTACAGACGGGTCGACAAAAACATGTCGATCTCCAGCGCAAACACCTCGACGTGCGTCTCCAGAGCAAAGTGCCCAGTATCCACGTTCTTCACCACCAAGTCTTTGGCATCCCGCCTATACGCCTCCGCGCCGGCCTTGACGAAGATAGCGTCATTCACGCCCCACATCACCAGCACCGGCACGCCGCTCGTGCGCAAATACTCCTGAAATTGCGGGTACAGCATCAAGTTTGTGCCGTAGTCGTAGAACAGCGAGAGCTGCACGTCGTCCTGCCCGGGGCGCGCGAGGAGCGCCGTATCGAGCGTATACGCCGCGGGGTCGATGCGCGTGAGGAGCGCGGGTGGAACGCCGTAGGTATACTGCTGCTTCGTCGGGCCGAAGGTCAGGAGAGGGAGGAGGGCTAGCGCCTCGGGGGAGGTCGTGGAGAACGTTGTGCTGGAGGACCAGTACTTGCGGAAGGGCTCCCAGAACTGGCCGAGGCCCTCTTCGTAGGCGTTCCCATTTTGGGAGATGATCGCGGTGACACGCGTGGGGTGGCGAATGGCCAAGCGGAAGCCTACGGGCGCCTGCAGAAATGCCTAAGTACGGGATCGCTTGAGACAAGGAAGCTCTACGCACCCCATAGTCAAAGACATAAAGCGCAAATTTCTCGATGTTCAGAGCATCGAGGAATCTCTCGACGGTGTAGGAAAGATTGTTGAATGTGTGCAGGTAGTCGCGCTCCGTTGGCACAAGCGTGAAGCCGAACCCGGGGAGGTCAGGCGCGATGACGCGGTACTTCGCCGCGAGCAGCGGGATGAGGTTGCGGAACTGGAAGGATGAAGAAGGGAAGCCGTGTAGCAGCAGAAGCACTGGATTCGCGATGCTGCCCGCGGCGCGGTAGAAGACGTTGAGGCCGTCGACTTCGAGGCTGTTGAGCGTTACTTGTGACATGGTGCGGTTGGCGATTGTTACAGATTGTGGTGGGCCAGGCGCACCATTATATATGCAGGAGGATGTGTGGCGCGCCCCCTAAGGTATGCGCTCATGCAGAGACGTACAGTGAGCGCATCGTCCGCGGGTGCAAATCGCAGTTCTTTGTCAGCTCGCGGCGCCCCGTCACTCGCCGAGTTGGTTCATCCAGGATCGTATAATAAAGTTCTTTCGAATGCTGGAAGGTGACGATGGTCCATTTGGTGTGGCGACAAACTGTCGACGCCCAGAAGGGGAAGGCGAAGTCGAGGAAGCCACGAGCGCCCGAACGCCAGGATTGTAATTAAGCCGAACGGTGATACTCGTTCAAGAGTCGAAATGTCATATCTCCGCTACAGTCAAGGCTCGGAAAGACATTTCTCCAAGGAGGTATCTCCCGACAAAGCCCGGCAACGAGCACAAGCATGGCGATCGGTATGAACACCTAGCGTGGAAGATCCAATGCAGCCGAACGCCTGAGTAACCCACCATGAATATGAGAGGAGCAAGAATAGCACCTTGACGAGAGTGATTATGTTCTGGATGCTGCCCGTACATAAACAGGCGTGTTGCACTTTCGAAGGCTGACCACTGGCTGACCACGCTTAGGCAGACTGGGTTGAACCAAACTGCCGAACAGAAAGATTCCCAAGTGATGTCGACGAAGGTGCCCCACATGTGGGACAGAATATACATCTGATGCCTAGAGTTGTTTGAAGGCGCAGAACAAGAGAAGAAATCCCAGCTAAAGATGAGGCTTCTAGGGAAGTACTCGACTCCGACTCGGAGTGCGGCTAAAGCCAAGGCTATGGACCAGCGACCGCGAGTCGAGATGGTAAAAAAAGCTCCATTGCCGTAGTGAGTGCATCGCATTTCGTTTCAAGTACAAGGCTAGGCAAGGGCAAATAGCGTGCTCGTCGTTGGTGGTCGTCGTGGTCGTCGTGAACAGACGGCCGCTGCCACGGGCCGGATGTTCACTTAGTTTATGTAAGCCCTAGCAGAGCGTCGCCCGCCGCCGCGGTCACAGTCCTCAACTTACTTTCCCCTCATTCTTTCTTCTTGGGTTTGACACAGCCGACGATGAGCCACGAACCAGAGGAGTATATATCCGTGCTCAAGGCTTCCTACGACTACGCACCTCAATCAGAGGACGAAATAGAAATCAAGGAGGATCAGATACTCTTACTTCTTGAGAAGACGGATGACGAGTGAGTCCCCCGCCTTCTCTGACGGCGACTGTACTGAAAATAGCGAAGCTGGTGGAAGGTGAAGGTGAAGGGCGATGCAGATAGTCCGTCTGGTCTCGTGCCGTCTGCCTACGTCGAGAAGGTACGCAGCATCGCATTAGCCTCGCGCGGCGCACGCTGACGTCGGAAGTTTCCAGGCAGAACATTCATCGCTGGTGAAAGCGCAATACGACTACGATGCCGCTGCTCAAGGGGAACTCTCGATAAAGGAGGATCAAACGTTGTTGGCTTATGGGTCGGAAGATGACGGCTGGTTGCTGGTGCAGTCAGAAGGGGACGGGAAGATTGGCTACGTGCCAGCCAACTACGTGGAGGAGGTAAGCAGCAACTTATATGTGCATTGAACGCTAGTTGACCATCTCTAGGCCGGCGCAGCCGCCCCTGCAGCGGCCGCACCTCCAAGCATCGTCATTCCGGACTCGGTACGAATCGACTTCCTCAACCTATATGCATGATATCTGACTGCCGCACCACCCAGCCGCCCAAACCAGCGCGCCCTGTCAGCACATATGTCGACCCCGCAGACCTTGTTGCTGCCACCGCCTCCAAAGCCAAAGCCGATGACATCAAGACGTGGGCCATTGCCGAAATTGACAAGAAAGGCAAGAAGAAGAAAGGCACGCTCGGGATTGGGAACGGTGCCATCTTCTTTGCAAGCGAGTCCGACAAGGTGCGTACCCCGTACCTGCGTCCTTGCTGCTGCGTGCTCATATGATGCCCCCAGACCCCCGTGCAAAAGTGGCCGACAGGCGAGATCACGTCCGCGAAGATCGACAAGGGCAAGCACGTGCTCATCGAGGTCGGCGGCGCGTCCCCGATCAGCCTGCACTACAACGCGGGCGCGAAGGACACGGCAGAGGCGATCCTCGCGAAACTGGAGTCGTCACGCGGTATCGCCCGGGGTGCCGACGAGGCGGACGCAGAGGAACCCGCAAAGCAGCAGCCAGTGCGCGCGCTGCCGCCTCCCCTGCACGATGAGCGGAGCCTTTCGGCCAGCCCGAGCAAGAAGGGCGTGCATTTCTCCGAGAAGAGCCCTGCGATAATTCCGCCAAGGTCTCCATCCCTCAATGGCGATTATGAAGAACCCGCGCAAGAGATAGAAGAGCCAGAGCCAGAGGCCGAAGGGGAAGAAGCTCATGCACTTTACGACTTCGAGGCGCAGGGGGAGGACGAACTGAACGTCACGGAGAGCGAGAAGTTGTGGATTCTGGAGCGTGACGGCGATGAGTGGTGGAAATGTCGCAATAGCAAGGGAGAGGAGGGTGTCGTTCCTGCTTCCTACCTCGAAGTGAGTTGCCCGTTCGTCGTGCTGTAGACGCCGCCTAACGTGCTGCAACGCAGCCTACTGGCAGAGGTCACCTTCCTCCAGCTGCTCCGCGTCCTACAGCTCCGGCTGCTGCTGTTGCTGAAGAGGATGAGGACGATGATGCAGCCGAGCAAGAGGCAGAACGCGAACGAGAAGCGCGTGCGGCGGAGGAACGTAAGGCTAGGAAGCAAGCCGAGATGACGCGTGCAGCCGCCGCTGCCGCTGAGGCGGAACGAAAGCGCAAGGAACAACAACGGCTTCAGAAAGAGAAGGAGAAGGAACGCCGAAAGGCGGAGCAGGAGAGGGAGGAGCAAGAACAGGAGGAGGAGCAGGAGCGGGAGAGGGAGAGGGAGAGGGAGGAGCGCGCAGCAGCGAGGGCAGCAACGAAGGTAGCTTCGAAGTCTTCAAGATCGTGCGTTTACAGCTATATATGCGCTTTTGATGGAGAGCTGATCAGGATGCAGGTCTGGCAAGTCTAACCGGAAGCCCACTGAGAAGCGTATGCTCGCATCCTTGCTGCTTGTCTGCGCTAGTCTCACCTTGCTCCGTTATAGGCGATCCTCCCTCGCGTGACCAGACTCGCATGTGGCATGATCGTACAGGCCAGTTCCGCGTCGAGGCAGCGTTCTTGGGCTACGAGCACGGCATGATTCGCCTGCACAAGGTTAACGGCGTCGTCATTGAAGTGCCGTCTGAGAAGATGTCTTCCGAGGACATGCGCTACGTCGACTCGCTCACAGATCCCACTAAGCCCGCCGGGCACTCTCTGGTAGACGACGACGACATCCCGCTTGCCGTCCGGCGGCAGTCCGTGGCTGCATCCAAGAAAGCACCCCCGGTGGATTGGTTCGAGTTCTTCCTCAATGCCGGATGCGACCTCGACGACTGCACGCGCTACGCGACGTCCTTCGAGCGTGACAAGATCGAGGAATCCCTGCTGCCGGACATCACAGAGGGCACAATGCGCTCGCTCGGCCTCCGCGAGGGCGATATCATCCGCGTCAAGAAGCTCATCGACCAGCGCTTTCCCAAGCCCACACCTGCGTCGCCCTCTGTCGACCTGCTCAACGGCACCGCAGCGGAGGGCAAGCCTTCGTCGCCGAGCCCCGGCCCGCCGAACCTGTTCGCCGCCGGCCCGAACGGCGCGCTCAAGACGACCCGACGCGGCCGCCCGTCGACGAGCAAGAGCACGCCTCCGAGCGCTGTCGACCTCAGTGCGATATCGACGGCATCCGAGACGATCCAGCGGGTGACTACACCGCAACAGCAACAGATTGCAAGTCCGGGCAGTGTGTCGTCGCCGGTGCAGGTGCCGCAACGGACGGGCTCTGCCCTCGCCGCTGGGTCCGGCTTTGACGACGATGCATGGACGCCGCGACCGAGCTCGACGCGCCCCATCGCGCCCACACCACCCGCCCAAGAGGCACGCGCACCTTCTGCGCCGCCTGCGGCCGCCGCTTCTGCGGTTGCAGCAGTGGCCGCGCCCACACCTCCCGCGGCCTCGCCGGTGGTGCCGCCTACAGCGCGCGCACAGTCTACAGGCCCAGCGTCCTTAGCGAAGACGACGGAGTCAGACATCTTTGATCAGCTCGCGCGCCTCAGCCAGCTGCGCGTTACTGCCCCTGCCATCTCGCCGGCGCCGTCTGGGCCGTCACCGTCCATCACGGCACCTCCGCCGGCCAGCTACAGTGTGGGCATGGGCATGAGTCGCTCGCCGGTGCCCATGGGCCAGCATCTGCAGGCGCAGCAGACTGGCATGCTCCCGCCGCCACAGCAACAGCAGCCCTCGCCGGGTCCGCGTGGTCCCTTCGCACCCGTTCCTGGAAATCAAGGCCTCTTGCAGCCCCTCATACCTACGAACACGGGCTTCAATGGCTTTGTCCCTACGCGTCCTGGCGCGTCGTCCTTCAACAACCCCCAGCCCTCGTTCCTCTCTGCGCAGCCGACTGGTTTCCAAGGCGGCCAGCAGCAACTCGTGCCGCAGCAGACGGGTTTCCCTGGCCAGCAACAGCAGCAGATCATGCCGCAGCAAACAGGCTTCCAGCCTCAGCAAACGGGTTTCCAGCCACAGCAGCTTCTCCCACAGCAGACAGGCTTCCAGTCTGGGTTCCAGAACTCTGGTTCAATACAGCCCCAGCAGACAGGTTTCGGCGGCCCCAGCCCGTTGATGGCGCAGCCCACTGGTATGAACGGCGGGCAGTTCGGCAACTTCGGTGCACCACCACCTGTACCGGCTCTTCCGACGCAATTCCAGAACCAGAACAACTTTGGACAGTTGCAGCCAAGTGCGTTATAGAATTTGTTTGGCGGTTGACGTGGTGAGCTAACGCGAGGCAGATCCGACGGGCTTCAACCCCGGCTTTGGCCAGCCACCGCCGAGCAAGGATACCACGCCGGCGGGTATATTTGCACAGATGAAAGCGGGCACATTCGCGAACGATGCGGCGCCTCAGCCTCAGAGTAAGCTTTCGCGTACTTTTAATGGTCCTCGGGCTGACATCCAAGTATTAGACAAGTACGATGCCCTTCGCACAAATCGTAAGTTTTGCTATCTTCACGTCCGGTCCAAGGCTAATATCATCCACAGCTGCACCTCTAACAGCTCAACCTACGGGATGGGGCTACCCGGGTTTCCCTGGAGGATATCAGGGATAACGATAACATATGAATGGACTATATCCAATGTATTTCATTCGCGCGCATTTGCCTCTCTTTTTACCTTCCCTCTTGTTGTTTTCCTTACACATTCATGGCTACTGCTTGGAATCCACCAAACCCGGAGATGCTTGCATTACATATGTGCGAGAAAATATAATTAAGCGATACAAAAGTAGTGAAAGAGACGTAGGTCATGACGGCTCTGTGATGCCCTGTGCGTAGCCGACGCGAACAAAGTAATCCCGCAGACCTTCCCGAACGTCTGGCGACGTTTCCCGGGCCACCATCTCGGCAGCGAGAGGGTATATCGCCGGCAAATATCTAGAGAACTGGTCATATCGTCAGTGTGAGGACGTCGGTAACTGATAGCGAGAGCGTACAGCCTTGTCGTCGAACTTGCAGAATCCGTGCATGATCTCAGAGACGACCGGCGTCCAGGCAGCAATGTTTTTGGCTTGCGTGTCAGCGCGAAGCTTGGTGTAATCCGTGAGAACACCGAGACCAAGCCTGGCGGAAGACGCGTCAGACAACTCCCGCGATCGCGACGAGGAAGGGACGTACGGTAGAAGACGCTCGGCCACCTGTGGTCGAGCAGCTTGATGGTCTGGCCGCGTATCATAGTACATGCGCAGCAGGATGTGTACCAAGGTCGACGCGCTACTCGACTCCTGCTTCAAGAGGTTTGGTAAATGCTTCATGAAGCCTATTCTCATCCGTCAGCATCCGACCATCCGCTCATCAGTGGAAACAATGTATCACGTACCAACTTTCCATAATCCGGTACGCAGTTCCTTGTCCTCGTTGAACATGCGTGCGAACTGGTAGCTGTGGTCCAGCACGCCCATCAAGCGCAGCAAATGCTCCGGCGGAATGGTACGGTAGACCTCGTCGTTCCGCAGGAGATCGTTCGTGGTCTCGATGAGCAGCAGCTGCAGCACGCATTTGACGATGATCTGCTTGAATATCCGTCGTCGGTCGTTCAGCGTCGTCTTGGCGGTGATTTTCTGGCTGTCATGCTGCGTTGGGGATAGCGGAGCTGGGAGGATCGCTTGAGGATCCTCTGAATGAAAGAGTCAGTCCGCAATAGCAAATGACGTTGGAGTGGACGCACCATTCGAATCCTGCAGATCTGGAGTGCCGCTGTCAATCTCGACGCGCAGACTCTCATCAAAGAGTTGGTGGGGAGTTGTGGTCCTGAATAGCCTGACGAAAGTCGTCGCCACGCGCTCCCACCGTGCAGGGCTCAACTTCTTGACGTTGCTTTCAATCAACTGCTGCAAACATGATGTACCGATTCGTGCCAGGGTGTCGTTCTCTGTATGCTCTCGCTGAGTTACTTCTGTACCTTACGATTGAGACCAGCTGCACTGACCTTGGCAAATGCAAACGCAGAGCAGATCCAAAAGGCCATCTAAGAAGCGCTCGAGGATCTCGAAGTAGAACGTGTACAGGTCGATCAAATCTCGGAGCGCCTGGATCATGGTCGTCGACAACCACACGCTCATGTCTTCCTGTGTGCTGAACCGCGAGAGATCTTGACTCGACTTGAGCACAGCGAATATCGGGAACAGCAGCTCTTGGCAAACAGTGTCCCAGAAATCGACGGGGAAGGAAGAACCATACTTCTTCAGCGTGCTGAAGAGCGAGTCCAAGGCTCTATAGATCCATGAGTATTAGCGGAAGTGAGAGGACAGAGCGAACTCACAGGCGTCGTACTTCCAGATCTTCACCGTTCATGATCACGTCGTAGAAGCTGAACAATACTGGATACCAGTACTTGATCATCGGATCATCGACACCCACGTTCTGCGGGCCTGCAGCAGTCAATCCGCACTCCGGTGTGTTCAACATGATCGGGATGACACCACGCAGCATTGCGATCGCCAGTAAACTGATCTTCTGATACTTGCTCACTTTGCAGAAGTCCGTGATGCAAACTGTGAGGTCCGCGAAGGAGCCGTATCGAACAATGGCCGGGAAGTGCTCCTTGTTCAGTCGCGTGACAATCTCAAAGGCGGAGCTCGTTATCCGCTCTGCATTTTAAGTGGTCAGACCCGATAATCAGAACCGAGGCTAATAAGCTCACCAGTCAAGACCTTCGACGCAGAAGAGAAAACACCGAACATAGTCCGCCAACCGGAACGCATGTTCTGCACTCGCCCTTGGATCATTTGCTGTAGACATTGCAGAACCTGGGGAGCGCTGTGAGCTGATTTATCGGAGCAAGATCTCGGCAACATACCATGTCCCGGATATCAGGATTAGCGTTGTGGATCATCGTGTACTCGAACGGCTTCAGGAAGTCCTTCTGGAACTTGAAATGGGGCAATTCCTCCTTCTCCAAGAAGCGCATAGAGAGTTGCCGAAGCGAATCAAGGGCAAAGAAGCCGACATGGGGATTACTATGGCAGCAAACCTGCAAGTGCACATTTAAGGAGCGGCGCCCAAAATCGCAAAGTGCCTGCTTACCTGATTGAAGTGCTCCCCAAGAATGTCCCAGAGATTTGACCACTCGAGACGAATTCGGCTCATGTTGTAGTACGAGATCTCAACGAGCTTCTGCAAGCTGAACAGCCGCGGATGTTGCGATAGGCCGGATGACTGGATCTCCTCCCACGATACATCGCACAGAGCTCGGACGAAGTCCACGATCGCCGTCTGCCAAGTCGTCAGAAACGAGATGCCAGGCCCCATCAATTGATGCTTACCCCGGACAGGTAATGGCTTAGTGAAAAAACCATATCCGCTGCGACAGTAATATGTGTTGATCGGCTTTCATTCGCCAACTCTTCGTTCGGGAGCTTCTTGTGCTTTCTGTAGGGATCAAAATATCAACGACAAGGTTCGAAAACATCAGATCAACGCACCCTTTATGGCCGTCTTGCACATCCACGCCGCTGCTGATGAGCTGCATGTGCTCCAGCTGACTGACGCATGACAAGACCTCGCGCCACGAGCCCTTCAGGTTATTGCCTTCTGTGACGGCGATGTCCAGAAGCGCCTTGATTGCCTCCATGTTCTTCGTCTTCATCTCACCGAGGTTGTTGAGGAACGTATTTTTCCCGAGTGTCGTCACAAAAGCATTTCGCTCCAGCTCCAGATCGAAGAAACAGACGATACGGATCGCATTCTTGAACCCGTCAAGACAGAGCTCGATGATCTCGAGGTCATCGGTCTCCTTCAACGGCCCAGAGATGCCGGCAAGAAACGGGATCCAGGCCACCTCGAACATGGGCTTGACGTGCACAAAGTGGGATGCGCTGTAGAACTGGTCGGTGCTCTTGGACCCCTTACGCTGCGATCGCATCAAGGTCCGGAACAGAGCCTGAATAACGTCAGCTGCATGACTGCAGACACAATGCGATAGCGAAGTACCTCAGTCTTGTTGGCGATACCACTTGACTGAAGAATATACGCCTCCTTCTGAAGGTCCCGACCAACCGACGCAAGAGCGTTCGCAATGCCCGGCGCTGGCGTGGGGATATTACCGAGGCTCGCATCCATTTCGTCCTTCATACGGATCTCGTTGTTCACGATGTCGTCGTAGATCTCCGATAACATCTCCTCAGGAAGATCGTTGCCGTCATTGATGCCACGGTTGTTCCGTACGAAGTCGGCCTTCGTCATGCGATTTTTTACCTGAGGACTGTGCGCGTCGGTGTTCAACATGACAGTGGAGTACGAGAGAATGTAGGCAGCATCTAACACGTGAATGAGAATGTGCGACGTTCGACGGATTGACCAAGGGTCACTTACCGGCGTTAGCAAACGGTGTCGAAGCATTGCCCTCAATGTAGTGCTCGGCGAACTTCAGCATGAACCGATCAATCTTCTGCGCTTCTCCCGGCAGACGGAAGGCCTGCAGGAACAAACGAAGACCTTCCACGAACGTGAGATTATGCAGATCGATCATGTCCACGAATGCGTGCATCGTGGCTATGTTGCGCTCGCCACTGCAGTGGAAATATGAGCGGTAGAAACAAGGAAAAGGACAATCGACGCACGCCTCGCCAAGATACTCCCCAATCATGGCTTTGCTGAGCCCATCGGTGGTAAGCAAGAATTTAGCAATATCATGTGGAGAGCTTCCAGGGACGAGACCCGTGTCCACGGCAAATTCCAGACCCTGTGGGCAAAGCAGTGAGCACGAGTATCCTTCACTTCCACCAATCGCACCGTACCCGCTTCGGCTTGTAATTGAACTTCTTGATACCCTCCAGCAGCGTGGTCTTCTTCTGCTTCGCGCTCTCGAATCTGCTCGGATCGTCGGCAATGTCTGGAGTCGGCTGTCTTGTTGAGTCTACGCTCGAGCCCGTGGGCAAGCGGTCGAGCGACTGCGACGCGTCAGGCGTCAAGTTACCTGGACGCCCCTGGCTGTCCTCCACTGTGCTAGCGCGGCCTTGAGCAACGGTGTCGACGGCGGTCTTGTTGATCCCCCATGCGACGAGCGAGCGTAGTACGGATGCTAGACATTCAAGGCTTTGGCGGCGGAGCTGAGCTTCGGAGTGGCCCAGAGACGATGTGTCAACGGTTCCGTTGATGCCGAGTGCCGTGGTGGAGAGGGAGGGAGCAGTATCAGTGCGCTGCACCTTTGTGGTGGGTGTCACGGAGGGGCTGGTAGGCTCAGTTCCCTTCTGAGGAGCGGAGCTTGGTGAAGTATTCGTGGACAGCTTCGAAATGATGTTCATGAGACTGTACAAGTCAGATTCGCGCTGGTCAAAAAAGGCAAACGATGGTTGTACTCACTGCTCATATATGTTGTCCGTTGCTTCACTGTCGCAGTCGTAGTTGATGTAGATATCAACCAGTGCCTGGGGATCCTGACATAAGCGCGACACCATTGAGAGAATGACCGCTTTCTGCTTCAAAGTCGACGTCTTCATCTCCAATATCGGGATGAAGATCTCATGGAACATGACCTCAAGCTCCTTCTACACAACCGAGATGAAACAAATGGTTCAATGGAAGCCTGTGACACACTGTTTGACAAACGGACCTTTAGCTTCGACCGAAGACCCGAAAGCATCCGCCAGAATATTTCCACACTGATCTCGAACACTTGCGGGACAGGGCTGACTGCGTTCCGGCTCAAACTGAGGCAGAGATATTGGTTCGCCATCTGGATGAATGGCGTCGCCTCGTTCGTGGAGTTCGAGTAAATGATGGAGGACGGGGAGACAAAGACGTCCATGTGTGAATTGAGGATGATGAGGATCATGTGCAGGGAGAGCAGCTTCGACCGCATACCATGCGATTTGAGGTCGCGTTCACTGTGTCCACTTCAGCGGAATGGTCAGAAAGAATAGCATATGTGCACACCTCTCCGTGTTCAATGGCTTCATCGTCAGTTTGCACATAGCCCGCAGCACCAGGAACGCGTCTTTCAGGAACAGGTCATTCGTCGACATCTGTCTATGGTGCATGCCGTGGTCAATCTCCGACTCGTTACCCTGCAAGCCATAGAAGCTGGGTGCCTCACTGTGCGCACGTAAGCATATCTAACCAATGATGGGAAGATGGTACTTACGATGGACCCACCGAAGGCGGAGGCTGCGGTGTGTCGTCCGCGTCAAATGACGTAGGTGGCTCTGTTTCCTGAGCATCTTCCTCATGATGCGAGTCTGTAGGTAGCACCTCGATTGAAGCATCCGGCGACGGTGCGGAGTCAGGCAGGGGACGTGAAGGGCCGGACTCTGGCGTCGAGGGCGCGACCGAATGCGCCTTCGAAGAAGACGCGCTATAACCGGCCTCCGAAACGTTCCCCGTCGACTCTGCTGCAAAGGACGGCGCAAGCTTACATCGCGAGAATACGTGATGTACCATCTGTGTGAGACCACCCTGCGCGACCACTTGGTTCACGGGATCGCTGCTCATGAGAAAGACGTTGTACACGGTGCGCACGGCCTTGAGGAGCGACGACTGGTGGACAAGAATCGTGGGGGATAGGACAAGAGAGAGTAGCGCCTTGACAACCTGAAGGGAGACGGCTTCAGGTGATGTCTCCGTATGGCACATAGTAATTGTATGCACGACGAGGTCGACGAGCGTTGGAGGGGGGAGGTTAGCCTGCTCCGAATTGCGTCGGCCAGGGCCAGGGGATGGTGGCGGGGAAGGTAGGGAGCTAGTGTTGGGAGGTGTGTCCTCGACGAAGAACGAGTATGAAATGAGCTTGGATATGCAGTCCAGGCTGGCAATCATTAGCTTCTCGTTCCGCGTCTCGCAGGCCAGTCGCAGCGGCTCAAAAATGTCGCGGGGCTGGTCACCCCCCAATCCTGCGCGCACCATCTCGAGCGCGCGGTGGGTGCTCTCCTTCAGCGGCACTGAGCGCTTAGCCTCGCGCGACGCGGCGATGGTCTCGAGCGCCGAGGTTATCAAGACCGCGGAGACCATGTTGCCCTTGGATATGGTGAGGGACCTTTTGTGCGATGTAGGCGATGTAAGAGAGGCGGCGGTTAGCGATGATGTGGACGGCGAAGGCGAAAATGGAGGTCTGGTGCCGTTTGTATGCGCGGTAGATGACGCGTCGGTCGAGTATTGCGACGTACGCCCATTGAGAGGGAGGCTTTCTCGTCGTGTGGGTGAGTCGGAGTGGGTGAGTGACTTGGCTGGCGGGGTAGGCGGTACCTGGGAGGTGGGCGTGAAGGGAGGAGGGGGTAGAGACTGTCTGTTGGAAGCACTCCGGCTCAGACCAGGAGAAGCCTGTTCTTCAGCATCCTCGTCGTCGTCCGAGGAGTCATGAGCATGAGAGCCATTGGGCACACCGTTCTCCTGATCATCTTCATCACCGTCATCCTCTGCTTCGTCGCCATTCGTCACGATGATCTGCTGCGGCGCGACCACTTCTTCGTCCTCCTCCACGTCAATTGTCGGCGGAACTACGATCTCCTCTGCCTCTTCGTGACCAATTGCATGTCCATTGTGCTTCGGAACCGCTTCCACCCTTGCGTCGCCGTTAGCGTTGTCGGGCGCTGTATCCACTGGTGCTGGCACGGTGGGCGTAGTTTCGGCTTTCGGCGGTGGAGACTGCGGTACGTCGCCCGACACGGCGACGTCGGGCGCGGGGTCCATTACCGGGGAGGAGGGGGAGGAAAAGGGCGATGTCGACTTGTGTAGGCGTCGAGGGAAACGGCGAGCAAGGGTCCGCGAACAGCTTTCGGCAAGTTCCGCTATATTTCGCGGCAACGTTTGCCGCTGTCTAAATCTTTTACTTCTCCTCCTCCAACGAACAGGAAGGTTCGCTTTGGGCTTGCCTAACTTTTAATTGGGTCTTTCAAATGGCCTCAGTACCTCAGATTGCCTCTGCCGCCGTGCTCAAGCCGTCAGATCCAGTACCCGACGAAGCAGTGTCTGTGAAAGGGCCGAATTTCGACGAGCCTTTGACTTTGGAGAGCTTACTGGGGTCTTATGAGCGCATCGGGTTTCAGGCTAATAGCCTGGGTAAAGCTATCAACATCGTGAACAAAATGGTGAGCGTCATCTAGAAAGTTGGGCGCATATCTTACACCCCTGCAGCGAAAATGGCGTCTTTCAGACGACCCGGTACCTGAAGACGAGGACGACGCTTTGAAGGACCCCGCCGTGCGCGCGCAGACGCGCTGCAACGTCTTTCTCGGCTACACCTCGAACCTCATCTCGTCCGGCTTGCGCGAAACAATTCTTCATCTTGTCAAGCACAAGCACGTCGCGTGCCTCGTCACGACCGCCGGCGGGATCGAGGAGGACTTCATCAAGTGCCTCGGGCACACGTACCTCGCCGACTTCAACCTCGATGGTGCTGACCTACGACGCCGCGGCATGAATCGCATCGGGAACCTCGTCGTGCCGAACGACAACTACTGCAAGTTCGAGGACTGGCTCATGCCGATCCTCGACGCGATGCTCGCCGAGCAGAAGGAGTCGGGTGTCGTCTGGACACCGAGCACGTTCATTCGCCGCCTCGGCAAGGAGATCAATAACGAGGAGTCCGTGTATTATTGGGCTTATAAAGTGAATATACAATTTCAATCGCCCTTCCTTCCGCCGCATGTTAGCCCGATGGCTGAGCGTGTGCGATAGAATGACATCCCGGTGTTTTGTCCGGCGTTGACCGATGGCTCCATCGGAGACATGATCTACTTTCATTCCTTCAAGAACCCCGGGCTGATCCTCGACATCGTGGGCGACATCCGCGCCCTGAACGAGCTGGCGCGCAAGTCGCGTAAGGCAGGCATGATCGTCCTTGGGGGAGGCGTCTGCAAGCATCAAATTGCGAATGCGATGCTGATTGTGCGTAGCATCTACGTTTCATTGCGGATCGACGCGCTTAACGTCCTTCCAGCGTAATGGTGCAGACTATTCCGTATTCATCGTGCGTATGTCTTCCTTTTCGCATGTTCCTGGTCTCACTCTGCTCTTCGCCAGAACACTGGACAAGAATTTGACGGGTCAGACTCTGGAGCACGACCAGACGAAGCTGTCTCCTGGGGGAAAATCCGCGCGGGTTCAGAAGCGATAAAGGCAAGCACAATGTAAAATCGATTCCCTTTCTAGTTTTGACTCCGACTTTCTAGGTCTTCGCAGACGCTACCCTCGTATTCCCGCTGCTCGTTGCAGCGACATTCGCACAGGATGCGCAGAAGCGATAGCAATTTAGGTATAGAAGATTAATAGAAATATAGAAGTAATCCAAGTCGGTGTACGTTCATCGTGGAAGGCCGTCCGGCAGACTTTTCAGAGAAACATCCCGGTCAACATATCGTTCCCGGAGACACTCTGCCCATCCTCCCATTTTCCAACCGGCACCGCCCTCGCCCTCCGCTCTTCTCCCCCAATCTTCTGCGCCCCCAGTATCTCCGCCACAGCCCACACACCCACCCTCAGCGCGCACACCACGCCCAACAGCATCAGCGAAAACGCCGCCACGCCCTGCATCCCGCGCGGCCACACGCTGTCCACCCATGCGAACACCTCCTCCGCCACGGTACGCCCGTGTACGGTCACGCGCAGGCCCTCGAGACCGGGTGGCGGCGGCGGGAGCGGCGGGGCCAGGTGGGAGTGGAGTGCGACGGCCAGACCCGCGGTGAGCACGATGAAGACGGTGGGTAGGACTGCGGCGCCGAAGACGTCTAATTGCCATTGGCGCCAGTCAGTTGGCTGCCTATCTGGGTGCGCTCGTGAGAGGGGGAGGAGGATCGAGGGCTCCTTTCCTGTGCCGTTGGGGGAGCAGTCTGAGGATTGGGGTGAGAATGTCTTGGGCTGGAGCTTCAAGGTGGAGAGCACTCACCACCGACCGAACGACTGCCGTGGTCTCGCTGGATGGAGTACATAGCTGGCTAAATGGTAGGGATGCGTCTGGGAAGGCGTGGTGATTCAAGAGAAAACGGTGTTTGTGGGACGAGATGGTGAACAGTGTCTCCGGGTTTTCAGAGCGGATTTGGTTTCAGACCAGAGCACTAGTCTAACGTGACCTTGCGGTCGACCAGTCTTGATCAAAATGCAGGCATGCAGTGGCAATTGGGATGCCAGTCGCGACGATGTCCACGAACACTTCAAGGGTCGCACACCCAGCCGTGCGCACATGGACCTGAAACCGCAATCCTACCCGATGCATGCATTTCAACACGCATGTGTGGCGGCGTTCCGCTGCACCACTATGTCGAGAAACACATCGAGTGCTACCTCGTCGTCCTTCTTTACTGGGATATCCTCTGCGGAGAGCAGCCACCCGCCGTGAGGGTCAAGATGAACATATCCCTGCGGGACAACCCCGACTTCCAGCTGTACGAGCTCCGTCAAGGCCTCCCCGAGGCGCGCATAGACCCGCGACCATAGCAACGACTTCGTGACGTCGTCGATCTTGCAGTCCGATATGACGAGGGAGCGCAGGGTGCGCGCGTGGGAGGTGATGAATGTCTCGGTACCGGTGTCATCGCTGAATAGGACATTGCACAGGGAGAGGTACCGGAGGTTGGGGTAATGCAAATCCCCGAGGAACAGGTCCACGTCGTGACCCAAGACTTGATCTACTTGAAGCGTCAGAGATGTGAGTGTGAATTTCGAGGCGCGTAAGAGCGGCGGAAGGGTTTCGGTGCAGAAGTGCGTCAGCGAGGGAATGAGGACGTTCTCGGTGGCATCAATTGATGTGAAAATGCACAGCCTGAGGGTTGTAAGTCCTTCGAATAGCCTACGAAAGGTATAAAACGAGAGCTGGCAGATGAAAAATGAATTGAGATTCCTGATAGTGAGGGAGCGCAGCGGTGCTAGACCTTGCGGGGCGAAGTAACGCGCTGTTGCGAAGACCTCGAGCCGCGCCAGGATTCCGAGTTGTATACGCAGTCCTGGCACGCTGCCCACACGAGCCTCGTAGGCAGATAGTAAGATCCCATCGTCAAAGTCTGGATAGAAAGTGTAGAATCCGAGGGGGAATGTGACGGAGATAGCGTTGAGCGAGGGGAGTTCGCATAATCGACTGAACGCCTCGGTCAGGGTGACGAAAAGTTCGTCCTGTTCCGCATCACTGAGACCGTCCAGTTCGGCATCGCTGATATCATTTTCAACCTCTGGGTCGAAGTCGATATCGTCTGGAAGAGAAAACAAGGTTGAGCATGGGCGCGTTCGAGTTCCCAAGTTCCCAATAATCAACGCACCGTCATCCATATCCCCACCCTGACCATGCCAGTCCCGTGCCCCTTGAACATCATAATACACCACACTCTTGACGTGGACATTGAGGTCCTTGTGGTTCAAGATGCTCAAAAATCCAGTCGCACTCCGGGGCGTGTTGACGCAGCGCAGTGTACGAAACGCGACTGGAGTTGCCAACGCACAACATTGCTTGCTTAATGTACGCACGATCAACTGCACATCTGGAGAGCCTAGCTGGACGATGAGAAGAAGGAGTTCCGGTGGCAGAGATTGTCTCATGGCGTGGGTTGGACAGCAAGCTGGAAGTTGACGCGGACTCAGTCCGCCACTCGTTTGTTCCCTTTGTCCCACGACCACGATGACTCGTCTCCCCCGAAAACTCCTTCTGAAAGCCCTTCAAACTATATATGTGGACGTGCATTTGGTTCTGTGCGCGGTCTCCAAGCAGATGTACTCTGTTCTGGCGCAAGACCGCTGGTCTTCAGAAGTCGTGAGCTCACGAAATTATATAGGTGCAACGGCCTAGCTGCCTAGGTGATAGTGGCGCTCGAGGAGCCACTGCTCTGATACCCCTCCGTTGCGAGAAGCTGGTAGTTGTGCGAGCCCAGGCTCATACCTTGCGCCGCCCACGCGCTGGCGTGGTTGGAGAAGGTTACAGTGCCGCTTGTGCGCTTGCTCTGGCGGATGCTCCAATACTTGGGGTCGCGTCAGCCTCCGGCCCAATCGCTATATCTGGGCTGCCTTACCTGATTGAACGTCTGCGTGCCGTCAATTGAGGGCGCGTCGACGCGGGTTCCCTGGTATATATCATACGTTCTGGCTCGAAAGTTTAGCTAGCTGAACGAATGCATCGCAGGATGAAGTGCACACTCACCCGCCGTCGCTCGTCAGCGTGCCCTTGTGCGTCAGCGATGAGGCGGGGTTGTACGTGCCGTAGCTCTCAAGAACGTAGTATTCGATGAGAGGGTTTGTCGTCCAGCCGTACACCGACAGGTACGAGTTTCCCAAGGGGCTGTAGCTGGCGGAATACGAGATCGCACTGTGGAGGGGAATGTTTTAGCAAACACAGGTAATCCGGACCGCCGCGCAGCGCACGCACCGACTCGACGACCCAGGATTCCAGCCTTTGCCTGCAACAAAGTTGCCGCTATTACTCCAGTCGACAGTGTATTCGCCGCCCGCACCTGTACCGGCGACGGTTAGCACAGCTGTCGTCAATTCATACTGGATGCATGCACACTCACCGTTGGCGTAGTTCACAGTACCACCGTTGTCCGTCCAAAACGAGTAGTAGTAGCCGTCGTTTGTGCCAGTGCTGCTGGGTGTTCCCGCCCGGCTCATCAGCGCCATGGGAGGTCCTCCCGGGCCGCGCTCGGTCACGTTCACAATCGGGCTTGCGAGAGCGCTCAGGCTAGTGGCCGCGGATGCGGCGACGATGAGCAGGTTGAGCAGCAGGTTGAGCAAATGCATGGTGAGTACTATGATCTGCAGAGTTGCCAGGCTGCTCCAGTTTGACTGGATTGCGCCCTTTATATCACTGCAAATGGTGCATAGTGGTTTCGGGGTCGAAAGTAACATTAAGGCAAGATGTTGCGGCGACTTCGCCGAGGAGTCCGTGATTCAGGACTCATTCAGGCCCTGAGAATGCAAAAATCCTGTTGCAACTACGCGTGTGTTTCGAGGTGAACCAGAAGCTATGAGAGACTGGAGTGTTGTACAGTTTTGAGACGCACCTGCGAGACGATGAAGACGCTCGCGTGAATTGCTCCTGCAGCAACATCGGTTGGGCAATCCCAGTGGACGATCGCGACGTCTGATACCTCTATTAATAACTTAGCGATATGTGTGCGTCCTGTCCTCGTGCTTCTACGATATCGTCGTCAAGCAAAGCGGTTGCCACGCGGACGCTGAGCGGTCTCCAGCTGCGTGGGGCAAATGAGCAACCGGGCCGGAAAAGATCACGACACCGGTGGTGAATATGTGGATAACTTGCTTACCGACGAACCCGCGAACACAGTCGCGCGAAACCGTCGAAACATGGCGGCCGCGGGCCGCCCGGGGCCGGCCCTGATAACGCGGTCATGTGACGTTCCGTGTTCTGTGGGGAGTCGTTGGGGAGTCGGGACTTGCCTAGATGACAATGGCGAGGATGGTTTTGACTGGAAAAGACGTCAAACTCCCTCCGTCACGTTCACATGGTTATCTCCCGACATTTCGAAGGCGTGGCAAGATCAAGAGCCTCTGAGGACTGGGCACCTCCTGGTCCTCCATCATCTCGGCAAAAGATCAATGTTATACACACAACAAGCATCCCAATGACGTTATTCGTAAACAGTCGTCCAAGATCATCAGCACATCCTCACATTATGACGCGCACGCCACCGTAGTCCGCTATCTCCCAAGGGTGATCGCGGCTCAGCGACAGAACACACATCCTGCTGCGCGGGACGTCGAGCACGCGCGAGGCAGCCTCTACGAGCTACGCCGCTCAGTCAGTCAACACACAGCGCTACAACAAACGACCACAACTCACCGCCGGAGAAAACGCTCCCTGTACAAACGCCAAACTGCCCACAAATACGCTCAGACAGGGAGCACGGGGCACAAAATGAAGGAGACGCACTCGATGGTGATGGTCGGGAACGCCTCGTCGAGCAGACGCGTGTTCGGGTGCAGCTCGCTGGGAATGCGGTCCACGCTCGGGTACGCGTGCACGAACACGACCGTGCGCGCGTCGGGCGCGTTGCGCTGCACGGACAGCAGCGCCTGCAGCATCGTGTGGATCTGCCCTTTCCGTCAGCCTGACCCGCACCAATTGTGCGATGAGTAGAAAAAAGCGTACGTCGTCGTCCTTGATCCACACGCACATGCGCGCAGAGCGCACGCGCCGGTACAACCGCAGGAGCCCGGCCTGCCACCCGCGGGTGGCGTGCAGGCGCGCGAGCGGACTGACAGAGTACGTGCGTAAGAGAAAGCGCAGGATGTGCGGCTGCGCGTTGAGTACAACAAGCGCGGTTAGCATGATTGCGAAAGATACAGCGAAGACAGCGAGTGCGGACGGTCTGCAAGGGGCATCGTAAGATGCCGCCACTGTATCAGAGATCGGCAAAGAGAAGCTTACTGGAGCGCAATGTTGCCCGCCAGCGTCGTGATTACGACCACGAATGCGCCAGCGAGGACGAGTAGCCCGCTGTGTGGCGCGCGCGAGAGCCGGGGGCGGTTCAGCCTTAATAGAAGATCTGACACGGCATACTGCATATGCGGGAAGAAGTTAGTACCGCAGTCGTCAGCAGGAAGGGACGCGGCCTACCAGGAATAATACAAATAAAAATGCGACAGAGAACATGGACGAGACGGTGGAGAGACTCATGCCGGAGGCGACGTAAAGGAGGAGCGAGAGGCCGACAGAGGTGAGCGTCGCAATGTACTGGCTCTTCGTGATTGGAAGCTCCCAGAGGAAGAACTGCGGCAGCACGCGATCCCTATGGCACGACGTTAGTAACTGATCACACAACGGCGCATCTACCAACCTCGCAAGACGGTCAAACAGTCTGCTCGCAGTGACGACCCCCGTCATCACCCCGCCAAGCAGCACCGACACTGCGTCCACAACCACGATGATGCGCAGCCAGCGGCCCGCCGCGCGGGTAGCGAGCGCAGACAGCACGTTCGCGCCGCTTGCAATGGTCGCCGCGGGGAGCACGGCGAAGACAAGCAAGGAGAGCGTCGCGTTGAGCACAGTGGCTATGGCAATGAGGTTGCGCAAGACGTTAGAGTACGTTTTGGGGCGCATGTGCTCAATGTAGGAGGGCGTGCATTCGAAGCCTGCGCGCGGAGCGTCAATGATAGGTGCATGCCTGTGGATGGGCGGCTTACCTGTCACGCCGAGAAATGCGATACAGATCCCGTAAAAGATTGCGCGTACAGTCTCCAGCGCAGTATCGGGGCGAAGAGACCAATTTCCCCTCAATACCGTCGAATGCGGGTCCGCATGCGCCCAGTGCACGATGCTCGCCACCGCCAGCCCAAACATTGTGGTCAACTAAATGGTCAAATAATCAGCGTCGGTGTCTCTACCCTGAGAACAACGGACCACGCACATGGAAGACAAACACCACCGCCGTCACAGACGCGCTCTCCTTGATGCCCGCGAGCGCAACCAAGCTCAGTGCGACCAAGAAGAGGATGGTCAGCACCCCTGCGGAGAATGGAAGCGTGTGGATCTCGCCCGCCAGGTAGGTGCTCGCCGTTGCGGCAGACACAGTCGACGTTGCGACGGCGTCGAGCAATGTGGCAGCAGCGCCAACTATGGATGCGGTCTTCCCGGCAAATTGGAGGAGATAAACGTAGTTTCTGCGCGATGTGTCAACGGCATGACAGATGACGTAGCGAAAAGGAGTGCTTACGCGCCGTTGATGCGCACGGTCGCCGCCAGCTCCAGCATGACGGGGCGAAAGAAGAGCAGTAGCAGAGACGCGACGAAGAGGCACAAGGGTGAGTATATGCCTGACAGTGAAGACAACGACGTCAGTGCATCCCAGGGCAGCGACAGAGCATAGAAAAGCGCACCTGCCGCCGCCGCAACGAGCGGAAACGCGTAGAACACGCTCCCCGAGAGCCCATTACCCGCGACGGAGGAGGCTGCAAGGACGCCAAGCATCGTTTGCGGCTCGCCAATCCGCGCCTCAGCATTGCGGACCTCTTCCGGTGAGATCTCGAGATAGCGCATCGTCCCCCAACCCTACAAAGGCGGTCCATGAGCAAATGTAAAGTCAAGGCAAGGTACACTGCTCACAGCAAAGTCCCACTGCGAGTCCTCCACTTGCGGTGCGCGACGACGCGTGTGTCGGCTCTTGAGGCCCTCCGGGTCGTTCCCATCGCGCCGCTGTCGGCGCACGATCTTCGCGCCCGGAAAAAAAGTCCCTCAACGCGCTCAATGTTTCATAGCAGTGAATTGCACATACCGTTTGGAATTCGCTCTGCGCAAACGACGGTGGGCGAAGCGAATGCGCGTCGGCCAGATCTAAGGCAGCAGGAATTGAGTGGGCAAGCTGAGAGGAGAGAACTTGAAGTAGGACACGCACCGACGGCCATGGGGCTCGGGAACGGCAATTCCCCCGCGATGTCTGCAGCCTCCATATCGTACTCCCCGGTGGCATAAACATCCCCCAAAGACGCGTTGGACGGGATAGGCGGATGTGGGAGGCCGCCTTTCTCAACGTCTGCCATGTTGCTGCTTATAGGGGAGGCGGGCGCGCGGGTCGTTGTAGCGGACGGATGGTGAGAGGTGCAGAAAGTCGCCTCCGCCGCCGCCGCCGCCTTTTAACTGCAGACCCCGGTGGCGAGACGTGAAGGGGAGAAAAAGAGAGGCGCGTTGCTTTGTTGGTTCGCGTGTCGTCACCGACCCGACTCACCCGAGCGTCCGAGTCAGCGGAAGGCGTGGCGCCGCTGACGCGCCCGGCGCGGCGAGATCACGACAAGAAAATGTTGAGGATGACTTCGTTCGTAGAAGAGATTGTGTCGGGGAAGACGGAGGGAATATATCAGACATCAGACAATCGCGACGAGCGCTCAAGCGCTCAACGCCAGCGCCTGTCCAGTGTCACGATGTCGACAACAACGGCGTTGTTGCCTTGCAGCTTCAAGAGCACAATGCACTAGCCGAGATACTTACAGTACGATGAGAGACAGAAACCGCAGTTTGACCGCACCACGGCGCTGACATAGAAGATTCATTTCCGTTCACGTTCCCATTCACACAAGGCCTACATTAGTATACTTATAATGATATTTGCTAGCTATCCATCGACGACTTGTTGTATCTAATCATTATTCTGTGGTGGCATTTCGAATTCATTTGCCCGCCGAGCGTGCTAAACTTAGGAACCCGAGCCCTTGTCCAGCTCACGGAGCCAGAAGATGAAGGCATATATTCACATCCGCGGCATAGAAACAAGGGTGCTAATATATCACGCCAAGCCCCAGCGATGCCGGGCGTGGATGCTGGAGCGGCTGGGCGACCCTCCGCGAAAATGACAAGGGGAGGATGCTACGAACGAGGCCCGAGCGGGGAACCCGAGCGCGCGCGATACCATCAGAGGTTGTCGTCCCGGCCACATACGATCCATTCTAGTACCGTTGCCACGCATAGAGGGCATGACTCCACAGCGAAGGAGCAGTATCACGTCTTCGTCGGGCAGGAAGCTGCAGGATTATGCTAGACAGACTTTGATCGGGTGGTCGCAGCGACCCGGTTGACGCACCAATTGCGAGCCGTAAGTGTATATGCGCCTGAGGACGTGAGACGCGTGCCGATGGGCTGGCTATACGCGACATAAGGCTGAAGGACGGAGGGAAAGGTCGGTGGGTAGTGGGTTAGCAGCTGCGGCCGATGCAAAATGAGCAAGTGTCAGTGGGATGAGGACTGAACTAGTTCCGTGCAGTCGAGAAAGTGGGCAGTGGGCGCCTTAGAGACGTGTGGTTATTGCGAATGGGACGACTGGCGGAGCAGGCATCCCTGGTGTGTGTGCGCGCAGCGGCACTGCTCTTGCGCAGCGAGCGGCACTGGAATATGCGCATGGGCAGGCCAGTTTATGAGCATCAAAGAAAGAAAAACGCACAGGGTGACCACCCTCATGTCGCGCTGCTGTTCTGCCAACAAATGATAGATAGCTGGCATATTTTGGCGTGAAGTCCCCTGAAGAAGCAGAATAGGCACGTGTCTCGCAGGTGCAGCTGGGAAACGGGGCACGCACCATGGAGCCGCTTGCTCTGATGCTACTTTGTGAACTCTGCATGGGCTCGACGCCAGTCACAATGACGGTGGAATCCGAGTTGGCGAAGACTGCGGGCAGACGAGGAGTTTGGCCGAATTCCTTGCAGCGGCGGTGCGGTCGCGCACGCGCTTCTTCTGCAAAGCGTACATCTGTGCAGCAGAGCGCGAGGAAAGGGGGCGTCGCTTTGGTTTCTTCAAGTCCGGAGTTGACAAACGTAAAAGGTAAGAGCCATATGCATAGATGGGCTGCGGGAACGGCTGGGTGAATTGGCACATGCGAGAGCTTCGCGAAATTGGGAAGCCTTGTTGGTGCAGTGCAGATCGGTGACGAATGTGAGGCATGTACTTCAGTATCAGATGGGCGACTCGGCTTGGCTAAGGCGACCGGGATCCAGGTAATCACGCCGCGAAGGACCGGTGGAGATGAGACAAACGCAATGTTCCCCGAGTCTCTCGACATCCAGAGGAACCAGAAATACATGGGTGTGTCAGTTTATGCGCCCATGAGCAGATTGAATAGTAGACGCGCGCTCTGCTGTACACATATGCGCTGCTGGTGAGATTCAATGCAAGGGCCTCCAGAGAGCGGGGTCGATAAGCCAGCGTCGACTTGAAGGTGACCTGCTGGGAAGAGGGGAAGGAGCGAGTAGCTGAGTTTCCGGGCAGGCGGAGGGCACTTCTCGGCTGTTGCCGGACGGAGCCAAACACACGACAAGTTGGACGGCGGACTCACTGCGGCCAGGCTACCACTGGCACCGCTTCAAAAAGACTTCAAACTCTGCTGCATGCCCTGTAATAGTGGATGCGTTTCCGAAAGTTGGCGACCGCAGACAAGGTGAATATGTTGTCAGTCCTTTTGCGCCTGCGCATCATGCACACCAAATGCACACAGTGATTCTACGAATTTGCCACCGGGATAACCTCCTAATCCTGTTGTGAAGAGCAGGATGGAGACACATGGAATAGCAAAGTCGGACGAGGGGTGCGCGATGATCGTTCTCTCATACATGCTTCCAACTTACCGTCTCCCTACCAGCCCCGCGGAAGTCTGGTTATCCACTCTTCGTTCGCAACTGTCAAGGGTTGACAACGGCTCTCATGGATATGTCACTACGCTGCAGCGGCTGCGCAGTGAACGACTCGCTGTCGAATCTGTGCTTCGCATCCTGGACTCCCGTATCAACATGTACACGCCTATCGTGCGTCTGCCGAACGAGCTTCTTCTCTCCATATTCCTGCATCTTGTATGCGCAGAAAAGTACGAGCGCATCGCACGCATGCTCCACGTTCCGCAGACTGTGCCGTGGGTGCGGTTTGCGTGGGTCTGCCGACGTTGGCGACACGTCATGCTCACCAGTCCCGCGCTCTGGCGTCACTTCATTCTCCCCCTGCCTGCCCACTGGGCGCGCACATTGCTCGCGCGGTCTCAACAAATGCCACTGATTATTTCCTGCTCGTCGCATCACCCCGACTATGCGGCGACCTCGCCGGAGTGGCGCCTACCTTTCGACACCCTCAAGCGAGTCAAGACCATCGACCTTCTTCACTTCAAAGGCACCCTTGCCAACATTGTCCCCCTCCTTTGCACACCAGCCCCGATTCTGGAGGTCGCCAAGATCTATAGTGACCGTCCGGTGACTGTGTCCACCAGGACACTGTTCGCAGACTGCGCGCCCCGCCTACATGAACTGGTGATCCGCCATACCCCTGCGTTCACGAACACCTCCTCGTTCATGCACAGTCTCATCTCTTTGGACATAACCCACTACACGCTATCATATAGCTCCGTGCCACAGTTTCTCGCAGTACTGCAGCAACTATCCCGGGTGGAGACCCTCGTGATCAAGGATTGCCTGGAAGCATTTAGCCAAACTGACTCGGGTCCCTTGCGCGCTTCTCAAATGGCACAGCTGCCCTCGTTGCGCAAGCTAGAGATCTCTGGTCTGGTCTCGGAATGTGTCGGCTTTCTTCGTCACATTGAAACTCCAGACAACATCGAGTTGCATGTCGCATCTTCTGCTCCCGACGGGGACGTAATGGGAGATTTTTCCTCCCTATACCCTTTCATCGTGCCCACGCGCGGGTACGCTGAACGGCCGTACCGCGCGGTTTGCTTCGAATCGAAGACCCCGCTCACCCTCTTGTTCACGGCAAGCCACACGTACCGCGGACCACACACCCGAGCCTTCGAGTTCAAGTGGGTTTATTCTAGCTACACGATCGTCGACCTCGTGCGCGCACTCTTCAAGAAGATAGGCGCGCACCACCTGTGGTCGCTTTCGATCCGACTTGACATGCTTCGCCGCGCCGATGACTTCGTGCTTTGGGTGGCAGATGAATTCGTGCATTGGGCGGTGGAGCTTCTGGACATGCTCGGGGGTGCAACAGAGTTGCGGAGACTGGAGGCCACCGAGCCCGAAGCAACATCGCTGTGCATGGCACTGTCTGCAACCATGGAGGAGAGCGGGGAGTGGCGGCAGAAGGGTCCGGGGGAAGCCTTGGCGTGGCCCCGGCTGCGCGACCTGCTATTCGAACGCAAGGCCGGCAACGAGGTAGGCTGGATGCTCACAGACCATACGTTGCTTGATGCACTCATCGAGCGTCGACATCGGCATGGGACCTCGCTCGACACGCTCCACCTCCTGGGCTATGAGGTCGACCCACAGTGCCTGCGCCAGCTGGAAGGCGTTGTAGGCCGCGTGGTGGTAGAGAATCGGGATGCGGAGTAACACAGCCTTGATCTCTCACCACCTGCATCGGGGCGGCGGATGGTTACGTCGACTTGGGTCGCGATCCGATCGATACTGCTGCAGCGCGACCACCTCCCAGCGAACGTCGGTCTCAAGTGATCCTCGACAGCTAATGTATGCGGGTCCCTAGTACTGCGCTTTGCACAATATATATCTCACTCGCTGTCCATGTACCCGTGACATTTTGCTACGAGATATTCATCATATATGCATGCTAGCGCTGGCGATCATCGCGGTCTGCGATGCATTCATCTGGGCAGTTAACGCCTGCATATATATGACCATCAACAAAAGCGACGTTGCCCAACGAAAATGAGAAGGCTCGTACAAACATTATAAACAGAACCTGAGGTTGCGTAGTACGTCGCGTGTAGGTACGTTAGTAGGGTTTAGTACACGAAAGGTATGAGCGTATGAAGAGAAGAACAAAATTAGGATGTTATGTATACCGTTACGTCCGAGACAGTCACTGTTGGTATCGGCTAGGATCTATCTCCGGGCTTAGATCCCGTACAGCCCGCTGAACTTGAACTCCCCCGAGTCACTCCAGCGCACATTGATCTCCTTGCTGGTGATGTACAAATTGTTGTACCTAACACGAGCGCGATCTTCAGCTACCACGACGTACCATATGCGCGATCGCACATACCTGGCAGACGCCGAGATCGATCCCACCGCGTCTTCAAATGCGTCCTTCGAGATCTTCTTCATCTTGAATGCCGGCGGCCCACCGAGACCCAGAAGCGCGCCGAACACGGCGGGATCAGAGCATACGCCGTCGTATGTCCACTTCGCGCCGCCCGTCTTACAGGTCGGGCGCCACTGTCACGGATGTCGTCAATAACTTTACTCATATGCTCTAGACGCGACGCGCACCTTCATCTGGCTCTTGATTCCGCTGACGGCAGCCTTGCGCAGCTTCGCTGCCGCCGCCTCCAGCTCCTCCGGCGACTTGGTCTTCGCGCCTCCCCCGCCACCCGCAGCGAGCGCGTTCTCGAGCTGGCGCGCGTACGTTGCGAGCTCGAAGACGGCCTTGCCAAGCGCGTCGGGGTCGCTGGACTCCGTGTACTGCGCGGTGTTCGCCAGAACGGCGGTGACGAGCGCCTGCGCGCCGGAGGAAGCACTGCTCGCGCGCGCTCTCTTGGCCGTCGCTTTGGCCGGGCCCGACGCATCAGACTTGCGTTTGCGCGTTGGCTTGGGAGCCGGCTCGGGGCTCATAGAGTATTCTGCGTCGGACATTGCGGTGAAAAAGGAGAGCGCTGAGATGTGGTAAAAGGTAAGAGCAACAATGGACTGGCGCAAGCCTTAAGTAGTCGCGTGACATGCAACTGCTGTTATGTCACGCGTCTGTGACGATAAGATTAGATGATGACTTCCTCGCCAACCCCTTACTATTAGTGGCGGAACGACTGTCTTCCGCGCGTGGTCGGCAACGGAGACTACGCCACCCCGTTTTTCCTCCTTTCCAATTTCAGTGGGCTCTTTTCTTTGCGCTCTTTCGTAGCTGCAATATCACTGACTTCTGGGCACAACACTTGTAGCTTGAACATTGGTATCTGTACTCGGAGGACCCAGCCGCCTGTGATCCAGCCATCGCGTGAGGCTTATCCGGCGTGTAACGGCAACGAGTTGTACCTGTTCGTCGCCGGTCTGCGCCGCACCTGAGGATTTTTTTCCCTCCTGCACTCAACCTGCACTGCTCCCAACTGCTCCTTCCCCACGAAGATCATGTCG
Source organism: Auriscalpium microsporum (assembly GCA_019914985.1). Lineage (NCBI taxonomy): Eukaryota > Fungi > Basidiomycota > Agaricomycetes > Russulales > Auriscalpiaceae > Auriscalpium > Auriscalpium microsporum. Next base: position 955,961 of record JAHLMG010000016.1, on the reverse strand, counting down.
CGCCGCCTTCCCGCAGAGCTCCTGGCTCTTATTGTCGGCCTCACGCCCGCGGATGCCCTTCATGCTCTCCGCTCAGCCAACAGGACCCTGCGCACGCTGGCAACGCCCGCTGCCTTTCGTGCGGTGAGGTGCACAGGCACCGTTAAGAGCACCGCGGGGATGCTCAATCTGCTATCGAGTGACCTGCGTGTGCATGTCGAGGAGCTACACTATTGCGACTGGTATGCGACCGAGGAGTCAGGTGCGTTATGGCCCATTTGCATCACTAGATAAGGCCTGACTGCGCGTGCTGCAGACACAGTAGACCTCTCTCCCGAGCAAGAAGACGAAGAACTCATCCGGATCAACCTCAACTCCGCGTTCGAGCTCATCCCCACCCTCCCGTCTTTCCACACGCTCTCCCTCACCTTCGCGCCAGACTACGACGAGGCCGACTCCGATCCCAACGACCAGTCCGCGAGCCTCGCGCTCCAGATCGCCATCTTTGAGACGCTCGCGAAGCTCGCACCACCGCCCGCACTGCGCACCTTCGTGCTCCAGAACCTCACGCCCTTCGCGCACCCTGTCGACGCCGACCCGCGCTTCCTCGGCATCATGCAAGACCTACGCGAGTTCACCATCACCACCGCGTCGGACCTCACTCTTGAGGGTGCGATCTTCCAGGACGCGATCACTGCGTTCTTCACCTCGGCGGTCCCGCCCGTGCTCGGAGCGCCGCAAAATACGCTCACGTCGCTCACCCTCTCCTTCGACCAGAACATCGGCGCCATGCCCGGGCTTACGCTCAGCGGGCTGTACTACCAGCATCTCGAGCGTCTCGCCCTCACGCGTGTGCTGTTCGACCACGAGACGGGTGTGGAGGCCTTCATCACTGCGCACGCGGCGACGCTGCAGCACCTCGAGCTGGCGCTATGCAAGATCTCAATGCCGGAGAGCACGCATGTGCCTCCGCGCACGTGGGCACAGATATACAGCTCCTTCTCGGAGCGCTTGGAGAACTTGACGGAGTTGAAGATTATCGACGACGCTGAGAACAGAGAGGAGGTGGGCGCCGAGGTGTCTGGGGTGTTGTTGAAGAGGCGGCCAATACGGTACGTGGCGTGGGATTCGGGCTGGGGCTGGGGAGCCTGGTTTGCAGAAGAACAGGAGTTCAGTGAGGATGAAGGTGAATTTGAGGGCGAGGGCGATAGCGGCGCAGGGATTAGGGTTTTCCGAAAAAAACCGGCGGTCAAAGCCGTTGCTGGCGATGAGGATGCACTTCACGCCCTTGCCAAGGTAGTGCGTCAGCGCGCAATTTCTCGTGCGGAGTAAGCAATGTATGTTTTATTATCCCTCCCGTGCTCAGCTCGCACTCATGAGTGAACGACTACTTAGATTGATGCCAAAGAGGATAGCTACGGTTGGGACTTCGCCGAAATTTATGAGAATCCAGATCGCGAATTGTTTTGTGCTTTCCTACCACAGCTGCACGACGTCGAGAGCAAACCGGCCGAACGCATGGCAAATGATATCGGCAGTCATCCAGTAGAAGAAGTCTGAGAACAACAAGGGAACATATGTATATGAATCAGCGAGCGACGACGGACCAACAGAAACATTCACAAGTCGCGTAGGCAAAGTGCATCAAGCCCATTACGACACGGTAACGGTCGAGGAGCCGCTGCTCTGGTACCCCTCCGTCGCGACAATCTGGTAATTGTGCGTGCCCAGATTCAAGCCGACATTGGACCAGCCGCTGACGTGGTTGGCGAAGGTGACGGTGCCGCTCGTGCGCTTGCTCTGGCGGATGCTCCAGTACTTGGGGGCGCACGTCAGCCAGCCTCCTGCCCCGGCAGCCACACAATCTGAATTAGACTTACCTGGTTGAAGGTCTGCGTGCCGTTGATCGAGGGCTCGTTGACGCGGGTTCCCTCGTATATGTCGTACGTTCTGAGGCAGGTGACGCAGTGAGCTGGAAAACACGTCACGCGGGATGAACTGTACTCACGCGCCGTCAGTCGTCACCGTGCCCTTGTGCGTCAGCGACGAGGCGGGGTTATAAGTGCCGTAGCTCTCGAGGACGTAGTACTCGACGAGCGGGTTCGTCGTCCAGCCGTACAGCGACAGGTATGAATTGCCCGAAGGGTTGTAGCTGGCGGTGTACGAGACCGCGCTGTTCAGAATGATAAGTATTAGGATGGCCCGGACCACCCCAGCGCACGCACCGACTCGAGGAGCCAGGGTTCCAGCCTTTGCCGCCAACGAAGTTGCCGCTGTTGGTCCAGGAGACACTGTACTGTCCCGCGGCACCTGCGTCAACGACGATCGATGATCAGCACAGCTATTGTCGATCCCATGCTACAGGTACACTCACCGTTGGAGTAGTTCACTGTGCCGCCGTTGTCCGTCCAGAAGGAATAGTAGTAGCCGTTGCTCGTGCCCGTGCTGCTGGCAGTTCCCGCGCGGCCGGTCAGCGAGCTTCCGCCGTCGGTCGCGTTGGCGACCGGGTGGGCGAGAGTGCTGGCTGCTGCGGATACAGCGACGACGAGGAAGTTGAGCAAAAGCATGGCGAATCGCTGAGTGTGTGAGCTGAAGAGATGCTAAGACTGCTTCTGCTCTGAAAGTGAAATGAGATTGCGCTTTTATACCTGTACGACTGCCATGTCCCACATGACACAGGTTCGAGAGCAGTGCCAGTGTTGCGTGCTTTACATCGGAAAAATGATGCTCTGGCGTGACGCGGAGGAACTCCAGCGAAGTCCATTCACGATGAGGCGAAAGCCTCGGACGAGGTTGCGAAACATTGCGACGACATGGCCGGGGGACGTACGGCCCGGCCCCGGAACGGGGAGGTCGCTCGCTTCAACCACGCCATACGAAGGCAAGAAGGTTAAATCGCATCCGAGGCTCTTCCGTTTTGCTGCGGAGAGCACGCTCACCGCAATTGCCTTGCTTTCTCCTGCACAGTTTCGCGTCATCATCGGAGGAGTACGAAAAGTCATCTGTGCTTGCGCATACTTGCGAAAGTCAGCTGATTGTCGAGTCCTGCGCTGAGAATAGTAGGCCGTCCGCAGAGTCCAACCGACGAGCCTGCGAGCACAGATGACTTTGCAGAGGACCGTCACGGACCGCGCGAGCACAAGGTAATGAAAGCAAGAGATCACGATGGTCCAACGCCGAGAGTACTTGACAGTGAAGGAAGACGCTCGGAGGCTTCCACGAAAGAATTTAAGAAAGGCTCAGGGCTAATATCGAGCAAACGAAACCGTAGATATCGTGGCAAGGCTGCGAGAGAGAAGGGGTGAAGACTACTACACGAGTGACCCAGAGAGCTTGTGGCATGGCCTTAACCTTGAGGAATCGTAGTAGGAAGTGGTGAGGACGAACGGTCGTAAGAAGGGTCGTTCGAGACTCTCTCACTGGAGTCAATTGAAGAAAACCACGTGACCGTGTCCCAAACTATACTTAAACTTGAAGAAGCGCTCGTCCATGATGAACTTGTCTCGTCGCACTCTCCACCGCTGCTATCACCATGAACGCCGTTATGCCCATACCTTCAAAATACGTGGGCGAGTTGATTGGCGTCTTCCACCCGACGGAGCGTGCACTAATTGCGGAACAAGAGGTGAGCCGTCCCGGCCGACACCTCTTCTGCATTCTTTGACGATGTCCGCAGTACTTTCGTGAGTTGAGCAAACTCAGGACTCCACAGGAGCAACACTCATTGGAACTCGATCCCAAGCACACGATGTACGCGCCCAAGCTACACTTCGGCATTGCTATCACCGATGCCACCGTCACCGACTTCACCCTTCGGAATAAGCTCCTCCCGCCGGACATCCTTGCCGCTGCGGATGATCAGAAGGATCCAATCAACGTCTGGGTCTGCATGTCGCCGTTCATGCGCTACCTCCGTAAGACGACGGGTGGCTACTTGGCCTTGCGGCCGGTGTTCGATCCTGATGACCAGCTTTGGGCGATCGAGCTGTACGACAACTACTCGATCGATAAGCTCAAGTACCCTGCTTCCCGGGAGAGGAAGCTTGTGGATCAGGTGCAGGAGATCACAGGGATCAAGGATCCGCCGAAGTGGTACTGGGGCCCCCTGTTATGTTAGGTGAGTGCTCGCATGTACCGCGCCGAAGGCATTCTGTTCTGACATGGGAACCCAGCCTAGATTTTCCCTCATGTCCTTTGTCTTCGCTTCATCTCTGTCTGCTGCGCCATGTGCTCTCTGTACTTCCACCTTGTCACGCTTGTCATGATTTTTAAACATCCTTAGCTTTCCCAGGAATTGTTTTTCTGATAATATTGTGTTTTGAACATTCGGTCCCCGGTCGAGAATCTTTGTAATCCTTAGTGCACGGCCGGCGGCTGTGGCGTGCGCGACGTGAATTCATCGCAAGCTTGAGTACCCTCAGGTTGACACAAAGTACATGAATGAGTCCCAACGCCTGCCTGTCTTCGCGTTGCAAGTTCTCCTGTCGGTGCACATCAAGGTTTCAGGATAAGTCCGGGCAAGTTTGCTCGCTCTTTTATATCTCATGATCAATCAAAGTACGCGTACAATGTGGTTACAATACCTAATTTCACCGCCATTCAGATGTTCGTCCACGAGTGCTCCGCGAGCTCTTTCGCAGAGGAACGACCCTCCGGCAGAACGCTCAGGACGCGCTCTAGAAAGGCACACAACTCCTCGATATCACCTCGTTCTTCAGCATCGCCAAGCACTGATTGGAGGTGTTCATCAAGCGCAATTTTAGGAAGCTCGATACGAGGGTTTGTGGGCAGGAGGGTCCCTGTTGGTGTAGTCAGTTCGTCCGCGATCTTCAGCATGGATACAGCTCTACTTACCGTTTGACATATCGAAGAGATCCTTGCTTCGGCTTCCGCGCATGACTAGGTCGATGGGGAAGGGGCCAAACAGAGCCTGAATTTCGAGGAGGTGCATGGCTTCCCACGGAAATCCTTCGATATGCGTAGGCCACGGTCCAAAGAGAGCGCGTCCATTGGCGAGCTCGTAGATCTATCCCAGTGGATTAAAAGCCGGATGCAAGGGTATTGACGGACTTACTAGGCACCCCACACTCCATATGTCCACCTTTTCATTCCACGGGGCCCCTAGTATGACTTCCGGAGCACGAAGCGCAGCAGGCTGGACCATCTCCATGAAGTGGTCGTTGATCATGTTTGCTAGAAGAGTTACGCCAGTTAGCAGCGGCGAAACCGATGATAAGATGGGACCAACCAACGCCGAAGTCCGCTATCTTCATCACCATGCCATCTGAAGCGGCAATCGGCTGCGACTTGTATCTGACGACCGCGTTGGTCGTAGCTGCATTGGCTAGCTCCTCGGGCGGGTTGTTCCTGAGGTCGTCCCGCACCGTGGACTCGACGTCACCAAGTGCGGCCATGATGTTAGACAGCTTCAGGTCTGGGTTAGTTGATCAGACAATGCGCTATCGTCAAGTTGGGTTCTAGACCTCACCGGTGTGAACAACTCCGCACACGCTGTGCAGATAATCCAGGCCAGTGAACAACTGCCTTGATATCTCGCGAATCGGCATGAGCGGAAGGCAGCTGTCTGTGTCTCGGCCTGAAAGCCGCAAGACCGTGGGTCCTAACACCTCGAAAACGAAGCAATCGTGGGTCCCGTTCGGGCCCGTATGACTGAACGAGTCGAGCATGACGGCCACATGCATTCGTCCCGGATGTTCCTCTGACGCGTTGGCGACCTTCGAGAGGATAGCAAGTTCCGGCGTGGCTCGCGTAGAGTGTGCTGAAAGGATTTTGATCGCCACATACTGTTTCCTCCTGTGAAGAAGGAAAGATCAGATCCACATACCCAAGGAAGGGATGAGACCGAATGTACTGCTCGTCGCGGGCGAGCCACACAATCGAGTACATTCCCCAGCCAAGCTTCCGCTTCAAACGGTATCGCCCGGAGGACAGAAGATCGTCGACACGGGCGGGGTGGAAGCCTCCACGCGCATAGGCAGACAGCGGCTCCTCTTGATGGTCCGTCGCATCGGTTAACACCGCGTTTTCTGTGGTCATGGTGATCGAAATCAGAACGTCTGGGGATGGGGCCAATGTAAAGGGCGTACCAGGATTCCTTATACTAGTCGGCGCATGCAAGCCATTACCTTCGACCGCCATGTTCCCATGACCGCCTTGGCGTGACATGCCTCCAGGGTTTGGTACGAGCAAGGTTCGGCGAGGAATGCGAGAAGGGAAAAAACACAAGCGACGCAATGAAGCACCGCCGCTTGACCGCCGAAGAGCCATGTAGAGACTCACGGTCTGGTAACCTTTGTATCGATGGAAGTATGACTCACGGTCGTGTTTTACTATTGAAGATCCAGGATGAAAGAACGGTGTCTATATATCAGACCTTCGAATGGCGGACTGGCGCTGAAACAAAACTACTGTAGTTTTTCGACCGTAAGTTCAGACAAATTTTGCGTGACCCGTGACCTACCTGTAAGTTCGCCGGGGTCACGGTTCCAAGTTGGTGCGACCGTGTGACCCCAAGTTCGCTAGACAATGGCCATGGCGGGTTATCCACGGCCGTGCTCGCATGATTGACAACCATGGTCGACAACCATGGCCTGTCGGTGCTCATTGTCTCTGTAGCGTATAAAAGGCATCAATTTTTCTCTGCTGAGACTCGACTCTCCGGGCAATTTCGCCCGGTTTCAGCCTGCACATTCCTAAGTTTCGAGATACTTGGCCAAGGGAAGCAACGGAGCCCTGCCAACAAGTAAACAATGTGCTCATGAAGTATTTAGAACTTTTTACCTAAGTCCGATGTTTTTTTCTCTGAGTTGCACAAGTGTCACGTTTTGAAGTTCTGCCTCCGGCTCAGGTGCGTGACCCGAGGAGCCCGAGGTTCACGACAGCGGGCCCAGAGGACGCGTGACGAACTTACGGTCGAAAAACTACAGTATTTGTATTGTCGCAGGGACAACGTGTCCATATCGCGAAGATCTACGCCACCAAATCGCTCTTCGTCGATGGATAACGCCCGGAACTCGAAGCGCAACACCGCTTCGGATTGGCTTCGGAAGCGTAACGTGGGACAGATTGCCAATGACTCGGGCGGCGCAATGAGCATGCATCAAACCGGGGACGTGCGCACCACAAGTTTGGGTACTGAGAGGCCTCCGGCGAACACATAGCGCCGGTGATTCTAAAAACCAGGAAGGCAGGTTCCATTCTGCCCTGGGGACTGGCTGTTGTTCCAGGTTGCGGAGTCTAGCATGACTTCTGAACAACGGTCTAAGGTCTGGTAGTAGTAGGTCTGGTGAGCTAATTACTCTTACTTTAAGATTATGACGACCGTCGGTTGTGGTTTGTTTGGCCATTTTCTGTCCTTACACGGCATGACCTGCCTTTCCCGTGCACGCCGCCACTCATTTTTCACCATCAGTTCGAGTTGATGCGCAATTTTCGTGATCTGCTCGCGCTCCTGACCGTCAAGCATATGGCACCGTTCGAACCAAGCTGGCCACCCGTCCGCGCGCCGCGTCGAACGTGCAATGCGCAGCTCCGTTGTTCCATCAATGATGGAGATGGAGACACCGCAGAGGCAGGTGGCAAACATTAAAGAGCTTGCCAACAGTGTTCGACTCGGCAGAGCTGGCCTATACAGTACTCAGACTCGGGTTGAGACCCGTTTCAGTGGAGCCTTGAGCATAGTGAGTCGACTCCCACCTGGGCCTGCTAGCCCAACAGAACTCATAGCATGAACTCTACACTGCACACTGTCGGGCGGAGCGGAGCTCCGGCATGCCTTGTAAATTATAATATGATGATCCATGTTGGTCGCAGGCCTACTAGTCGGGTCTCGGCTCTCGGGTCGAGGAGGCAAGCGACGACGGTGCGATGAGTGTCATAGATGAGCGACAATTTATGTCGAGCTTTGGCCACATTGCTTGAGCTTCCAGTACTTGTCGCTTCTGGCAGATATCTGCCCTGGGCGGTGGCAGGGGGCTTGCCGCCGGTACTCTCCGGCCCGCCGGGCAAAATGACTGAAATGTCAGTACCGCGGGAGGCCGCAACAACGAACAGAAGGAACAAAAGAATTTGATGTACGGACTCCAATGCCGGCCGAAGTTCTTGCGAGGCATGCTGCAACTGTTACCCTGCCGCTTGGAATCCCTGGATGCCGCGCGAGTCAAGGTTTTTCTGTGCCAAGAAATCAGCCACGCCACTCCGAATTGTGCCGGTCTGTTTCTACTCGAAATTAAAAGCGCCGCTGCACGCGGCAGCTACTGTACTATCCTATCCGGACCTGCTCCTTTTGCTTGACATTGGCAGCGGAGCACACGAAACATTGCACAGTGCTCGGCCGCCATGCAGCATATGTGTGCATGGGGTCGCCGTTGTGCGTGGAAGAAGCCGGTCTGACTCCTCGTCTTTGGCGGCCGCAACGTTCACAATGAGTGCTCACACTTGCCGTGTGGCGCGGCGGCGGTCGCCTCTCACCTCGTTTTCCTCTCGCCGATATCTTCCTTTATAGAGACAAGTGCCAGGACAGCCAGAGCGCGTTGATTTATGGCATGTGGAGCAGTATGAGTAGATCCGGTAAACACATCAGTCTGATTCTATCTCATGAAACGGTATCGTAAGTGGATCATCCGTGTTGTAAATATCCCATGCTTCTCTTGGGGCATAATACCGCTCCAGCAAGTCTTGCTTGTCACCTAGCGCTTCGGCCAGGGTTTCGCGCGCTCGTCGGTAGTCATCTATGGGCTGCCGAAGCTCATGCTTCGTTGACATGCTCGTCCATGCCAGGTCGACAAGGATACAGGCGAGCCGCTCCTTCTGAAACCCATCCTCGGCTCCTGTCAGGCTGATTAGGGACTGCGTCGGCGCGATGCGAACCCAGAAAACTCACGACGGCACAGGATTTGATGGGAATGCCAGTCTTGCTGGGAGACGCTTGCATACTGTAGAGCACGCACACAATGCCTGGCGCCTTCAATCTGCATGATAGAGATAAGACGAGAGGAAATCAGCTGCATTGACGAAGAAAGCCCACCAACTGTATCTGTTCAACTGTGGGAAGGTGGTCCAGACCTATGTTCTCTAGATCTGGCGCGTCGATATACTCCATCACGATCCCGTAGGTTTCGTCTCCTGTGGGAGCTCGGAACTGCATGGGGCGAAGGATCGATGAGATCGTCAAAAAGCAATGGCAAGCCACGCGTACCGAATGTGCTCCGTAGTACATTGGAATTGCAGACCCCTGCAGGTGTGCTAGCCTATGATAAGCGGCGTCCTCCGCAGCAATGATTTCCTCCACAGGGACAAAATTGATGAAGTTCCGGTAGACTCCATAACCGTCAATCTCCTCCCGTGTCGGCTGTTCCGTAGTGAGACGATCGTCATAGAGCTTGATGCACAGTTGCGGGAGTTCTAGAACGGCGGGCAGCATGTCGCCATCGATGGATAAGAGGCGTGCCACAACAACTCGGGAATTGTAGACGCCGATGACGCTGGTGATCTGGACGGTAAAAGATTTAGAGCGGTGGATACGATCAGCGAGGAACTGGAATTTGGTTGCGCTTGTTCTCCGAATCGAGGCCAAGTAATCAAGGGTGCTTGCGGGAAGTGGCTCCAACGGGTATCGTGGCGCGCTCAATGGCGGAAGCCATTGCCTGCGAGACACGTCAGAATCAACGACGATGATATCCCCCACTTTGAATGCGGCCGTCGCATCGCTCTTGAGTGCACTCCAGCGAAAGAACTGGTCGGCCTGATCGGCATCTTTCTGGAGCGAATACAAGTCAAAGTCCGAATAGCGCTTCTTCGTCAGAGACACAGCTTCGTCGGCGGGAAGATGGAGAGAGGGGTCGTTGCGAGCGCCTTGGACGGTTCTGAATCCGTTGACTACAGGGTAAGTGAAATACTGCTGCCCCAATTCGTAGCAGAGATTGGCAGCGATGAGGACTCGGAGGCGAAGGGAGACGCCGTCAGGATCACCGTGGTCAACCGTGTCCAAGACGTCCAGCTCTAGTGGGTCAGGAAGAGGGTCACCGACGTAAGTTCTGCCCCGGACCCTGATCACCGTGCTTTTTAGCGTGTCCGATACTAGGACAGAGTCCGCAGACGTCGTGAGCAGGTGGGTGGCCTCCACTTCGAGGGCTCGAAGAGTCGGGTCATCGCCAGACGACCAATCTGTCGCGCAACCAATATCACCGACGTTAATCATACCAGGAGCCTGCACATGCGTTCGGTCAGTGAAGCCTCACGGCGAAGACAAACAGGATGAGCATACGATGAAAATACAGTCCATGACGGCGCGGGGAAAGTTGCCGAAACGTCGTATGTGCTCCTCTTCGTCTTGAAACACACTGAATCGGAGAAAAGGTGACGGGAAGTCACTCCCTACGTCAGGATGCACTAAGTAGTCAGGTATGTGTGCCGTCAGAAGACTTTCAAGGTGCGTACTGTCGTGAAAATTGTGGCAGATCCTCGCCTGGCTGTCGTTCCCGCGAACGTGATTGAAAACATCAACTACAGGCTGTAAAAAGCCTGCGATTATGTGCATCTGAAAGCTTAACAAGCGGTCGGTGAGTTGGAGTCGACTAAGGCAGGGCTGTTCAGACTTACCCAGGCTGCTGATCGAGGCTATCAACCCGCGATTGTATTCGCTCCTGTCGATGATATCGTAGTAATCTCAACAGGGTACTAAGCATTCCATGGCCAGAAACTCGTCGATAGGCAGGTGTATGAGCAATTGTGGCGTGTCCGGCGATGACATCTAGACGACTAGGCTGCGAACGGCCTGTGAATGGGGGCGGCGACAGGCGCAGTAGTCGCTCAGGGCTACAGGCGTTGGAAAGTGCAGAGGACATTGGTCAGAGAAGGGGGGAAAGAGCTAGGATGGGAAGTGCGAAGTCCAGCGAGGACTATGGGAACGGCGCTTGCATGCCAACCGCACTCGGCATTCCCCGGGCCCGAGCGCTTGACCGCACCTACATCTCTGTTTGAAAAATCTCCGAGTGGGAAGCCCCCCGTCACCGATCCTTTACTACACGCGTTCGATAAGCTTAAGCGTATATCTTCGGAAGGCGAAGAAGTGCCCGACTCAAAACGGAGTGAGTAATTATTTTGCCCGCCCTTCAGTTGGCCCGCCCCCGAGCTAGTAGTGACCGTTGAGCATGAAACTTTCGGTCTCCTACTTCCCTTGCATGTTGGACTTTCCAAGACGGATAGCTCAGTTTTGACAGGTAAGATAGGGCGGTGCGATGGCTGGCAGCTCGTAGGTGATTCGGCCCCTCCAGAGCGTACTGCGTCTGACCGCGTTACAGGAATATTCTTGATAGTGGGTGTTGAAAATTGGAAGTCGGACTCGAGAAAGTTCCACAGAACACCGCACTTCGATGCTAACGCATGGCTGTGTCCACAGATCTGTTCCTCACTCCGAATATTATGCCCGATTACGGTGTTGCTCGGGGTCATCAGTTCTTTGAATTTGTCGATCATTCGGCACGCTCCCCCTCCCAGGATTTTTGAGGCGCAAATATATTTCCCCTTTCGCTGTCTTTGGTTTTCGAATCACCTCCAGGAGAAGGGTACAAAATACGACTCAATTTCATGTCTTCAGCAGTTCACCCGTTATTCGAAGACCCGCTCATCCAACATCCTCCTACCATCTCCACCACATATCCTCGTCGTCATGTGGGGAAACGTTTTCCATATTACCAAACGAGCCGGTCTTTTTGAGACGCATCGCGCACTCATACACTGGACGAGTGACCCTCGGTGGACGGCAGCCCATAAGGCGGTCACTGTCTTTGGCACGAAGGCGGGCACGAAGCTCCCATCGAATAGTACAGCTCATATTACGTGAGTTTCACATCGCTCATGCATAACTCGGCCTGAAGCTGATGAATTTGGCAGGATGGGGCTGCATTCATCGGGCGACCCGAAGGATCATTATACTGTGGTTGTCTCGAATGAGACAGACACTAAGCAATGTCATGTCTACGCAGATGGGAGTGGTACCATTATGACACCCGGAAAGAAAAACTCGCTGGAAACCGTTGACTGACTCTTACGACTTGCGCTAATACTCCACGCACATGGCGTCTCGTTTCGACCTTCCGCGTATGAGACTGGATCATCAGTCTACGCAACTACGTAGGGACGGTCCATATGCTACCAAGATTCGCAGTATGCATAAATTACTTAGTGGGACATGATTGGAAGGGGCGTATGTAGAATTGCCTACTGTTCTGTCCGCCAGAGCTCTTGAGCGAACTGCTCTCAAGCAGGCTATTAGATTCGCTCCGATGCAATGCCACATCATCTGAAAAATCTGAAATTTATATAGCTACCAGCCAAGATTATGCATCCTCTCCATACTATATACTTTCACTGCATCTCAATATAGTGCTCTGTAGGAAGGATAGTTAGTATAGCACTGGTTTAGGCCTCCATAGTAGTATATAGTTGAACTGTATCACTATGTCTACTATATATTGTGTCATGATTACTATCTGTACTATCTGTACTATCACAGCTATAGTGGACCACATATGTGCTATACTGTCTATACATTCTCAGTACTCAAGCGGTGGAATCAACCACAAGTCAAGGAAGTCTACCATATGGATTGATATGCATGATGGTCTGTAAAGTTATTTACAAAGAAATCTGTGCTTCTATCCAATACATTCTGAGAAGTCCAAGACCTGTCTACTCGATCAGCAAATTTAGGGATTAACTGACAACTCCTCTGTACGGAAGACACTGGTAAGATAGACACATCTTTACCCTTTGATACAGGATACATATGTGTGCTGCTGTCCTTTCCGTTGAAACGGCTGAACCACTGAACATACACAAGCGTGCCTAGGCTCTGAGAAAGCCCATGCTCCTTTAGAACAGCAGGTTCAATATGAGGTGGAATCCGAAACACAACACGCAGCCTCCCAACACGGAGCCCTTGTATACACCAAATGATCAGCAACAGCTGCGCTCGAGATACCAGAGGCTCACCTTCAAGACCTGCGTCACTTGACTTGCCCTTCTCGTCAATTAGAACAGTATCAAAACGCCCATTTTTCTTGTCATCAGTGATTCCCGGCTGGGCAACAGCAACATTGGTGAAATCCGGGGCGTTGTCAAGCTGTATACTTGGCAAGGAGAATTTCAGGCGGTGCCATACATCGACAGAGTTGAAGGGCAAGACGACATCACTAAATGAGCCGCGCCGTCGAACCTCCCGACGGCTATCATATGTCTTGCTAATTTTGCCGATGTAGGTGCGAAGGGCGACATCAAATGTCGAAGCATGGTAGGAGTGGGAAATGGTACGGAATGTGACTTGGGTTGCGTTGGGATGCTTGGCAATATGGAGCTGAGCGCTCGAACGTCGACGGACTGCGGTGGCAGGAGGTATGTCGTCTAGAAGCCACTGGATGTGAACATCAAACATTGCAACCTTGTCATTGCGCTCAAGCCACCATATCATCTGCTGCAGGTACTCTTTCTTGTTCGTTGCACGGTATGCATCCTTGGCAAAGTCAATATGTAGTCGCTCCGTTGCCTCAGAGTTGCTGTTGTCGGTGCTGCCAAAGTCGCGTATACAGTCGATGTAGTGCTGAAGCATATGGAGCTTGGGGAAGTTGAAGTGGCCACCTGGAAGGCCGATGTACAATCAGCGTGACGCTCGACATAGCAGTGCCAGGGTACGCACCTATACGTGCCTCGAGGTTGAGAAAGACTTCTTTGTTTGCATGGAATTCGTCGAGGGCAGTCTGAAGGTATTGCAGGGTCTCCTCCGAATGGCTTTGGTACTGCGCAACATAGAGAAAGTCCAGCAGCGCTCGTGTTGCCCGAATTGCACCTAAAGGCGCCCTTCCAATAAGACACCCAAGTAACTGCTTTGACATCTCCTTGTGCTCGCCCCCGGAGATGCGGCTGAGAACGCTGATACCCTTGATGAAAGACCGCACACCGTGTGTCTCCGGCAACCTCTTGAAGCGCGCGTCGAGCTCTGTGGAGCCCATAATGGATGACAGCCAGGATATGAGGTGTTCGATGACGCCCTGATAGAGCTGGTGGAGGACGTCGGGCGTGATGGCGTTGTGAATGTTGCAGTGCTGATGGCCCGCCCAGAACGGGCTTTCGACGTGGGTAAGGCCATGATCCTTGAGTGCTGTTTCACGCTTCGTGGCCGTGGCGAGCTTCGACGCATGACGGAGCGTCCGAAGCGTGTCCCCTTGTATCCGCGGCTCCCAGTCAAGGTCATGCTCCCCGAACTCGTGGGCAGCAGCACAACACCGAGGGCACCTAGAGCCGTAGCGAGTACATGCCACAAGGCACTGCTCTGGGTAATCCGCAACATAGCAAGCCAGGATGGTGAAGCACCGTCGTACAGCGCCGTCTCCGCCGGCCAGCTCGACGCCGTGCTTGCTAGGCTCTCGCAAGCTGTTCATAATGACGTCCATGGCGGCATGGAAGAGTCGAGCACGAAGGACGCGTGCTGCCGCCGCGGAGAGGTCAGAAAGGTCGGGTGTGGGGAGGTAGCCAATTAGAAGCTGGGCATGGCGCGAGGGCTTCCGTCTGATGGCCTTTGCGATGTTGCCGATGGTGAGGTAGACAGGGTATGCTGATTCAGAGCCATTGAAGCTGGTGAGCTGGGTCTTGTCGGAGCTCAAGATGATGGGAACAACGGTTGCGCCGTCGGGGAGAAGGGCCTTCGGAGGGGCAATCAGCATGCGCATCAAAGCTGCAGGTCGTGTCGCGCTCACCTGTGTGCGATGCCACCATCTCCCAGTGCTCATCTCGTTGTATATCCTGCCATTGTCCTCACCCTCCTCATCGCTCCCATCGTCACTGCTCCCCTCCTTCTCGCCGCTGTACTGCCGCTCCGGGGCATAAGCCATGTGACCCGCAAAGGCTGGGTTGCTGTACAGCGTCTTGACGGCCTCCATTGGGTCCCGGAAATACAGCGTTTGCTCGCGTGTTGTGCCATCGGGCACTTGGATGTTGAGCGTGCTTGTCTGCCAGGTGGCGCAGTCCGGGAGAGTGTCGATGGTTTGATTAAGCGATCGCGAGTCCTTGAATGAAAGGCCGAGCTTCTCTATAACCTGTAGCGTGGGCGATCAGGGTGGCAAAAGGAACAAGATGTGAGAAGACGCACCTGAGGAATGCTAAGCAGCCTTGCCAAGGCGTTCTGCGTTGGACCGCCGCTCCCTTTCGCCCACTTGGCAACCTCCCAATCTAGCTTGCTGTTGAAAGGATGGTAGGGGTTGACCCCTGCGCCGTGCTTGAGCTTTGCCTGATAAGCAGCACGAGTGTTTGCGTCGTGCCGTAGGATCCTGCCAGCCCTGGGGTATGGGTAGGACTTCACGGGCGTATCGGCATCAGCATCCACGCTGGCGGGACGTGCTGGCTGGATCGGCTCAATATCTAAGATGCAAAGGTATGAGCTGGCGTGTACCCTGTGTGCAGCGCCTATAGAACACACCTTCTGGCCCGGCCACGTCGCCATTGTCATCGTACTCTCTGAACGCTTCTGCCTCAACAGACCCATCCGTCTCACTGCCTTCTCGTTCGCTGTGGCTCGAGGGGTCGTCTTCGTGGTCGCTGGGATCGCCGTAGGTCTTGAGCGGCCCGTGGCTTGCTGCAAGTTGCTCTGTTCGTACCCAAGCGCACTTGCCCGATTGTGTGATGTGGCTCGCACGTGCCTTCCTGTGTTTGAAGGTCTTGGGACAGCCAGGGCACGGATAGTTTTTGGCCATAGATGGGGGGATGCAAGGATAAGCAGCGCGTGGTGTGAGTCAGCAGTGTAGCCGCACACGCGTCGTGCATGCCGGAGTTGTCCCGGATCCGGTGGGTGGTAGGATCGCGTCTCCAGCCCGCCCTCGGGTCACATCTGCGCAGGCGGGAGACACCTGGTGTAGCGTCATGCAAGCCCGCGCAGATGCGTGTCGAGGGCGTAAGGTGTTCAACGCGTCCGGGAGCACTGTAAAGCCCGCACGGTCAGCAGCGCGTTCATGCCAGAAAAATGAAAGTCGCGGCGTACCTGTCTGCGTAGAGCGGTCGACACGTAGCCCGGAGTCCTCCCTCCTCTATCCCATGGCCCTCTCCTCCTCTAAGCAAACGTGCGGACGCGTGCGTTGCGTAGGATGTGCCACATCCGGCGTACTGCGTGGCGGGCGGGGCGTGCGGCGTCGCACAGAGCGTCGTGCACGTCACATCGGGACCCATCTGCGCAGCCAAGAGGCGCCAGGTCTGACACCTTGCAAGGCCGTGCAGGGTAAGTCTGGAGGGTGGGGAGGGTAGATGAGCGGTCTTGAGAAGGCGGGCGAAGCGCGTTGCGCCACAAGCGCGAACCAACACTGTTGGTTCGCGCTTGTGGCTCACAGTCGCACGCATACTCACCACCCCTTACTCACTGGTCTGTTATTCTCAAAGTAAAATCAAATACAGTAACAAGTCTACAATATACTGCTAATTTATGTCTTTGTGTCGCATGATTGCGTTGCACACGCCTGGTTCTCTGTGCCGCCGAGCTCCAGTAGACCCATGCGCGGCCCTCGACAACGCGCAGCACAAGTATCTGCGGGAACACGGCCTGCAACACACGAACCGGCGCGACCGAGCCGCTGACCGAGCCGCTGCCAGTGGGTGACGCCGACGCCGCGGGGGTGGTGCTGGCACCGGAGACGGACGCGATGTCGGCGTAGAGGGCGGCGGAGGAGAAGGGCGTGCAGTTCGACGACGCGCAGACGGTTGCCGTGGAGGTAATGGAGGTGATAGCGCCGAGCAACTTGGGGGGCTGGGTGTACGTGATTAGACACCGGGGAGATCCATGTCGGCGCCTGGGATGAAAGTGTTGTGGTAGCGGCGTGGATCGTCGTTTGTCGTCGGTGTGGGAGCGGTACGGGGTGCTGCAAGGCCGCGAGATGCACCGCCTTACCGCGAGCCGCTCGTTTTCATTCTATGAGCAAGTACTCTACCCTACATTAATTGACTCTGCTGCCGTGCGCGCAAATCACTCACCCGCGCGTCAACTACACTGACTTCCCCTCGCGCCCTCATCCTCCAACGTCCTGCAGGGGTCCTCCTTGACTGCGCAGTTGCTGGCACGCTGCATGTGTGTCGCGCCGCTCCCTCGAGGCCTTGAGCCCGTGCGGCCTGTAACTGGGATGCACAATGATATTAGACAGCGCACCATTCGGGTCACAGAGATACGCACGCCCAACGAGTCTTGTCATCAATCGGCAGGCGACTTGCACGCCTCGAGCTCGAACGCCCGTGTCGACGTCGGCGGATGCACGCCAGGCAATTGCGCGCGTCTGGCTCCGCCCGTTCGTGACTCTCTCGCTGCCCGACGAGGGCGAGTGAGTACAGCTGATGACTGCACGCCTGACTGCAATGGGCCGACCGCGGGTCGGCGACGTCGCGTGCCGAATGTTGACAGCCCCGCGTACATATGATGATTAGCGGTGTCACCTGCAACTGTACTGACTGGTATCAGACAATGCACAATCATAGTTCAGGGGGTACTACGCACAATGAATCCCTGACAGACCGCACTCGTGACTCCCAGTAGACTAGATAGGCGGGCGACGTGGATGCCTGGAGCCCGCGAGCATCGACGCCCGTGAATGCACTGCGCGGGGCGCTGGGGGAGTTGGGCAGTGGTGGAGAGGGAGGGACAAAGGGTGTATATGAACATATGACGAATGTTAGTATGGAGAGCGCGACGCACCTGGATGACCACTTCCATCAAGTACTCCTGCGCTATATCACACCCTTGCTCTGCACAATCTCCTCCAACCCACGGGCATCATGATGCGCTGATATCGATCAAGGTCCACGCCGTCGAGCTCAACGAGTATGCTGCGTGCTTCTCCCGATCGCGCGAGGGTCCTTGATGCTGGAGGCGAACTTGTTCGTCCCGATGAAGTTTGAGAAGTCAAATTGAGTCCTGAAGATTGCCGCATGGCCGGACGCGTCGTTAATCGGAGACATGTCCCGTTTCTGGGAAGAGCAGACGTACCCGGGTCCGTGCCCTGAGGAAAGTAGTCCCGACCGTCGCAAGTCGACTTTAATGATCAGATCTTGAAGAGACGCAGAAGATATATTGGTGAGGGAGGAAGTTCTTGCTGTCGGCGTCGTGGAAGACTGCAAGTGAGTGTGCTCAGTGGCTTGTACCGCGGTGATTCCTGATAAGGGCATCCAACTGAGACTCAACTTCGACTTGACACACTTGACAACTCCTGATCTTGTCCTATCACCCTCGCATACGCAGGACCACACTGCCCACGTTACAACCAAACGTTGGGCGGCACGCAGGTATCCAGACAACCACAGATTCCGCAGGACCCGTCGCTGGAAACATGTATCTGTCTGTCACTGGTTTTCGGTGCGCTTGCCATCCTTCACTGCACATCTTCAGAACTGATGTTCCCGCCAGGATATCTATACGCCGACGCCCGTGGTCATCCGGTCACGCTCAAGTCGTACGTGTAAGGCGGGTCCAGCATACCTCCCCATCACACCTTTCTCTGTCCAACGAGGGTGAGCAATGACCACTATACACCACTCAACCTCGCTCACACCTTGTACTCGCTTGTATGTACCCCGATTGGGAGGCTGCGCGTAGGGACGGCTGTTCCTCGCGTATGCTTTCAAAGGCCGACTGACAGCGGGATCCCTTCACGCGCACTGTCTTGCTCTTCCTCCCGTCCTCCCTTCCTTCCACTTCCTTCTCCCTCATCACCTTCCAGATGGCTCCCCGAGCCTCGAGTAAGCGTAAGCAAGACCAGACAAACGCTGCTGCGCCAGTAACTCTCGACGGCATGACCTCCGAGCAGCTGAAGGCGCTCGTTGCTAAGGGCCAGCAAGCTTTGAAGAAGCAAAAACAACAAGGTACGTGAGCGCAGCCTCTGCGTATAGAGCTGTAGCTGACTCTCTGCTGACGGTCCTTGTATGCCCGTAGACAGGGCCGCCGAGCAAAGAGCTGAGAACGAAGCGGCGGCCGAGGACGAGGCTCGCCACAGTCGTCACGACGCCAGCGACGGCAGTCGCCCCGGGCACGATGTCGACGCCTTCCACGGCGCGGAGGACGAGGAGATGAACGACGACCCTGAAGCTGCCGATGATGAGGAAGCACAGCCGTCTGAGCATGCTCGCAAGCCACAGTGTAAGTGGTTCATCACACTGCCAGCACAGCACGCTAACTCATATTCACTACTTGATTTAAGACTGGGAGCAGTCCGACGAGGATGCCCGCTACTCGAGCGTGGATCCTGCGCAGCCTGGCCCTAAAGCTGTCGGTGCTGACAGCGAGGACGACGTCGACGGGCCGCCTGTGGCTAAGAAGGCGCGGAGTCGGCCAGCGTACCCTACGGTCAGTGTCAGCAGTATATCTCTCATCTTCTCAGCATGCCAACATGACATCGAGTGCAACAGATTACGCCGTCCACGCCAAAGAAGGTCGTCAACAAGCTGCCGCACCGCCGGAAGAAGAAGAGCAGCCGTACGACCTCCTCTCCCGCACGCCTACCGCCGTCGTCCTCACTGCCGTCCACACCAACGCGCTCCGAGTCTGGGGCTTTCGAGGACTCAGAGTTCACTCCATTCGACAAGAGGCACCTGGCTGTCAAGGCAACCGTGCAGTCGCCTGCATCCGCAGCCCTCCTGAAGGTTGCCAACACCCGCTTCCGCATCAAGGTCGCTGTTGACAACGCCTTTCCGGATGAATTATCCACCATGGATATGGCAAAGACGAGCTTCATCGAAGCGTGCAAGGACGCCGGCCACACGCGCCGTGCGCTTCGGTTCGACAAGGATAAGATTTACAGGGAGCTCATGATTAACATTGTATGTACATCTTCTTCCCTCCCCTATCGTGTGCTCACTGCCGTCCATGTGTCCGCTCTGCCCAGACCAAGCGAGGCACCTCTCAGCTACGCGGAGAGGTCAAGACCAAATGTCAGAGGTTAGTCGCAACACACTACGGCTTCGACAAGATGCAACCGGACGAAGTCGCAGCCGCTGTCGCGCGACTGCGCCAGGGTGGTCTCTTTCATTTCAAGGACATCGAGAAGGTCTGTCCGCATCCTCTCAACTAGCCAACTATTAATCTTGGCTGCTAGCGCTCTGGGCCGTTCGGCAACCGCCTCATAGCCATCATCCTCTCGCAGCAGTGGTTCGCATCGAAGAAGGCCGAGGGCGCAGGGCTTTACTCAACCGAGTTCAACCCTACGCCGATGAATCTCATTGCCCTCATCACGACTGCTGTGAGTCCCTCGGCTGACTGTGCACTGCACTCATTAATTGGTCGATCTAGATTGAGTGCGGCCTTGATTGCTGGAAGGACGGTGTGCTCACAGCAAAAGGCATCAGCTTCTCGCAAGATGCATATGAAGATCAGTTCAACGACCACATGGAGAGCCTCAAGAGGTTTCGCAAGGCGAATATCCGTAAGTTCAAAGCAACGGTGACAGCGCTGTACGATGACGCATGGTGAGTGTTCCCTCTCTCGACGTCATCATCTACTGATCATTTGACCTAGGCAAATGGCTGGCTTGAAAGCTGGCACGGCGAAGGCGAAGGGCAACCTGCTCGACGACGAAGACTTCGCTGATACTGAGAGCGAGGCAGAGGCAGAGGATGGCGATAAGGGTGGCGATAAGGGTGGCAGTGAGGGTGACACTGAGGGTGGTGCACCTGCTGGTGATGCTGTCCGCGCTGTTGCTATGTGATGAGCTATTATATTATGTCTCAGGCTGCATACCTTACTATATGTCCTATGCTGCTATTCCAGCTAATGTTATCATGTTTAGACCTTGCCTAACAGGACTGATGCCTGATTCTGTGGAGAATATTGATACAACCTGAGCTATCAATATCCTGCAAGATGTTTATATACACAAGTGATGATGTAGAAACTTGAGACCCAAGAGGCTCTATTAGCTGTATTTCATGCATAACCTCTCTTGCTTTGATAGATGGTAGTACAGTATTGGGAGGTAGTGTAGCTTAGGGCAACAACATAAGGTATGGTGTATAGAGATATGGGATATCATTTATAGCATTGTATAACTATGATAAGACCTTAGCAACTCCATAGTGCTCCATAACAAGGGTAAGGTCCTCTATAGCGCTACCATAGCACTACTGTAGCATACTATGCTACTATGTAAGCTAATACTTTGGTAACGTTGCTATGGTGCTATATAACCTGTCAACACTATACATCTCTCAATAGGATGGTTATATTTTTCAGATGATGCGCTACCCATGAGTGTAACACACGCCGCTCTTGTCGTGATTCAGCTTCACCATACAGCTATAAGATGCTGTAACTGAACGTACAGCTCGTCTCAAGAAAGCCACGCACTTGAGTGCCTTTCCAGCTTAGCTCTCGCTTTGGTAAACGCGAGGACAACCGATCTTCATACACGCCGATTTGGAGAAAGCATCCACGTTCCATATGTTTCCCATGAACGTCCTAGACGACTGCATTGCTTGTGTAGCTCATTGGCGGATGTTCGTACGGAAGGTGTATGAGCAGTGGTACGGCGTATGGATCACACCAGTTGACGCGTGCAGCTGAGAGCGTCGGAGCGGTGGCTAATACTCACATTCGTGGCTCATGCATCGCTGTGCGATATCTGATTGACAAATGTGACCCAAGGAGACGCTGTCTTCCAGGCAGTAAGCGAATATCGAGGATCGACCGTCGCGGGTAGCGTGGCCTGCATACAACAAATGAACGAACAAAGGCATGAAAATTCAACGTGCGCGTACAATATTGTCACAACACCTAATTTCACCGCGTTTCAGATGTTCGTCCACACGTGCTCAGCGAGCTCATTCACAGAGGAACGACCCTCCGGTTGAACGCTCAGGACACGCTCCAGAAAGGCGCACAACGCCTCAATATCACCTCGTTCTTCAGCAGGGTAAAGCACGGATTGAAGGTGCTCATCGAGCGCAATTGAAGGAAGCTCGATACGAGGGTTCGTAGGCAGGAGGGTCCCTGTTAGTGTAGTCAGTTCGTCCGCGATCTTCAACTTTGATACAGCTCTACTTACCGTTTGACATATCGAAGAGATCCTTGCTTCGGCTTCCGCGCATGACTAGGTCGATGGGGAAGGGGCCAAACAGAGCCTGAATTTCGAGGAGGTGCATGGCTTCCCACGGAAATCCTTCGATATGCGTAGGCCACGGTCCAAAGAGAGCGCGTCCGTTGGCGAGCTCGTAGATCTATCCCAGTGGATTAAAAGCCGGATGCAAGGGTATTGACGGACTTACTAGGCACCCCACACTCCATATGTCCACCTTTTCGTTCCACGGCGCCCCTAATATGACTTCCGGAGCACGGAGCGCAGCAGGCTGGACCATCTCCATGAAGTGGTCGTTGATCATGTTTGCTAGAAGAGTTACGCCAGTTAGCAGCGGCGAAACCGATGATACGATGGGACCAACCAACGCCGAAGTCCGCTATCTTCATCACCATGCCATCTGAAGCGGCAATCGGCTGCGACTTGTATCTGACGACCGCGTTGGTCGTAGCTGCATTGGCTAGCTCCTCGGGCGGGTTGTTCATGAGGTTGTCCCGCACCGTGGACTCGACGTCGCCAAGTGTGGCCATCATGTTAGACAGCTTCAGGTCTGGGTTAGTTGATCAGACAATGCGCTATCGTCAAGTTGGGTTCTAGACCTCACCGGTGTGAACAACTCCGCACACGCTGTGCAGATAATCCAGGCCAGTGAACAACTGCCTTGATATCTCGCGAATCGGCATGAGCGGAAGGCAGCTGTCCGTGTCTCGGCCTGAAAGCCGCAAGACCGTGGGTCCTAACACCTCGAAAACGAAGCAATCGTGGGTCCCGTTCGGGCCCGTATGACTGAACGAGTCGAGCATGACGGCCACATGTATTCGTCCCGGATGTTCCTCTGACGCGTTGGCGACCTTCGAGAGGATAGCATGTTCCGGCGTGGCTCGCGTAGAGTGTGCTGAAAGGATTTTGATCGCCACATACTGTTTCCTCCTGTGAAGAAGGAAAGATCAGATCCACATACCCAAGGAAGGGATGAGACCGAATGTACTGCTCGTCGCGGGCGAGCCACACAATCGAGTACATTCCCCAGCCAAGCTTCCGCTTCAAATGGTATCGCCCGGAGGACAGAAGATCGTCGACACGGGCGGGGTGGAAGCCTCCACGCGCATAGGCAGACAGCGGCTCCTCTTGATGGTCCGGCGCATCGGTCAAGACCGCATTTTCTGTGGTCATGGCGGGTGAGTCAGGGGTCAGAGTGTCGGGGATGGGCTATGTAAAGGGCGTACCAAGAGTCCCCATACTATTCGGCACATGCAAGCCATTAGCATCGACCGCCGTGGACATGCTTCGACAATTTCGTACAGGCAAGGTCCGGCGCGGGATCCAGGAAGGGAAAAATCGCAGGTGGCGGAATGAAAACCCGCCGCGTGACTGTCGCAGAGTCATGCGGGAACCTGCGTCCTGGATAAAGTGCTGTCGGAAGACTCGGGCAGCGCAGTAGGCGGCCATCATACTCCGGGCCCGGGGATTGCACGCACCACTGGGTGGGGCACTGAGAGGCGTCGAATGCCTGCAAACATAGCGCCGGTGACTAAAACTAAAGAAACTCGGGAAGATAGCTGAGTCCATTCTTCCATGGGGACCGGCTAGGTGTTGTTCCAGGCTGAGGAGTCTATGGCTCTGAGATCTGAGCAACGGGGTCTAAGTAGTAAGGCCTTAAGGTCTGGGAGTAAGTAAAGTACTTGCAGTGAGACGCACGACGCGGCGGCGGTGGCTCGCCGCCGGTATCCTCCGGCGCGGCCTACTCCGAGTCGGCTACTAGTACCGTGACTGCGTCGAGTCTGGCACCCTGCTCTTGCCCTGCTCTCCTCTATTCTCCCTGAGGCAAATTAGGCCGGATTCACCCATCGCAAGCTCACGATCATACTCTCCTCCACTAGCAGCAATACTGATCTGTCCGGCCTCCATCGCATCGTCACTTCCGCCGGTTGCTCGCAGGTTTCTGGAGCATGTTCTATCACTGGCGCGGGCTCTCCGAATCGCTCATAACCTGTGTGCTTCACCGACCGGCATGACACCCTATTATGGCTCTACAAGTCCGACGTGCTGCACTGGTAGACGCACTACGGCTCGTTCTCGCCCAGCGCCAGAGGCGACTCGTTCTCGGGGTACACTACACGCAGCGAATTTTCACTACACGCAGCGAATTTTCGCAACTCAACCCTTGTTTGGTGCGTGCAGCTGATTGTTTTCCGCTGACTTCGAGTTCATTACGACGATAGCGCTAGGAGCGCGGCGTGCAACGGGCCCGGGCCATCGCCGCCGTTGACATCCTTGCGCCCGGGCCATCGCCGCCGTTGACATCCTTGCGCCCGCTGATGTCGACAGCCGGACAGCCTCGACAACGGTCGCTCAGCCGAACCTCAAGCGCGTCGGGGCACACGTCTTGTCTCAAATCTCACCTCTGGCACCTTATCGTCCGCCACGTTTCACGCGATTTGCCCCTCTCCGTTCAACTTTGACACACTCGGGTAACCTCTCTGGCTATGCGAGCTTACATCAAAGACTCTGAGCTGGGGAATGTAATCGTGATTGATCTAGGAGACAGGAATTGAAAATCTAGTCTGATTCGATCTCGTGAAACGGTATGGTGAGCGGGTTAACGTCCCGGTTGAACAGATCCCATGCCTCCCTCGCTGCGAAGTGTTCGTCGAGCAAGGCGCGCTTGTCACCCAGGACCTCAGCCAGAGCTTCACGCACCCCGCCATAGTCGTCCCTGAGCTTGTGGACCTCGTACTTCGTCGACATTACCATCGAAGCTAAGTCAACGAAGACGCAAGCAAGACGTGCCTGCGACCCATCCAGGGTCGGAGTGGTGCCTGCGGCCAGTTCGTCAGAACTAAGCGGAAGATGCAGGAATAACCTTACGATGGCATAATATTTGACCAGGGTGCCAGTCGCCCTGCGTGATGCTGGCATATTGCAGGGCGCGCACGCAGTGCCTGGTGCTTTCAATCTGAACAACAGGATCAGATGACAAGGAGATAATCGTGCCGTTGGTGAACCCACCAGTTGCACCTGTTCTGCCACGGGAAGTCCATCCAAACCTAACTTGCCGAGTTCTACGCCATCGACATACTCCATGATGGTACCGTATGCGACTTCTCCGGAGGGAGCTCGGAACTGATAGCAAAATCGCCCGTGTTAGATCAAGGACACCGCAGAGGACGCAGACTTTGTGTACCGAGTGCGCACCGTAGTACAACGGCACAATCGACCCTTGAACATGTTCCAACCTACGATATGCGGCATCCTCCTGGGCAATCTTACTTTCTGTGGTGTACCAATTGGCAAAGCTACGAACAACATCATCACCCTCCCTGTACCAGAGCTGTTCAGGATTGAGGACATCATCAAATAGCTTGATGCAGAGGTCGGGTAGTTCGTCAGCAGCCGGCAAGGGCTCGTTGTCTACGGATATGAGGCGCCCCACAACGGCTCGCGAATTGAAGTCTCCGATAATGCGTGTGATACGAATGGCGAGGGTTTTTGACTCGCGAATGAGGATGTAAAGGGGGTTGCTTGGGTTCGTCCATTTGACCGACATGACATAGTCAAGGGTGCTGGCCGGGAGGGGGTCCAACGTGTATCGCGGAGGATCTGACGGAGGCAACCAGTGCCTATTAGATGCGTCTGAGTCGACTGTCATCACGTCGCCTAGATTGAATGCTGCGGTTGAATGCCTCGGCTTCCAGCGGAAGAACTGTTGTGCTTGGCCTACGTCGTTCTGCAGCGAGTAAAGGTCGAAGTCCGAGAAGCGCTTTCTGGTCCGCATAACCTCTTCATCGGATGGCAGCGGAAGAGACGGATCATTTCGCGCGCCTTGAGCGAGGTTGCGCGGATTGATCCATGTGCGGGAAAAAGAATTCTTAGCCAATCCCTGGAAAATGCAGGCAGCGATAAAGAAGCGGAGTGATGTAGAACCAGAGGCTCTATGGTCGATGACCTCGATGACTTCTAGCACGAGTGGGTCAGGAAGGGGTTCGCTGATAAAGCGCCTCTTGCGGATCGTGACAAGAGTGCTTTTCAGAGTGTCCGTGACCAGAACGTAGCTTGCAGAGGTTGTGAGAAGGCGGAGAACCTCCCCTTCAATGGATTGAAGTGCTTCATCACTGTCTGACTTCCGTCCTCCTGTGCGCCCGAAGTCATTGATGTCAACAACTCCAGGTCCCTGTGTGCGTCTCTGGGTTCAGCGAGGTGCCACATGCATGATGAGAACAGACATACGATGAATACACATTCCATTACGGGGGGGCTCGGGCGAGCTTCCATACCGAGATAGAGCGGTGTATAGTGTCCTTTTTCTAAGAATATATTCGCTGCGACATATGGTAGAGAGGTATTGATTTCTGCCCGGGATTCTGAATCAGAAATGCGGCCAGCCCAACGCCGGTCCACCATCCAACTCACGATCATGAAATTTGAAGCATACATGCCGCTCGTTTTGAATCTCCCGGAACACATTGAAAACGTGTATTACGGGTTTCACAAACTCTGCGTGTATGTATGTAGGATAACTGAACAGTAGCCAGCGATTCAGTGAGATGCGGTCACCTGTTACAGGACTCATGTTCTCACCTGGTCTGCTCCTGAACATCATCGGAATGCAATGGAATGGTAAAAATTCGCTCCTTCCTATGCTTCCGTAGGGATAAGATCAATCCTCGAAGCCAAGCATCACCTGAGAATCGGTGGTAGGATGTACCGAGAGGACTGCCGTCGGAAAGTGTGGCGTGTCCGACAGTGTTGGCCTCGCTGAGGAGAAGAGCTGATTTGGGCTCCATAGAGCCGGTAAACTTGGGAGGCGACCAACGCAGGAAGCGTTCGGGGCTGCAGAGGACAGAGGACATGATGGGGGTCGTTGAAAGACAGATACAGCATTCGCTGCCTCGTTACACGGCGGTAGTAGCGGCCCGTCAGCGTCCGGGTGCCGTCGCTTGGGCGCGGCCGCGCCGCCCATCGTGGTTGAACACAATGCTTTTGATCCTCTACGTACGCGCCCATTCACTAGCGTTTGTGGAATACTAACATCAGGTGCCAGGAATGTTTCAAAGAATAAAGTCCAGTGTGAAGGCTCGCCGCTCAGCGGTGCAAAAACAATAAAACTCTTGGCGGATTTCGTGGTAGGCCTAAGCAAGAACCATAAAATAGAAGTACTAGGATACGCGGCAACCACAGAACAAGGGCGGCGGCGGTGGGTGCACGCGCGGGGTAGTAGACGTTTCATCTCCTCGTGTTGTCCTCATTTTGTCAGACCGACTGGGACGATTCTCAACCTCCATCTAACTGATGAAGGGGTATAAAAGGGTGCTCATATTTCTTTGGGCCCATACCACACCCATATTGCTCGGCCATCTCATGGAGCCAGAGTATCTTACCGTGGATGGGCCCTACCCCATTACTCGGATTCACAAGCGCAGACCTCTTTACGAGTCGGCACACAGCGACAGGCCATGGTGGTGCGACCCGAGATGGGCAGACGCATACGAGGCCATCCGCAAGTTCGCTTGTGGCGTTGGCAGATATTTATTACCCGGGTACACTGAAGCTTTTCTTGAGTGAGTTGCCTCTTTCGAATTGTATATCTTTAACTAAGATCTTGGCAGAGGCCCGCTGCACGAGAGCGACGATATGGCCCACTACACCGTGGTGCTTACGACCCCTGGGCCTCAGGGCTTCAGTCGCACATGGCATATATACCCGCACGGAGGTGGCTCCTACTGGGATGGACAAGGATACCTTATGCATGAACCTGGATATCCGCCCTATTATCTCTGATGACCCCGTTATCGCGCTTAGTTCGCGATATGGGTGAATGGACGAAATAGCTAATGCACACTTATAGTGCGCCTCAAAGTCTGATCAGAGCTCCTAGTCCAGTCTGCAAAGAGCTAGCTAACCTTAGGATGATATCACGCCTTCGTGCCTCCAATATGCTCCAGAGTCTCCTGCGCTGCATGATCAGCCGCGTCCCATCCGTTCTGTATTGCTTCCAGTGGCTTTCCTGCCACGATGAATAGCGAGCATACGGAAAGGAAACCCAATAAAGCATCGGAGACCGCTCCTCAACCACCGTCAGCTCCGTCAGCTTCCTCCCCAGCCTCTCATACTCCTGTGCCCAAGTCCGCGGCGGCGGATCCACCGAGCCCGGGTCCGAGGCGACCACGATCTTTCACTCGATCAAGACCAGCGACCGAAGCGTGCGCGCATGCGAGAGAATGAACGCCTCGACATCAGTGTGCTCGTCGAGTAGGAAATGGCAGAGAGAGAGCTGCCGGAGGCGGGGGTAGTGCAGGCCGGCGAGGCTCGCGCCGGGTTACTTGCCGCCGACGTCCTGGTCGCTGTGCAGCGCGAGCGCTGAGTCTCGCACGGGATGTGCAAGAACGGGAGTATCGTCCCCTTCCAGAACATCTCCATCCCAGCCGCCTCCGTGTCTCCCATGGCGCTCAAACGCGAGTTCGGCGACAGGCGCAGCGTCGTGAGGCCGTTGAAGAGCGCGTGGAATCCGGGGTACGACAGCTAGTGGGAGAAGTGCACGTTGAGGTTGTGGAGGGCGAGCGCACGCAGGGTCGCGGCGGGTGCGGTGAGCTTGGCTTTGGGCTTGCGGGCGAGATGCTGGACATGGCGCGCGAGGCGGCGAAGACCTTGAGGCGGAGAGGACACCAAGTTAGAGGCGCAGCTCCGGGACACGTGCGGCCCATTCCTCGTAGCTGGGGAGCAGCATCCCGTTTTCTTCGTCGAGATCAAATGTCTCGAGATCGAGTGGGAAAGTGATGGAGATGGAATTGAGGTTCGGGAGTGACTCCGGCAGGCGACACAGGTCGGTGGTGAGGTCCTCGTGGTCCAAAATAAAATACAGTGCTTTGCATATGAGTTTGCAGTCGCACGCGCGCGGATTTGCGTGCCTGTCACTCTCAGTCACACTGCCTGCAAGGTCGGAGAGTTTGCGAGTTCATCGTCTTTTGGACTGTCCAGCATCGCAAAACGGTCCCATATTTTGCACATCTCGTCCGATAAGACAGCAGACAATTCATTTTGTCGAGGCTGTGCCCAGAAATGTGTCTCAGCCTCTCAAACGGTGTCAAACCTCTGCCAGTTGGATATTGTGCCAGGTGCACCGCACCCACTCAATGGTGGCAAACTCAACTGCAATTGTTTGAAACACTACTACTATCTACCTAGATGAAGTCCCAGACCAATGAAAGTGTCTCCATCCCGATTCCCAACCGGCTGAATAGGGCATTCAGTCACCCGCATGTCTCGAAGGCAGCAGCTGAGTACGCAGCAGTTGGCGAGGAAGTGCATGTGGACAAGGAAGGCGCAGGCGGAGGACGTGCAGGCGAAGCGGAGGCGCCGCACGAGCTAGAGGCTGGGTGTCCTCGACGCTGGCCAGAAGTATTACTGAACACCAGAATGGCACGGGTACGGTGACAGATACTTTCTCGATAGGTGCGAGGCGCTGTGAGATGCGGTATGCGGACTTTCAGATGAGTGTCCGTTGGAGACGGGAGAATGACGCACCGTGACCAAACCCTAGGTATCGGCGACAGTTATTGTCTTTTCGCGGGTCAACCGCTCCACCCAAAAAGGAAGGTACTTACATAACCTCCGCCGCGCCGCCGGCAGCCGGTCCTCGGAGCTCAATATAATAGAATATAGTAAATAATGACAATATACTCGTGTGGCCGGGACTGTTGAGGGACTGCAAACAGGCCACTGTCCACCTGAACCTCTTCCTCCAACCTCCTCGCCGTCGCTGCTCCCGTCCCAGATGTTTTCTTCATTCGCTCTCGACAGCTCTCACGACGATCACGAAACACTCAAGTCATTGGCGCCAAGTAGCTTTCGGGGTCCCGCCCTCGGAAGCACTCGTGCTCCGGTCGACAGCGACGTCGAAGAAGCAAGGCAGTTACACGTACGACACAAGGGCGGATATTCGGAGCAGGGCTTCAATGGATGAGTTCGATCAGTGGCGACAGGATGAGCAGCGTGCTCAGGTCATCGAGCTGAGGAAAGTCAAGACCCAAGAAGGTGACGGCACGCTCTGGCTCGAGAAATTAACCTTCTTCTGTTCACAGCAAGGAACCGGCGGCAAATCTCGCTATGTCAAGCGGTTCCCCAATCGAGAGCGCAAACATGACAGCCATACGCAGGTGGAGAGCAGAGCGGGAAACGCGCGAAACCAGACGCGCTCTCTGTTGCTGCTCACGAGAAGGCCCAGTATATGTACTCATTTTTCTCTTCTATGTGTATTTAATTTTGCTCCCGCAGAGCTCGAGCATCATCAGCGCCTGCCCCACAAGCGCCCAGCGCTGCTGGTGCGCCACCTCCGGCGGCGGCTACGGCAGCAGCACAGCCGCCGAGTCGTGCTCCTGCCAGTGCTCCGGTCTCCGACTCCGCTGGCTCCGAGTCTTCAAGTTCCTGCCGGAGTCCCTGCACACCCTCCCCTCCCTCCCCAACCTCCTATGCACATGTACTACCCTTATCCACCGCATTATTACCCTTACTATACCCCTTACCCTTACTATTACCCTCCCCCAGGTCCCCCTCCTACATGATCAGAATATAATTGCGATTTTCATTGAATTTGTGCGAAATCACTGAGTTTGACTTGGCCACAGAGCGCAAAACAGTCACATGAAGCAGCAGCAGTTTATTTATTAATGTATTATGGGCTAGATACATTATTAAAGGCCGTGCGCCGGTGCCGACGGCGCGGCATCGGCGAGACGGAGGCTAGCGTAAGCAGCTGCCTTTTCGGGTGGGACGGTTGACCCGCGAAAAGGAGCTACTATCGTTGGCCCAGAGTTGAACCGGGCCCCAGAGGTGAACCACTCGGATTGCTCTCGTCCTAGGCAACTACTGCCGTTGAAAATATTTACACAAGATTGGGGCTATGTATTTTACATACTGTAATATTTTGAGTGCTGTATGCCACCGAAAATGTGCGATGTGGAGGATTTCACGGTGAATGCGGGGTCATATGGCCGAGACCCAAAAGATTGACATGGTTTTAATTGATAGAAAATTGACAAGTAAACCAATGTAAAGATTGAAACATGAGAGAAATTTCTCCGGAAGGGAGTGAGCAAGGCAATATAGAGTAATAAGAATTCGAGCTCACGGAGGTGATTCTGCGTGACAGTGGGTAGCGGCATGTCGGCAAACGGGCTGGATGTTGAAACTCCGTCGGGTTCTGCCGTCCTGCTGCATTTTGCATGAAGTCGACAACGCGCGCGCTTGAGCACACCGCGCGCGGCCCGGGCTCGCCTCCTCGTCTGATGCCTCGTCGACAACCCACTCCCACAGGACCGTCGGAGGATGATCTACAATCTGCATGTGACGCTTATGCAGCAGGAACTCACACTATGCGTGCTGCTGCACGCAAATTCAATGTCCCTCCATCTACTCTCCGTCGTCGTATCCTCGGCCTTTCCCGCCCTCCTAGAGCTGCCCACGAGTCCCAACAATTGCTGAACGATGCCCAGGAAATTGTCCTCGTCAAATGGCTGGAACACATGGGTCGAACCGGCCATGCGGTGACGAAGAAGACGATTGGCGAGAAGGTGTTCGCGCTGTCCGGTCAGACGCATCAGAACAAGAAGTGGATCTCTCGCTTCTTGCAGCGGCATCCAAGCTTGACGCTGGCGAGACCAACCGGCATCGATCCTAAGCGTGCCCAGGCCTTCAACCGCACGACCGTCAGCCACCACTTCGCCCTTCTCAAGGACTTTCTTGCCGAGAATGACATCCCGTGGGAGAATGTGTACAACATGGATGAGAAGGGGATTCAGCTAGGTGGCGGCCGTAAAGGCAACCAAGAGAAGTCTTTCTTTGCTCGAGATCAACGCATTCGTCTGAAGGTGCAGAGCTCCAATTTGCAGCTCGTCACAGTCATCGAGTGTGTGTGTGCGGAGCCCGGTGCAACATGCGAACGCAATCCACCGCCGGGTTTCGTCTTTCCGGGCGTCGACATGTTCCCACAGTGGGCGGAAATTAATGCTGACATCCTGTACGTGTTCTATGTTAATCTGGCCAGCTATGGAGGCTAACACAATGTTTTCAAGTCTTGCGACATCGGAAAACGGTTGGACGTCAGACTTTCTATGCTTGCAGTGGTTTCGCATGTGCTTCATCCCTCACGTGAAGAAGATGAACAAGTCCGGCAAGCCAATCCTTCTCATTTATGATGGGCATGGTTCGCATGAGGCTGTCGGGATGCGGGAATTGGCTATCGAGCACGGCATTCACCTCTTTTGTCTTCCACCCCACACTACCCATCGTCTGCAGCCTCTCGATGTCGGAATCTTTGGGCCAGTTCAAAGGGCCTGGCAGCATGAGTGCACTACCGTTTTTCCCACTGCTACAGGACAGCCGGAAGTCGGATTGAAGGATGTCGTACGCGTCTACACCGACGCACGGAAGAGGTCCATCACGGAGGACGCCATCAAGGCGGCATGGCGGAAGAGTGGCCTCAATCCTATCAACCCGGATGTCTTCTCCGAAGACGATTTTGCGCCGAGTTATACTTCATCCAACCACGCACATGTTCCTGACAGCTACCCCTCACATGCACCCGAGTTCTTCGACGCACCATCTTCAGATGATATCTACGATCCACACCTCGACAATCATCATGATGCCTTGTCCAATGATGAAGAGACAGACTCGGATAGCGAGTCTGACATCGGGTCGTCTGAGTCGGACACGGAGCTGTCAGTTATTGATCCTCAACTTACGCACGAGCTCGGCGACATCACCATTCCTGCCATTCCTCCTTCGTCCTGGACCCAGCCCCCCTCTCGCTACATCCCGTCGCCGGTGCCAGTGGATTCCCCGACTCCGTCTCCTTCGCCTTTGTCAGACCTGTCCTCAACACGCGCATCGACACAGCCACCGGAGCAGCAGCGGTCCATACGGAGGACACGTTCATGGGCGACCAGCAGTGTCTCTCCCTCACCCTTCTCCGCTCCGCGAGTTGTGTCGCGCGGAGAGCTGGAAGCCGAAATCACGCGGCTACGGGGGTTAGTGGCATCACAGGCTGAACAGGTGCAAGATCTCATATTTGAACGCAACGCGGCTGACACGCACGCAATCCTGATGAAGAAAAACAACGAGATGCTGCAACAGCAGTTGAATGGCAAGAATAAAGAGAAGACAGTGCGACGCATCAGGACAACGTCACAGGTCCTCACCTCTCGTACACTCATGGCCGAGTATCGAGAGGATCTCAAAAAACGGGCGGAAAAGGAGGAGAGGGAGAGAGCGAGCAAGCAGCAGAAGCAGCAGGCAACGGAGGCCCGATTAGTAGCGCGTGCGCTTGGGACAACTGTTTTTAGCGGCTCTCTTAGCAGCAAGAAGAAAGAAGAACTTGAAGACATTGCCAATGCGCTGGGCCTGTCCGAGCAGGGCCTGAAGGCGGACATTCAAGATCGGATCCGACAGCACCTCGAGAGGCACCCGCGATTGGCGGAAAACCAGCGTTTCACAGGTGCGTCACGGTCTGTAGTGGTAGTTTGAGTTGCTCACCCATCTCCAGAGCTTTTCACAAGTATGGCTCGTGGGCGCGGTCGAAAGCGGCGTGCCGATTCGATGGACAACACCGACGCACCGGATGCACCACCAGATGGTCGCATGTCCACCCCGTCACCGAATCCCTCTGTCACACTGCCGTCTACCACCACTCTTCATGAGCCAAACTCATTTTCTCATAATTCTTATTCTTATGTTGAACCCGGAGGCTCGTCATCCACGCACCGTTCATCCCATGTGCCGGCTACGCCAACGCGACGCCGCCCACAGCCACGGCGTGTCTCCGCACAGAATGTCGGGCCCTCGGATGCCTCCTCGCACTTTGTCTTCTCGCAGCAGCCTCTTGTCATTCACTCTCCATCTCCTCGTCATCAGCATGGGTGGATGCAGGCTCAAGTGGATGTAGCAGATGTCGACGAGCCCTTCTACAGCCCATCTCGTAGCCACCTGTCATGATTTGGGATGTACTTCCAATTTACGTAGCAAATAATTCATCATATTGCACATGAGAACAGTGTAGTCTACTCATCCGCACTATCCAGGTCTTCAGTCCGAGGGCTGCTGTAAGTAGGAAGCCCGTGCCCTTCACCTGACCTCTCCCAGGCATTTACACCAATTAATGAGTCCCCATCATCAGTATCCGGCTCCGCTAGTGCAAGAACATTCTCAACGGTAAGATTCATGGCCCGTATGCCACGCTCGAGCATATGAGCATGTGCCTCCGCGTCGGCCGTCGCTTGCTCGTGATAGACAACCAGTCGCTGAAGACGACGTAGCATCTCATCCTGAATATCAATCTGGTCGCGTGCAGATTTCTTGAGGGCGCGGAACTTCAGGTGCCAGAAGCGAGCGAGCCGCTCCGCAGCGAGCACGGTACGTGCAGCGGATGACGGTGTTGCTGCTCCTGACAGGGGCGACCGCGGGGGGTGAGACGACGGGGCATGTCGCAATGGCGTCCGTGGTGTCAAAGAAGTGGATGGGAGCTTGGAATGGATGGTGCGTGGAGACGGAGTCGACGACCCGATCGCGGGTGTGCCATGCGTCGTGAGGATATGTGAAGTACCTGTAGGGAAGAGGGATGTCATTAGACATCATGGAAGACACCACCATAACGCACCTTGGGCCTCCAGGCTAACACTGTCTTCGCCTATCCGCTGCTCCTGCCCCACCAAGCCCACGATGCCAGCATCTGATCGCAGTGAAGGCGACACATCAGTGTACGACAAATAGCAAACAATCACATATATTATGCTTACCGGCCATCTCATTCAGGCTTGACGAGGTTTCACCAGTGGAGGGGCAGATGGTGGGAGTAAACGACGAGCAAGCCAGTGGACACGGCGAGTACTATCGTTGGCCCAGAGTTGAACCAGTTTTCACATATCACCTCGTAACTCTCTCAGCACATGACATTCCCTCGCAAAAACTTGACCATTTGATTGGGAACCATCTTGCCTATACATTTCACATTTTTCAAGATTTAAATGTGTGCTACGAATACTGTCGGAATGTTTCCGCTGAGGAGACCTCAAAATGAGGGGGGGTCCCAGAGTTGAACCAAATTCTCCGAGAGCATCAGTCACAGATGTCACACGATGCCGCACTTGCCGATTTGAAGTCCGACAGCCCGCTCGTGGTCGCGTCCGAGTCGTCGTGATCGCCGTGTCCACTGGCTTGCTCGTCGTTTACTCCCACCATCTGCCCCTCCACTGGTGAAACCTCGTCAAGCCTGAATGAGATGGCCGGTAAGCATAATATATGTGATTGTTTGCTATTTGTCGTACACTGATGTGTCGCCTTCACTGCGATCAGATGCTGGCATCGTGGGCTTGGTGGGGCAGGAGCAGCGGATAGGCGAAGACAGTGTTAGCCTGGAGGCCCAAGGTGCGTTATGGTGGTGTCTTCCATGATGTCTAATGACATCCCTCTTCCCTACAGGTACTTCACATATCCTCACGACGCATGGCACACCCGCGATCGGGTCGTCGACTCCGTCTCCACGCACCATCCATTCCAAGCTCCCATCCACTTCTTTGACACCACGGACGCCATTGCGACATGCCCCGTCGTCTCACCCCCCGCGGTCGCCCCTGTCAGGAGCAGCAACACCGTCATCCGCTGCACGTACCGTGCTCGCTGCGGAGCGGCTCGCTCGCTTCTGGCACCTGAAGTTCCGCGCCCTCAAGAAATCTGCACGCGACCAGATTGATATTCAGGATGAGATGCTACGTCGTCTTCAGCGACTGGTTGTCTATCACGAGCAAGCGACGGCCGACGCGGAGGCACATGCTCATATGCTCGAGCGTGGCATACGGGCCATGAATCTTACCGTTGAGAATGTTCTTGCACTAGCGGAGCCGGATACTGATGATGGGGACTCATTAATTGGTGTAAATGCCTGGGAGAGGTCAGGTGAAGGGCACGGGCTTCCTACTTACAGCAGCCCTCGGACTGAAGACCTGGATAGTGCGGATGAGTAGACTACACTGTTCTCATGTGCAATATGATGAATTATTTGCTACGTAAATTGGAAGTACATCCCAAATCATGACAGGTGGCTACGAGATGGGCTGTAGAAGGGCTCGTCGACATCTGCTACATCCACTTGAGCCTGCATCCACCCATGCTGATGACGAGGAGATGGAGAGTGAATGACAAGAGGCTGCTGCGAGAAGACAAAGTGCGAGGAGGCATCCGAGGGCCCGACATTCTGTGCGGAGACACGCCGTGGCTGTGGGCGGCGTCGCGTTGGCGTAGCCGGCACATGGGATGAACGGTGCGTGGATGACGAGCCTCCGGGTTCAACATAAGAATAAGAATTATGAGAAAATGAGTTTGGCTCATGAAGAGTGGTGGTAGACGGCAGTGTGACAGAGGGATTCGGTGACGGGGTGGACATGCGACCATCTGGTGGTGCATCCGGTGCGTCGGTGTTGTCCATCGAATCGGCACGCCGCTTTCGACCGCGCCCACGAGCCATACTTGTGAAAAGCTCTGGAGATGGGTGAGCAACTCAAACTACCACTACAGACCGTGACGCACCTGTGAAACGCTGGTTTTCCGCCAATCGCGGGTGCCTCTCGAGGTGCTGTCGGATCCGATCTTGAATGTCCGCCTTCAGGCCCTGCTCGGACAGGCCCAGCGCATTGGCAATGTCTTCAAGTTCTTCTTTCTTCTTGCTGCTAAGAGAGCCGCTAAAAACAGTTGTCCCAAGCGCACGCGCTACTAATCGGGCCTCCGTTGCCTGCTGCTTCTGCTGCTTGCTCGCTCTCTCCCTCTCCTCCTTTTCCGCCCGTTTTTTGAGATCCTCTCGATACTCGGCCATGAGTGTACGAGAGGTGAGGACCTGTGACGTTGTCCTGATGCGTCGCACTGTCTTCTCTTTATTCTTGCCATTCAACTGCTGTTGCAGCATCTCGTTGTTTTTCTTCATCAGGATTGCGTGCGTGTCAGCCGCGTTGCGTTCAAATATGAGATCTTGCACCTGTTCAGCCTGTGATGCCACTAACCCCCGTAGCCGCGTGATTTCGGCTTCCAGCTCTCCGCGCGACACAACTCGCGGAGCGGAGAAGGGTGAGGGAGAGACACTGCTGGTCGCCCATGAACGTGTCCTCCGTATGGACCGCTGCTGCTCCGGTGGCTGTGTCGATGCGCGTGTTGAGGACAGGTCTGACAAAGGCGAAGGAGACGGAGTCGGGGAATCCACTGGCACCGGCGACGGGATGTAGCGAGAGGGGGGCTGGGTCCAGGACGAAGGAGGAATGGCAGGAATGGTGATGTCGCCGAGCTCGTGCGTAAGTTGAGGATCAATAACTGACAGCTCCGTGTCCGACTCAGACGACCCGATGTCAGACTCGCTATCCGAGTCTGTCTCTTCATCATTGGACAAGGCATCATGATGATTGTCGAGGTGTGGATCGTAGATATCATCTGAAGATGGTGCGTCGAAGAACTCGGGTGCATGTGAGGGGTAGCTGTCAGGAACATGTGCGTGGTTGGATGAAGTATAACTCGGCGCAAAATCGTCTTCGGAGAAGACATCCGGGTTGATAGGATTGAGGCCACTCTTCCGCCATGCCGCCTTGATGGTGTCCTCCGTGATGGACCTCTTCCGTGCGTCGGTGTAGACGCGTACGACATCCTTCAATCCGACTTCCGGCTGTCCTGTAGCAGTGGGAAAAACGGTAGTGCACTCATGCTGCCAGGCCCTTTGAACTGGCCCAAAGATTCCGACATCGAGAGGCTGCAGACGATGGGTAGTGTGGGGTGGAAGACAAAAGAGGTGAATGCCGTGCTCGATAGCCAATTCCCGCATCCCGACAGCCTCATGCGAACCATGCCCATCCAAGGGGTAGGTAGGATTGCAATTTCTTACCCGATGCTCATTTACGCGGATAAGCCTGTCCTATACCCCCCCTCCCTCCCCCCCCTACCATATACGGAATCATAATCTCACGGTAAATAATATCTGAATAATATGATCTATTTTACCTAGCTAAGACAGGCGGTAGGAGATGGTACTGGCGAAGGTTGCCCCGTGGAGAGTGCCTGCAGTGCACCTGCATCAATATCTGCCCATCGACTGGCCCTCTGACTGGCCCTGTCTGCTGTGCCCCGGTCATCCCACTCTGTAGCGACCTTGGGTAGAACTGCGGTGGCATGCTCCCCTGAGGGAACATCAACCGCAACCTGCTAGTGGCCAAGCCAAAACACAGAACTCACACATGGACCAGGCTCACGAGCTCGACAACGCCGTACCAAACGGGGTGCATGTCCGTTGAGATTGGCGCATTCGACTACAGCAAGCAGCAAGCAGAGGCCGGAGGCAACGCAACAGAAGTCCGTGCGGCCGCTCTCCCACTGGTCCGTGTGACTGCTCTCTCACTGGGCAAGCACCGACTTAAGCTTCGGCACTGAACTCGTCGCTTTGCTGAGGTTGCAGAACGGCATATTGTTTGTCAGCTACCCGACCGAGGCGACACTGCAGATCTCCACAATGTGTCAAAATTACTTAGTTTAGCAAGTAGTCCAGACCTCAACTGTGAGATATGGTTGTCAAGGAGGGCGCAGCGGGGGCAGGCTCACAGAGACGACATACAATGACAGCGCAGAGGCAGCCGCGAATGACGCTGGCCTCATGCCGCTTGATCTGGCGTGCGAGCGATGGCAGGATCCCAGCTAAACGC
The DNA here is from genome assembly GCA_019914985.1 of Auriscalpium microsporum. Classification (NCBI taxonomy): domain Eukaryota; kingdom Fungi; phylum Basidiomycota; class Agaricomycetes; order Russulales; family Auriscalpiaceae; genus Auriscalpium; species Auriscalpium microsporum. Next base: position 917,158 of record JAHLMG010000016.1, on the reverse strand, counting down.
CAAGGCCAAGGTAAGGTGCCATCTCGTCAACGCATCTGGGAAATTACTCACCGCCAAAGGGTCTGCATTTGTGTTATGTGCACCTGGGAAAACGGCGCGCATCCACAGGAACGGTGTAACTACGTCCGCTGTCGCTCGAAGAGGGACTGCACGATGACTCGCCATGTACGCGTGGCATGCGCTCGAGATCATTTCCTCGCGATGCAATGTTGGCAGTTGCAATACATGGAACTTCCTGAGCATTGACAGAGATTAAAGTAAGCTGACAGAGGTCGGACTGTGCTGGATGAGGGTTTGGGAGTTGCGGGATGCTACACAGGACTCTCTGGAATATTTGCGAGGTCGGATGCAAGTTCACCGTTAAGGACCCCGGGGGACCCCCCTCCCCCCCAGGACCCGGTCTCGGCATTCGCCGGTGCTTGCCCCTTGTGCCCATCATAAATGAGAAGGATTGGCTTGCCGGACTTGTTCATCTTCTTCACGTGAGGGATGAAGCACATGCGAAACCACTGCAAGCATAGAAAGTCTGACGTCCAACCGTTTTCCGATGTCGCAAGACTTGAAAACATTGTGTTAGCCTCCATAGCTGGCCAGATTAACATAGAACACGTACAGGATGTCAGCATTAATTTCCGCCCACTGTGGGAACATGTCGACGCCCGGAAAGACGAAACCCGGCGGTGGATTGCGTTCGCATGTTGCACCGGGCTCCGCACACACACACTCGATGACTGTGACGAGCTGCAAATTGGAGCTCTGCACCTTCAGACGAATGCGTTGATCTCGAGCAAAGAAAGACTTCTCTTGGTTGCCTTTACGGCCGCCACCTAGCTGAATCCCCTTCTCATCCATGTTGTACACATTCTCCCACGGGATGTCATTCTCGGCAAGAAAGTCCTTGAGAAGGGCGAAGTGGTGGCTGACGGTCGTGCGGTTGAAGGCCTGGGCACGCTTAGGATCGATGCCGGTTGGTCTCGCCAGCGTCAAGCTTGGATGCCGCTGCAAGAAGCGAGAGATCCACTTCTTGTTCTGATGCGTCTGACCGGACAGCGCGAACACCTTCTCGCCAATCGTCTTCTTCGTCACCGCATGGCCGGTTCGACCCATGTGTTCCAGCCATTTGACGAGGACAATTTCCTGGGCATCGTTCAGCAATTGTTGGGACTCGTGGGCAGCTCTAGGAGGGCGGGAAAGGCCGAGGATACGACGACGGAGAGTAGATGGAGGGACATTGAATTTGCGTGCAGCAGCACGCATAGTGTGAGTTCCTGCTGCATAAGCGTCACATGCAGATTGTAGATCATCCTCCGACGGTCCTGTGGGAGTGGGTTGTCGACGAGGCATCAGACGAGGAGGCGAGCCCGGGCCGCGCGCGGTGTGCTCAAGCGCGCGCGTTGTCGACTTCATGCAAAATGCAGCAGGACGGCAGAACCCGACGGAGTTTCAACATCCAGCCCGTTTGCCGACATGCCGCTACCCACTGTCACGCAGAATCACCTCCGTGAGCTCGAATTCTTATTACTCTATATTGCCTTGCTCACTCCCTTCCGGAGAAATTTCTCTCATGTTTCAATCTTTACATTGGTTTACTTGTCAATTTTCTATCAATTAAAACCATGTCAATCTTTTGGGTCTCGGCCATATGACCCCGCATTCACCGTGAAATCCTCCACATCGCACATTTTCGGTGGCATACAGCACTCAAAATATTACAGTATGTAAAATACATAGCCCCAATCTTGTGTAAATATTTTCAACGGCAGTAGTTGCCTAGGACGAGAGCAATCCGAGTGGTTCACCTCTGGGGCCCGGTTCAACTCTGGGCCAACGATAGTAACTATCGGCGACAATGCGAAACGGCCACAGCGAGTCAAGTACGGTCTTGTCGAGCTCGCAGTGAGATTCAAAGCCGTCTCGCCGCCTCTCGCCGCTTCTTGCCCAAGCCTGCAATGGTGAGCCCGGGAATGTGTCGACCGGAGGATCGGGAGGGTTACTGAACATAAATAAAGCCCACATAGACAGAGAAAAGAGCTGGATGATTCCGAACGAACGAAGAGGGCGAGAAGGGGTGAGAGTCTGAGAGGGCGGGGTGTGAAAATGTCACGCATCAGGCACATATCTCGCGCGCGCGACGGCGTGACTGCAAACTCATATGCAAAGCACTGTATTGTTCGCCCGCATCGTCGATTGCGACGACCACGTGATGTTGTGTATATAACGAGGCCACCGTGGCGACCAGCCTTGGAACCACATCGTCCCAACCTCCCGCTATTCCCAATACCCAGATGACATATCCCGAGCACCCTGAGTACTTCTTCGAGATAGAATGGGACGAGGAGAAGGGTGTTTCCCGTCGCACAGAGCGTGCATCGGCGGCTCATCGAGAGGTCAGTTATCCGTCTACGTGTTGTGTGCGAGTCTCGCTGACCCTTTTTCCTCCCGACAGTATTTCTCGCAGCTGGAGGCCAAGTACCCCAGGAAACCCATGGATCAGCTCACGCCTGAGTTCAACCCAAAGATCAACCGCGCGGCGACCAAGCTCCAATACGGCATCCTCATTACCGAGCAGGCCGTCGTCGACTTCACAATCGCACACAAACTGCTCACGCCCGCCGAACTTGAAGCCCACGAGGACCCGGACGAGCCGCTCGACCAGTGGACGTGCGGCACCCCGTTCATCGAGTACCTGCGGAAACACACTGGCGCGTACCTCTATCTCCGCGATGCTTTCTCGCGCGTCGACGACCTCCTTGTGATCACACTCTACGACAACTATTCGATGGAGGAAGAGCACTACGAGGAAGCGGAGGAGAAGCGTGTCATCGAGCTTATCCAGGAGATCACCGGGATCAAGGATCCTCCTCGGTGGCACTACGATTTCAGTTGCAATTATTAGTTGCATTAGGTGCGCCCATCCTTCCGTATTACTTCCTTGTTGCCCTGCGTGGCTTGCTCGGCAATCACTTTGCAGTATATGTGTCGCGCACTCTCCCCCGGCTTCGCTGTCGCTGTACCCGCTTTCTGTACACTACCATTCTATCCTCGCTATGCAAAGGTTTTTGCAATTGCGCGTCACAGACGCTGACTGTTCGAATGCAGTAGTGATCTTGTTCCTCTTGCTGGTTTCCGGTCACATGGCCGCGTCGAGACACGGCGGGTTGGCCGAGTGAGCAGACGATATTGTTCCGAATCTTCATTGTCAATTCGAGTGGGAGGACCACGTGACATCGCATATATAACAACATCTGGCGCGTAGAACAGTAAACTTCACACCCCGCCTCGTCTCAACTTCGCCTGTTCTCTGTTTCCAGTATCCGGATGGCACTTCCCGAGCACCCCGAGTACTTTTTCGAGGTGGTATGGGACGAAAAAGGTGTCTCCCGTCGCACAGATCGTGCATGGGCAGCACATCGAGAGGTCAGTTGTCGCACTGTGTTGTGTGCAACTCTCGCTGACCGCACCTCCTCGTGCCAGTACTTCTCGCAGCTGGAGGCCATGGACCCCAAGAAACCCATGGATCAACTCACATCCGAGTTCAACCCAAAGGTCAACCGCGCGGCGACCACACTTCAATACGGCATCCTCATCACCGAGGAGGCCATCGTCGACTTCACAGTCGCACATAAGCTGCTCACACACGCCGACCTCGAGGACCGCGAGGACCCGGACGAGCCGTTCGACTACGTGACATGCGCCATCCCGTTCATCCGCTATATGCGGAAGGAAACTGGCGCGTGTCTCTACCTTCGCCCTGCTTATTCGCTCACCGACGACCTGCAAGTCATCACACTGTACGACAACTAATCGATGGAGGAGGAGGTCTATGAGGATGCAGAGGAGAAGCGGATCATCGAGATTATTCAGAAGATTACCGGAATCAAGGAGCGTCCCAGGTGGTACCATGATTACAGTTGCGTGTATCATTAGTGGAATTTGGTGCGCCCATTCTCTCGTACTGCTTGGTCCTCTGTGTAACTAACTTGTGCTTTGATGTGCGGCATCTGTCTCGCTTTTGGCACTCACTTGATAGACTCCGCCGTCGGCTGTAACGCTTTCTGTACACTACCATCCCGTCATCCCTCGTAATGCAATCGTGTTGAAGCCACGCCTCCCAGCTTTTGGAACCCTCAATTGTGGTGCTTTTGTTCGTCTTGGATAGCTATTGCGGCAGCGTTGCAACGCTCGCCACTAACACGCTAAGTCCCAGATCACCTGACTGCGTTGCTCGCCATGCATCCGCAATGAATATATCCTTCCAACGGTACAGTGTCCACTTCCGTTCAAACCACGCTCTGTACACCTTGAGCACTCTGACTACTTGCTCGTGCTCTGACTGTTAGAAATAAATCATCCCATGCAGCATTGTCCCGCGGATGCTCTGTGGCCCCTGGACGTTGCCTGCGCCATTCGAATCGCGCGCCAGGGGACGCTTGCGCATATGCGGTGTGATACGGCAGCTCAATTTCCCATATCCAGTCCCTCTAGACGAAGGGCCACGTCTCGGAAAGGAGAGGTAAGCCGTCCCCTAGGGTGCGGTATATGTCCGCCCATGTGCGCGCAGGGGCGGTTTCGTGTGCGCCAAAGGCAACCTTGCAGTAGGGGAGCTTGAGCGCGGTGAGCGTGGATGCGTGGCGTAGGATGAATGCCTCAGTTCCTGTTTCGTTTTTGAAGAGGATGCGGGTGAGGGAGAGACGGGCGAGATGAGTGATATAGAGCCTCGCGAAAGAGACGACGGGAGCACCGATATCCTCGGCGCTTTCAAGGTCGAGGTCTGTGAGCGTCGCGGAGCAGAAGCGCACCAAGGGATGCACACTGAGCTGCCAGAACCCTGTCATCTCGAGCCACCGAATTTTGTGTGGTAGGATAGCGTATGCGATCGTAGAAAGACGCAGGTGTGTGAGTTGTGGATATGGGTTATTGGATACGAAACTTGCATAGGCGGTGGGATGGTGTGCGGCAATGAGGCGGTGGATATTGAGGGTACGGAGCGCGGTCAGTGGGCCCGACACTCCGGGCGCGTCTAGGACGGCACGCTGGCGGACGAAGTCGGTGCATTCGGATGAGCGGATGGGCAGTAGCCATTCCTCAGATCCCCCACAATGTGGAATCCAAGGGATGAAATAACACCGTGAGGGTTTGGAAGGAGGGGAGAGTTTGAAACACGGCCACGGATGCTACGACACTATCCAGAAAGGCCATCCGTTCTTTCCGTTTGTTCCTTTCCCCTCTGGCATCTACGACCCCGCTAAATCAGATATCCTCCTATTTAATGAGCAAGCATATCACACACCCATTCCCATGTAATCAGAGAACGCGATCTCCACATTCCCAATGTAATTCCTGATAGATATCGCCTTCAGCAGCAGCTGCGTTCTCGCTCTGCTGTTCAGGTACAGTTTTTTGGTGTGCAAGGCAAACGGTGTCGCGAGCTGGCAGAATCTACGGTTGACGGAGCACAACCTGAAACGGTCCTGTCTTTCTGTGAAGTGCAAGATGTGAAGAACTTGCGAAATTCAAGACATCAATCATGGAAGAACCTGTCGACTTCGTATCCATGCTTGCGGTACGCGCGCCACAACTTCTCGACCTGCTTCACCATCCCCCAGATACGCTCCCGATTCCTCATCGACGAGTTTGATCGCGCCAGACATGCTCGGACGAAGGGCCCGTACGGGAAATCAGGGGAGCCGAACGGACCGTGCGCGCTGGTGACATTCTGGCGGTCCTCCGAGGAAATCCACTTCGCCGCAGTGGAATGGCATCGTTTAACCTCATTGCGCACAGAGCGCAAGGGAAGGATCCAGTGCAGTCGGCCATACTGGGAGACGACTTTCTGTCGGAAGAAGCCATTGACAACGACTGGGCTGGATATGACCGCGCGCACCGACTTGGAGGTCGCAGAAAGCGCCATGAAGTTGGCAAGATGCAGGTGATCGAGAACGATAAGGAAGAGTTCATGAGGGATGCGAAGGAACAATGGCTGTTGCAACAAGTCTGATGGTTCGACTGCATACGAAGTGAACATGGAAGGGATTTGTGAAGGCGTCTTGGGCCATCTGTTCAGCAAATGTGTCAGACACACTCGCACACGGAGCATTATTGAGGGGGCTTACATATCCGGTCGCATGAATCTCCAGCCCTGGAAGTCCTCGACGATGGCAGGCATCAGATCCTCCCCGCGCAGACCCGCCTCAAGCGCGTGGGAGGTGTGCGTGGCGCTTGGCTGCCTATAGCCAAGCACATAATCCTGGAACTGATTGGCGAGCGTTCTGCGCATTCCTCTACTATGACGAAGGCCTGGAAGTAATCCCGTATCTGTATCTAACTGCTGGTCAGCACATGATCTACCATGAGATCGTAGGCAATGATGATCGACGTACCGATTTGGTCGTGTCCAGAGTTGACAAGCTCATAGAACTCGCCAGGGAACGACAACCCATTTCTTGGCCGACCGGGTACGCGCAACCAGGCTTCCAAACACCGGTAGCACCCTTCGTGGACCGCGAAGTTGGGCGCCTCAGCTGTTATAGTGTCGTCTTCATCTTCTCCGTCCACTCCAAGCGTTTGGAATATTCCAGACAAGGTGGCACTGTAAACTTCTACCAGTCGCACCTGGACATCTTTTCCGTTGCGGATACGCGTTACGCGTGTGGCCCGATCGTATCGCCACAGCTTTGGGCCGTGCTCGTCGAAATGCCCGATGGCTATTGATCTGTTGAAGCCCGGCCAGCGGCCGTCGGGGAACCAGTCTGGGCGCTCGGGGTAATCGAGTCCAGTGTCCACGACAGCGAGGCGCAGGGCATCAGCGAGGGCGGCGGTGTCCTCGTTCGACATGTTCTTGCTCATGCTCCGCATGGCCCGGTGCATGCCATCATGGCAGAGGAGGAGAGTTGGCCCACCCCCGTGGCGAATGGCACACAGTGGGCAGAGTACGTCATGCATCTTGGATGGAGATAGCGATGTCGGCGGGTCGGTGGGTCGATTGACGATGGTGAGTCGATTGACGATGGTGAGTCGATTGACGATGTCGTTGCCTTATAACAGCTTATAACAACGCTGAGCGGCACTGGGTCGCGACTTCTGAAACCCCGGTCGGGCCGAGCGACCTCACTGTTATTTAAATTACTCTGCGCAGCATGCGACACTCGGGTTACCTTGCTCGCCAAGGTCTCTCCACGGTCATAAGTGTTCCAGGCACATATGTATATGGTCATGTTTGTGTACCTTTGCTCCTGTTTGCGCTCTTCGCGCAGCCACCGCCATTCCGCAGAAGCGCGCCCCAGGCCCACCTCATGCACACCGAACAGAGCAGTCGTTCGACAACGGCTGGCATGACACGCTCGCTTTTAACGGAACACGCTCAGCCTCTGTGGAACACGCAGACTAGCAACACAATTTCGGCACATGAATTCCGGCTCTGTAAGTTACATGCCTTCTCGAATCCGGATCCCACCACTGCTTTGTCTCTCTGTTCAGCTGACGGAGCCGCTCATCTTCCAAAGTGAAGTACTGATCCTGAGAGAGGAGTTGCTCGTTAAAATCCCGTAGCAGGCGTATTGTGTCGCGCCCGGAGCTCCGCGACACCGCAACATATATGTCGAGAAGACTCAGGTCCGATGTCAACAATAACATAAGGTATAGTCTGGCCTTGTGAGCGGTAATCGACAATCCGTGAATGCGTAGGCAGCAGTGACAGGCAGTTGCCTGCGCTGTACGGTCGGGGTGCGCGTCATCCCCGTGTGTCGGTCTGGAAGCGCGATTTGAAAGGTTTTTCGAGCGGGCACAATAGGCACGCGCGTCCTGTCCAACTGCACAAGGATGTACGTGCTGGTGGATATTGTAGAGCGACGCGTCGTGAAGATGTATGCTCGGGCTCATCTTCAGACAGAATAATGAAATAAATGATCCCCCATACTCCGTTTGCGATGTTGAGATCTAACTGGGCATTCAAGGTGACCATCACTTTCATGCCAACAGCGAATTCAATCGACTAGACTGGTGATCATGCAAAAACCCGGTTCGGAGCAAGGTTACACGGCCCCCCGGGGCGCGTTTCGAGTATTGAAGGACGAGGATAATGTCGTTGTGATGGAGGTGCGGTCGATGGCGGATGGTCTCGGCGCTTATGTGGTTTGTAGCCTGTCCCTGCTGCTGGCACGGCATCCCTCCAGTACTGAGAGTAAGCGCAGGTCATCAAATTGAAGGAGCGCGTGTAATAGCGGAGGAGGTACTATCATGACAAGGAGAAGCTAGTGAAGTCTATCGTCGTAGAATAAGAAGCTCGAAGCGTTCCAGTCCGACCGTGAACTATCGTAATCGTATAAAAAATAGATACATGCATGCCTTCACGCCTCACAAGCCAGCAAACCCATACCGCCGCCGCGCACCCTCTGGCGGACGTGCATGATACGACTGCGAGTGCGGAAGCGCGAACCGCCCGTGCTCGCTCGCGTAGTCGTACTCGTCCTGCGCGCGGAAGTAGCGGTCCATGTCCTCCGCATCGAACTCGCTCGGCGGCGTCGCCGCGCGCGACTCTACAACGTCACCTTCGTCCCCGGACGCCGTGCGCGCCGGCGGTGGCTCTTCTTTGGCGCCGAGCCGCGCCAGGACGTGCGTGCGGCGGCGGCGGGCGCGCACGGCGGCCTTCGGCGGCACGGGCGGGGGGACGCGCGGCACGGAGCGCACGGTGAAGTGCTCAGGGGCACGCGTGTACGGCGAGAGCGTATGATTCGAGTGGGAAAGGGAGGAGAGCTGTGAGATGGAGTTGTTGAGCGTGGGGCGGAGGACGATCTTTTCTGGTGGGTCGAGCGGGGGCGAGCCTGGCGGGTGCGCGAAGGAGTCGAGGCGGTCCGAATAGGAGAGCGTGGGGCGGCGGTTGGGTGACGCTGTGAGGAGATCGGTGGACGGTGGAGTGGGGACGGAGTGTGTGTGCGAGCTGGAGCGCGACGGATGTGTGTGCAGGCTGGATGGAGAGACGGGTCGTGTGGGAGGAGAGTGATAGAGAGGTGGTGTCGGTGGCGTAGAGTGTGTATGACGGTGGCCTTGTGGCATGGCAGCACCAGAGAGCGGGGCATATGGGGGCGGAAGACCCATGGTGGGGAAGTACGGATTGTACAGCGATTGAGGGCGACGTGGCGTAGGCACCGTGCTAGCGAGCAGCGACCTCGGATCCGCGCGTGGGAGGCTATCCAGAGCAGCGGGCGTAAGCCTCGAAGTCGATGCGACTGACGGTGTACGCAGGGGCGACGCCACGCCAGCTGGCGGGTGAATCTGCGACAGCGAGTGGAAGACCCTCGGACGCGTGACTGTCCCACCGCCAACTGCAGGCAGCGTCTCGTACTCAACGCCCGGATCCTCGCCCACCACACTACCCTCCACCGACGGCTCCGGCGAAAGTCCAGGAACAGTGTCCTCCCAATCGACGACATCATACGACGTCCCTTCCTCGAACTCCCCGTCCTCGGTTGCCTCCCCTTCTTCAGCGAGATCTGCAAGCCCTCGTCCCGGCGCTGCGAAGAGGCTACCGAACGCACGAAAGACGGACTTCGCTGGGATGCCCTCGGGCCGCAGACCGTACGTCGGGTCGAAGTTCTCGATGTCGGGGAAAGTGGACTCGGGCGGATCGGGTACCGGCGACGGTGTGGGCTGATGTGCGGGTGCGGTGCGGCGTGTTCGGCTCGTGCTTGCAAACGAGTGGTCGGAGGAGGAGCGCGCGCGGCGGTAGACGACAGGGCGTGGCGGACCGGCTACGGAAGGGGGCTGTAGGTGGTGAGGGGACTGCGTCGACACGGACATAGGTGAGGCGGGATAGATGGGCTGCTTCGGCAAATATGGCGCCTCAACTTTCGCCTTGACCCATTGCTGGCTAAGGCGGTGTATGATGCCCGGTAGATCCTCCCTGAACATTTGACGCAGCTGTCCCTCGATCTCGCGCTGGATGAAGGACTGGATGACGGCAATGGAGTCGAAGGTGCTGTTAATGTCGACATTCTGGAGGGGGTCGGTCTTGAAGACGAGCGTTATGCCCTTTTGCTTGGAGACGACGAGGACGACATAGGAGGACAGGCGAAAATGTGAGAGGCGGAGGAGCATGGGGACGACAAGCGCATGCTTTGCGGCGAGCATACCGCGGTTGCCTGTCATAAGATGGATGTCGGGCTGCTTATGGTTGAGAGGATTCGCCTGAGAATAGTGAGAAGAATTCAGTCACGAAGAAAACGCTGCGCGTGCGCGAGCAAGGGTTTGCCGCCACGACTTGGCGGGGCGCACGCACCTGGACTTTTGTCTTCAACACTAGATGTGCATCGCCGGCGTATGTCAAGCGAAAGATACCGCGAAACTGATCCGTCGTCAAGTCTCCGATGTCCCGAATCTCCAGCTCTGGAGGCTGCCAGGCAATAGATGTGAGCGCACCCTATCGCGGTTGGAGAAGTACGCACCTGGGTCCCCATCTCCAACTCAACGACCTCAATTTTATCCGCGATGACAGGCGGCTTGGGGCCCTTGTTGAGCGCCGAGTTGAGCATCTGGATGGCATCGGCGTGGAACTGGTCTGAGAAGCGGGGCCATTCGAACGAAAACGACATCGCGGGGGCACGAAAGTTTTGCACGTTTTCATACACGGGCCTCAGCTGCGACGGGGACGATTTTGCTGCTCATGCAGGGTGGATTGACGGATAAAGGCGCATCTGAGGGGGGTAGCAGGTGGTGGTAACGAGGTAATCTGGATTCTGGGTCGTCTGCCTGACGAGGCCCTTCCGGCTGCGGCTAGGTGCGGCGCCCCGCCGAAGAACTCCGCATTTGCTTCCGTAGAGCCCTCGAGTGCAAAAGACTACAGATAATTCTGGAAAATGAGCTTGAATACAGGTACAAGTACAGACAGCATCCATGCAACCCTTGACACAAGAAGAAAATATAGTGCAAGTTCACAAAGTGTGCAGAAGACAAGATGTCATCTGATGCACAAGTGTATGGCAACGGTCGCAGCAACCGGTCAAGGTCCTCCAAAGGGCGCCGACAGGCCTACGAAACCGTCTGGAATGGTCGCGAAAGCATTCAGAGGTACTGGAGGCAGCCCGCCTGGCACGAGGACAGGTGAGCTAGTCAACCCCGACTCGAAATCCTGGAAACGTGTCTAGTCAGCAAGAGGAATATACACGAACGAGGAGAAACATACATCGACATGCATGCTCGGCAAGCGGCTCGTATTCTGTCGCGCGCTAGGCTGCTGGCGGAGAGAGCGGAAGTCATTCGCGTTGTACGTCTTCGTAAGGCCCGTCACAGCAGGGCTACGCAACAATGCTGTCGGCGGCGAGACGGTCACCAAGCCCAGCACATTCTGTGTGTGCGGCGGTGTCCGCTTGGGTGTCGTAGGTGCCGCGATCTGTTCACGGAAAAGCGCGTCCACTCTGTGCAGCGACATCTTGACCTCGCTCGAGAGGAACGAAAAGGGCGGCACTCCGACGTCTTCGGGCGCGGTGCCGATGCTGAGCCGAACGAGCTCCAGGCCGTCCTGCCGGACGTGCGGAAGGGAGACGAGCAGGTGGTCGCACAATTGCGAGTACGTGTCGCCCGAGATGCCTTTGAGCGTGGCGAGCTGCGGTAGGCCCGCATGCGAGCGCTGCACGAGCCACTCAAGCAGCGCAAGCACCGACTCCGCTTCTGACTCGAAAATATTGTCTCCCGGCGATGCACAGATCGTGATGAGCGCCTCACAAACTTCCGCACATAGCTTGTCCGGATCGAGCAGCTTGATCGGCACGACTTTGAGCGCATCGAGCGCGCGCGAGATGGTCGAGGAAAGTGGTGGCGAGGGATCTGATTGGTGCTGCACGGAGCGCAGGAATGTGAGCGCGAGCGAGAAAGCTAGGTGGGGGTTCAAGTCTTTCAGGTCCGCTGTGACGATGGTTTTGGCTATGCTGGCTTGCAGCGGCGAGAACAGACGCAGGGAGAGCAGAGCACCCAGCGTGGAGGTGAGCAAGGCGGCCGGCTCTGCATTGGTCCCGACGTACTCCACCATCCGTCGGGCCGAGTCCGATGGCCCACTCGTCAAGTCTTGCAATACGCGCAACGAGCCCGCGACCCCACATCTCCTCAACACCCGCAGATCCTCCGGTGCCAACGCATCTCCGAGCAGCTTCACGCTCGTCTGCAGTCGCTTCAGCTCTTCTAGCACCAGCCACTCACCCACGCCCAGAACGCCTTGATCCAGCTCCGCCAGCCTTCGCACCAGGAGGACTTTGTTCGGTGGGTCGAGCAGGTGATGGAACGCCGTGAGGTCTGTCAGCACGTGTGGAATCGCCTGGCGCACCCATCCTGCATTGTCCACGGCATCCGGTGAGCCCGGTGTTGGCAGGAAGTGGTCGATGAACGCAAGGATTCGATGAAGGTGTAAGACGGGGTCCCGATGGCCGGAGGGTGCGCATCAGACGGAGGCGGGAGCCTCGCGGCCCGGGAGCGCCGACCGAGCACGCCCACCGGTGTACTGTACGCGTTGCACGCGAATGCACGGTGCCTTTTGGGTCGTGAAATAAAGACGGGACTCTGGGTGTGTTCTATGAGCTACTTCTACGAGTTATTTCTATGAGTTATAGCCCTAGGCGAGTGTATGCGATATAGCGCGGAAGTGGGTGTGTTCTATGAGATAGCCCGGCAGTGGGTGTTTGAGATATGGCTATGGCCCGCGTTGTACGGGCTACGGGTACGGACCGCTGCGCGAGGTTACAATGGTCACCACAGACTTGCATTTGTGCTAGATACGAGTACAATGTGCCGTCTCAGGCATTACCCGCCGTTCCCGCCGCTCGCTGCTCGGACGGTTGCCACGGCGCAGTCCGGAGACTCCGCGCAGCCCCTCCGCTCGACCGCTCGATCGTGGGCTGACAGTGCGTCGAGGCCAAGATGAAATCTGCCCAGCGGGTGACGGGAGGTTTGCGAGCGCAAAGCCATAGCCGGGGTTGCAGCATTGCTTGACGACGTTGTAGGCACCCCCGTGCATCCTGCAGACAACGCAGTCAGGACGCCTGCGCGCGTGGTGGCAATAGAACTGACTCTGTGCGATGGCGCGCGCCGGCATGTCCGGCTGGCGACCCCCATTTCGACGCCGCCTCACGATCCCGCTGTGGCTTCCCCCGCCGGTCGAGTCACCCGCGTTGAACAGGAATGTCCCAACGCGGCGCTCAGCGTGTCCAGGTGCGTGTTGAAATGTTCGTGCAGCTCAGCGTGCACGCCACAGGGCGTGAACACGCTCGAGGAGCACGGGATCTAGTTACACGCTGCCCATCTGCGTGCCTGGCATGTCGTGACCGCGTGCTCGGTATTTCTTGTGCTGTTCGTCGCAACGTCAGACTGCGCCGCATGAAAAGGAGATGCAGACGAACCGATCTCTCGACGGTCTCTGTCGCATCTAGTACCCACTTCATTTACGCCGCCGCTCGATATGGGACTGGCTTGTTGACTCTGCATGTCGACCGGTTTCGCCAGGACTCGATAGCACTGAATGTGAAGCATTCAATATTTTGCTTCGTGGTGGACAACGATCTCCACTCACCACTCACCGTCCGGCGTGAAGGTAGCCGGTCCAGTGTGTCACAACGCCCGAAACTGTACTGGGAGCGTCGGCGTTGTCTCCGCAATATCCGTGTTGGTGGGGACGCTGGCAGGCCGCGAAGTACGTGCCGCTGGCACAAAGGACTAGACGGCCTGCGCGTGCGTGTAGGACACGTGCGAGGACCTCAAGGGCCTTCGTGCGCAGATCTTCAGGGAAAAGGTGAGCAAACGGAACCCAAGAATGTGTCGGCAATATGAACGTACCCCGTGCATGAGCCCGGTAATCCTGGCGCACCCGCGCCCGCATCGGGTCCGCACTCGCGCGCTGCGGCGCCTCCGGGGCTTCTGTGGCAGCTGGGCGGCGCTGCGACGTGTTCATGATGTGCGCGCGGCCGCCGTGTCGCAGCGCCTCGCCCAGCATTGTCCAGGCGCGTCTGGATAGCGTGACAAGACGCTGCGACGGCGTTCTCTTGGGCGACTTCCGCTCTTGTAGACACCGTCTCGCCTTCTCGATGTACTGACGCCCTCGACGTGATCATAAGCACTAGCTCGACGCGCTACGCACACTTGGACTCCAAACAAGCTCCTGCAGTCATCGATCGCGTCAGCGAATGAATATGCCACTAGATGCCAGCAGAAAAATGTACCTCGATTGCACAGACAACTGGCGTTGCGTGCACCACCTCCCCGCCGCACGGGGACTCTAGCACAGCTGTACGCGCCCAGGAGCACGCGCAGAGCTCATCCTTGTCCACCACCGACGCGAACGGCAGGATTCGATGGACGCGTCACCTCTGTGCGCGGGCGGTGCCGGCCCTCGAGCTCGCACCCTGCATGCAATCTCTGTGCAAAAATCAGATGCAAGCCTGCGACGGTGTAGTTGCAGCGTACCATGAGGGATGCGTTGACAGCATCGAGAACAGGAACGGACAGAGAGTTGGGGGGAAAGCGGTGGAGATGGTGGTGGGAAGAAGAAAAGGTGGGCGGTATTTGGACGCTGACACGCGGTGGAAAACGGCGTCCGAGAATTTGGCCACAAGCGAGGCGCGTCTGTTTGACCTGTTGTGACGGCGTGCACGATGCTAGCAAACCCTGCTTAAATTAAGTGAGCGATTACCGAGGGCGCGGAAGCGCGAGCGCTCTCCGACCTTGACAGCGGAAGGCAGCGGAAGGCAGCGGAAGGCAGCGGAAGGCCTGCGGACCCATTGCGCTTTTGGTGCTTCATGAGTATCCACACGATTCACCTGTTGATGGCAGTGATTTTCAGGAAATTTGAGGCCATGATGTCGCCCATGTTGTGGTGGTAGGAGCGAAGAAACGGAGCCGCCACTCCGCCACCGTCGCGCGCGGCCTCGGCCGCGGCCTGTCGACTGTCGCCCGAAGCGACCACCATGATCTTGCAGCTCAGGCTCCCGCTCTGCTCGCCGCCATCCCGTCAATATGAGTCCAACCCAACTCAAGTCTTGGTTGCAGGCTTGCCATTAAACTCGAAATTATGCTGGTACCAAGTCCGAGGCGCGCAGCATCTCTCGACGTCGTCAGGGCACCATGTCACTTTCGTAGTACACCCAACCCACCGCTGCGCTCCCATCACCCTTCTCGGCGGTGGGTGGCCGCTGCGCAAGCACGATTGGCCGCTCTGTCGGCAACATCACCTTCTCGCGGCGACGGCGGCCGTCCTCGCCCTTGACCCACTGCGTCGTGACGCGCGCGCCCTTCCCTTCATCCGAGCGTTTCTTCCTCGGGACCGATGGCTTCAGTGCGCCTGCCGTGATCTTGGCAGCGCGCAAACTGTCTTCGTCGGCTATCTCCTCGTCCGTCAGTCGGCGGAAACGGATTGCACCGCTCGCCCAGCCTTCGCGGAGGCGCTCGAACACCTCTGGGTTGCTGGATGCTGAACTGAGCGGCTTGAACGGGATGTCGACCGGCCAGCCTTCGACCTTGAAACCGGGGCCGCCGCCGGGCTTGCGTACGATGAATCGGCTCTGCCAGTACTCGTCCCAGAACAGACGGGAATGGTGGCCGACTGCGGCATCTAGACTAGGGTCAACCGGTCTCTATCTGTATGAGGAAGGCAGTCAGCTCACCGTATTGGCTCTGGATCTCACGCTGGGTTGCAGTCCGAGAACTATATCGGTGTTCCCGTCGGGTGCATTTCGCGTCGAGTCGCGGGCGCCCTGTCGAGCCGTCAGAGGCCAGCGTGCTTAGATGGATAAACCTTCATGCCTTTTGAGCTGTGCACATCAGACTTTGCCATGTTGCTTGCATGCAGCAATTATCCTCCTTATATTGTTGAGTCTGCAGTGAGGCTCGTGGCCTTGGAACGGAGTAGCTACTACTTGCCGAAATGTCAAACTTAATTTAGATCGGCAGTCCTGTTGCCATCCCAATGCTCTTAAATTAGCCCTGTGTCTTTGGCCGTCAGCAGCACAGATCACCCAATGCATGTCCAAGTAATGCTCAATATCAGTCCTCAGGCTACAGATTCAGAGCAGAATGCACAAGACAAAAGCCTTGCCTAACTAAAAGCCCAGTTCACAAGCAGATGTGGCAAGGGCTTGGCAAGCTAAGCATGAATGGAGTCACAGAGCCGTCGGCTCGCCCGCAAATTCGATCGCGCGCCGGCAGGGATGCTTGACAGCCACCTAGGTGCAGACGAGAATGATGTGCCTTGCCTCAAAGTGATGCAGTGCAGCTCATCCTCGTCCAGATACACCGTAATGACCACCGGCACCTTGCAAACGCAGCTGCATCGACCGACGAGGGACCGACACGAGAGGGGCGCGGGAGGAGGGTCGAGCGAGTGGGATGCGGACCCGGAGACTTGGTGCGGCTCGCCATCGCGTACAAACCTGATCGTATTTTCAGTCAGCGCGCGCGACGTGCCCCGCCTCCCCATTCGAATGCCCGCACCTTACCGACGGGCGCCGAGCCCGTCGTGCGAGCATGGCATGACAGACATTGACTCATTTTGCGCTACCAATGTCCGACGAGCGGACGACGCTCTCGCCCGTTTACGCCGACAGCAGCTGCATAAAAGGCCCACCGAGTGCCGTGCAACGTACGCGCGCGCGCGCGACCCTCTTTTCGCTCTACCTCCTTCCTCTCGTCTCGCCTGTACATCGCGGTGAGTGCCGTGTTGTCGTCGCGTGCGTGGCGCTGCCGTATTGACGCGATGATGTGCAGTTGTAGCGGCGTCCGCGTGCTAACGAGGTACAGTTTCATTGCTGCCTGCTTCGAAGCCACCGTGCTGACGATGTTGGTCTTGATCCCGCCGTGTCGACCAAGCCTTCCTCGAACACGCCTGGTGTTCACAGCGTTTGTTTCGACGAGCCGGATGCCTGCAGTACACGGTGAGTGCGTGGCACGTCAGCTCGAGGTTTCTATACACTCACAATATCGTCGCTGGACAGCATGTGCTGAACACCGCTGTCGTGTCCGGGGAGTTGCTGTGCTGACGAGAGCCGCCGTCGCTGGCAGCCGGTTCGCTCGGACTTCGTGCATTGAAGTCTGTAGTCGGACATGTTTGAGGACGTAGCACGCCTGCTCGCGCTCTGACGACTTACCATGTCATCGCTGGTCCCAGTGCTATGGGCCTAGGCGTGTGTTGCGTGGCGCCGCCGAATGCGTGGACGAGGCGCTGGCTGTGGTATAGCAAGGCCGCCGGGACGCCCTCGACCGCGGTAGGACGTGCGAGCAGGCGGTATGTGCTCTGCTGGCTCTAAATGCAACCCCCCGGCTGATCTTGCCATATAGCGTCCGAGGGAAACCGGGCGAACACTGCGGTGAGGGCCTTGCCGTCGCAGCGCGCGAGGTGTTGTCGCCGTACTGACGAGATGCGCAGCCGAGGCGACTGTCCGTGAACGAGGTACAATTTCATCGTCCTTGTTCTGCGACAAACGTGCTGACGACGCTTTCTCTTGCTGTCGCCCCCCTTCTTGAATCGAATTGGCCACAGCCGTTCGAGGAGCGGCTTGCTTTGAATGGCACAGGTGAGCACATGTTTCGTTTGCTCTGAAGTCGGGATACTCACCGCTCTTCACCGGCGCCTTGCAGCGGGAAACGGCCCAGGCGGCATTGCGCTGCCCGAATGCGCGGCGCAGATTTCTTCAATGGCAGCGATGTGTTAGGGCATCGTCAAAGGCATGGGTACCTAGTGACGACGTACGTGTTCGACGGTCACATAACCTCCTGTACAATCCTCGCAGGGATTTCTTCGAGGAGATGAGCTGCAGGTGATGACGTCGCTCGCTGCCCAGAAGTCTTCGACAGCGCGTGACGTTGTCGAAAACCTGTGAGTGGATGGACAAAACAATGTCAGCGTCGAGTGCTGACGGAGTGGCCGCGTTGTCATATACTGTACCTCAGAATAGCACATCTGGTGCATGCGGTCGATCGCTGCGGGCCGCTGAGAAGGTAACTAAGAATTCCCCAAACACGCTGCCCGCCTGATGACAATCGCTCCCAGCCGCGCACCAGCCAGCTGCTATGGACGTTCTTGCTATTGTAAAGCGGCCTCGACGGCTTCGATTCCCGGTGCGAGGCCGCGCTCCCTGCGGTAGCGAGAGACTAGGTGGATGACGTCGACTTTCACCTACACCTCGCAGTTGCGTCCTGCAGACGCGGTTCATGTCAGCGCAGCGCGTACAGGACGACGGTGAGATGTACCTGTGTTCTGTGCTCAAAAACTGACGGTCGAACACGTCTAGATCGCTTGTACTGATCCCTCGAGAGCATCGCCCGCCCTGTCTGCACGCGCTGACCCTCCCGCTCCCGACGTTCGCCGCAGACCCGTTGCACAGCCGTCTCCTCGACAACGACAAGCGCGCGCGACGCTATCCACCGTGGCCCTGTGGGCGGTGCGCGCCGGTCCGTCTTTCCATTCTCCTGCACCCCCGCCTTGCTCACCCGAGTACTTCTCTCCGGCAGCGCGTGCAGCGGAGAAGCGCTGGGCAACGGTAGCGGACACCCTCGCTCTGTGAAACCTATGGACGTGCAAGCAGGCGGCGCAGCCGCGCATGTACATGCCGTCGTCCGTGCAGACGTCGGCCCGCCCTGCCTGATCCGGTTGAGCGCAGCGCGCTTCCTCTTTATGGCGAGACGACTTTGGGGCATCGCAGGTGAGCACAGTGCGCGAGAGGGGTAGATATGGACTGACCTGATTGCTGTCCTAGAGCGCCGGCGGTGCCTCGCGCGACGTGCAGCGTGCCTGCCACGGTCCGGTCCGAGAAAGTACCTGGCCGTCCGGCGAGCGGGTGAGCACGCTCGGCGTACAAAAAGAAGGCGACACGATGTACCTGCGGATCCTCAAACCCTCAACCTGATGATCGCGTGAGTGCCCCATCGTGGACGCGTGCCGATGCGGGCGACTGTGAGTGAAAGGATACGAACAGTCAGAACCGCGCGCTGACGTGTACCAGGCGTCGTGCAACACTGCTGGCTGCCTCTGGTTGCCGCCTGCACCGCCTAAACGCATCGTGGAATCTATTGTCTGCGGAAGGGCGGTTTCTCGAACGCGTCTCCCGCACGCCTGGCCATGTCCACGCACTCCGCACGGTCCCCCTCTACCTCTGGACACCGATCCCCGGCCGAGGGCACCGCCGTGGCCTCCGCTATCGCGGTATCACTGCGTCGGCGCAGACGCCGAGCTCGCACGCCGTCGACTGCGCAGGGCGTCTCGTTGACGGGTGGAGACTTTCCTGGGGTGACGCAGGCATGCGAGGGTGCATACAATCAACCGCTGCCCCTCCGTGTTGCCGAGTTCTGCTCCAATATCAGTATTTCGGCCTGCGCACACAATATCGTACATGGCTCACCAAGCCGACGGCCCATCAGCAAGCAGCCGACCGCCCGCGGATGCCCTTCACCCCTGGAACCCGCTCCCGTCGTCGAAATACGCGCTGGACGCCGCCCCAAAACCGCGATTTTGCGGAAAATCGCGATTTCGAAAGTGCCGCTGCACATCCGGGACGTGCGCGTCATGTTCGGACGGTCCCTCGAAATCAACGCTCGTCGCGTTTGCTTGCGAGAGTAGGCGGAGGGTGGCTTGCGCGATGCCGTGAGCGTCTGCTGATTGGATGGGGCTTTTGGTTGTTCCTGGGCAAGGCGGGCCTTTAAAGCATTGCAGGTGAGCACGGTGCGCGAGAGGGTTAGATATGGACTGACCTGTTTGCTGTCCTAGAGCGCCGGCGGTGCGTCGCGCGATGCGCGACGCGGTCACTGTCCAGTGCATCGTCCACGGTCCGAGAGAAGGACCGGCCAGCGGGTATGCCAGGTATGTTGATGTTGACGCCGATGCAGTGGAAAGTCTTGTCATTTACTGCGGACGCGATGCTTGGGCTGCGCGCGCGGCAATCGAAATTACAGTAGCTGTCGAGGAGGAAAAGCGGGACATTGCTGTCCTAGAGCGCCGGTGGTGGTGCCTCGCGCGACGCGGCACTGTCCAGCGTGCCATCCACGGTCGGGTCCGAGAGGTACCTGGCTGTCCAGTAAGCGGGTAAACACGCAGGATGCTCAGGACATACAAAAAGATTTTGCTTGCGCGAGCGCCCGATCGTGGATGGGTGCCAATGCCGGCGGCTGTAAGTGAAAGAGTATGAACATCAGAACCGCGCGCTGACGACATCAAACAAGACGTACCGGACGGAAGGCCCTCGTAGTCCTCTACTGCGCAGCCGCCTGGATGTGCTGCTAGCTGCCCATCGCACGACGGCGGTCGCGACTGGACGATGCGCGCCAGATGCGCGCGGGACCCCGACCCGTTGATTTGGGGCGGTCATCTTGTACCCGCGCTGAGAACGCAAGGTCAGTTCGCCGAGCGCGAAAATACAAGGTGCGACGTACCTGAAGCTATATGCAGATGGATATCTGACTGTGCGCCCTGTTTCTTCTCGCGGCGTCCGAGTCTGCTGGTCGTCTGGTGCTGTTAGGCACGAGTTCGGGGACGTCGGGTGCGCGCAGCCACCTGGGCGAGGCGCGCCGGGACCGCGATGCGTGGTTTGGTAGGGAGCGTGGCGAGTGCGCAATCGGGGCGCTGCGAGCGGAACGTAAGCTGACTGAGCACGAAGGAAACCAAGGTGCGACGTACGTGAAGCTATGCACACGGAGACCTGAGCGTGCGCACTGGCAGGACATTCCCCACGGACGCGCTGCAGCTGAAGGCCGGGTCGTTATTGGTCGCCTTTGCGTCGAGGGTGCAGGGCTGCGCGCGCGGCGAGGGGCTGGTCGAGATGGTGGACGTGGGAGACAGCGCACGGCGGACCTGTTGGCGTGTCTGCGCGCGACGGCGAGGTACGTGGTTTGCGCGATGGCGAGCGCGTCTGCTGAGTGTATGCGGCGTTGGTTGGCGACTGCGCGAGCGACGGGCATGTGCGTGGGCTGGGTGGACTGCGAGAGAGGGACGTGTTGCGTGCTTGCGAGTGGCGAGTCGTGGGCGTCGGCGCGGGGCTGTAGGATAGGCGGCTGCCTCGTAGTACTTCATACTGTCGCGGGCGCTACGGGGTCGACGGCGCTGCGGTGTGTGGCGGCGATGCGAGGTCGGCGGAGCGATGGCACGGCGAGACGACGTGCGCGCGTCGAGGCTGCAGCCAATGAGAGGCGTCGGCGCGTCCACATCGGGCGTCGATCTGGTCGATCTGCGTCGGCGAGCGCATCTGAGGGGGCAAGTAGCAAGTGGTGGTAACGAGGTACTCTGGATTCTGGGTCGTCTGCCTGACGAGGCCCTTCCGGCTGCGGCTAGGTGCGGCGCCCCGCCGAAGAACTCCGCATTTGCTTCCGTAGAGCCCTCGAGTGCATGTAATTCGGGAATCTTTTGAGTACAGGTACAAGTACAGACAGCGTCTATGCAACCCTCGACACAAGAAGAAAATATAGTGCAAGTTCACAAAGTGTGCAGAAGACAAGATGTCATCTGATGCACAAGTGTATGGCAACGGTCGCAGCAACCGGTCAAGGTCCTCCAAAGGGCGCCGACAGGCCTACGAAACCGTCTGGAATGGTCGCGAAAGCATTCAGAGGTACTGGAGGCAGCCCGCCTGGCACGAGGACAGGTGAGCTAGTCAACCCCGACTCGAAATCCTGGAAACGTGTCTAGTCAGCAAGAGGAATATACACGAACGAGGAGAAACATACATCGACATGCATGCTAGGCAAGCGGCTCGTATTCTGTCGCGCGCTAGGCTGCTGGCGGAGGGAGCGGAAGTCATTCGCGTTGTACGTCTTCGTAAGGCCCGTCACAGCAGGGCTACGCAACAATGCTGTCGGCGGCGAGACGGTCACCAAGCCCAGCACATTGTGTGTGCGGCGGTGTCCGCTTGGGTGTCGTAGGTGCCGCGATCTGTTCACGGAAAAGCGCGTCCACTCTGTGCAGCGACATCTTGACCTCGCTCGAGAGGAACGAAAAGGGCGGCACTCTGACGTCTTCGGGCGCGGTGCCGATGCTGAGCCGAACGAGCTCCAGGCCGTCCTGCCGGACGTGCGGAAGGGAGACGAGCAGGTGGTCGCACAATTGCGAGTACGTGTCGCCCGAGATGCCTTTGAGCGTGGCGAGCTGCGGTAGGCCCGCATGCGAGCGCTGCACGAGCCACTCAAGCAGCGCAAGCACCGACTCCGCTTCTGACTCGAAAATATTGTCTCCCGGCGATGCACAGATCGTGATGAGCGCCTCGCAAACGTCCGCGCATAGCTTGTCCGGATCGAGCAGCTTGATCGGCACAACTTTGAGCGCATCGAGCGCGCGCGAGATGGTCGAGGAAAGTGGTGGCGAGGGATCTGATTGGTGCTGCACGGAGCGCAGGAATGTGAGCGCGAGCGAGAAAGCTAGGTGGGGGTTCAAGTCTTTCAAGTCCGATGTGACGATGGTTTTGGCTATGCTGGCTTGCAGCGGCGAGAACAGACGCAGGGAGAGCAGAGCACCCAGCGTGGAGGTGAGCAAGGCGGCCGGCTCTGCATTGGTCCCGACGTACTCCACCATCCGTCGGGCCGAGTCCGATGGCCCACTCGTCAAGTCTTGCAATACGCGCAACGAGCCCGCGACCCCACATCTCCTCAACACCCGCAGATCCTCCGGTGCCAACGCATCTCCGAGCAGCTTCACGCTCGTCTGCAGTCGCTTCAGCTCTTCTAGCACCAGCCACTCACCCACGCCCAGAACGCCTTGATCCAGCTCCGCCAGCCTTCGCACCAGGAGGACTTTGTTCGGTGGGTCGAGCAGGTGATGGAACGCCGTGAGGTCTGTCAGCACGTGTGGAATCGCCTGGCGCACCCATCCTGCATTGTCCACGGCATCCGGTGAGCCCGGTGTTGGCAGGAAGTGGTCGATGAACGCAAGGATTCGATGAAGGTGTAAGACGGGGTCCCGATGGCCGGAGGGTGCGCATCAGACGGAGGCGGGAGCCTCGCGGCCCGGGAGCGCCGACCGAGCACGCCCACCGGTGTACTGTACGCGTTGCACGCGAATGCACGGTGCCTTTTGGGTCGTGAAATAAAGACGGGACTCTGGGTGTGTTCTATGAGCTACTTCTACGAGTTATTTCTATGAGTTATAGCCCTAGGCGAGTGTATGCGATATAGCGCGGAAGTGGGTGTGTTCTATGAGATAGCCCGGCAGTGGGTGTTTGAGATATGGCTATGGCCCGCGTTGTACGGGCTACGGGTACGGACCGCTGCGCGAGGTTACAATGGTCACCACAGACTTGCATTTGTGCTAGATACGAGTACAATGTGCCGTCTCAGGCATTACCCGCCGTTCCCGCCGCTCGCTGCTCGGACGGTTGCCACGGCGCAGTCCGGAGACTCCGCGCAGCCCCTCCGCTCGACCGCTCGATCGTGGGCTGACAGTGCGTCGAGGCCAAGATGAAATCTGCCCAGCGGGTGACGGGAGGTTTGCGAGCGCAAAGCCATAGCCGGGGTTGCAGCATTGCTTGACGACGTTGTAGGCACCCCCGTGCATCCTGCAGACAACGCAGTCAGGACGCCTGCGCGCGTGGTGGCAATAGAACTGACTCTGTGCGATGGCGCGCGCCGGCATGTCCGGCTGGCGACCCCCATTTCGACGCCGCCTCACGATCCCGCTGTGGCTTCCCCCGCCGGTCGAGTCACCCGCGTTGAACAGGAATGTCCCAACGCGGCGCTCAGCGTGTCCAGGTGCGTGTTGAAATGTTCGTGCAGCTCAGCGTGCACGCCACAGGGCGTGAACACGCTCGAGGAGCACGGGATCTAGTTACACGCTGCCCATCTGCGTGCCTGGCATGTCGTGACCGCGTGCTCGGTATTTCTTGTGCTGTTCGTCGCAACGTCAGACTGCGCCGCATGAAAAGGAGATGCAGACGAACCGATCTCTCGACGGTCTCTGTCGCATCTAGTACCCACTTCATTTACGCCGCCGCTCGATATGGGACTGGCTTGTTGACTCTGCATGTCGACCGGTTTCGCCAGGACTCGATAGCACTGAATGTGAAGCATTCAATATTTTGCTTCGTGGTGGACAACGATCTCCACTCACCACTCACCGTCCGGCGTGAAGGTAGCCGGTCCAGTGTGTCACAACGCCCGAAACTGTACTGGGAGCGTCGGCGTTGTCTCCGCAATATCCGTGTTGGTGGGGACGCTGGCAGGCCGCGAAGTACGTGCCGCTGGCACAAAGGACTAGACGGCCTGCGCGTGCGTGTAGGACACGTGCGAGGACCTCAAGGGCCTTCGTGCGCAGATCTTCAGGGAAAAGGTGAGCAAACGGAACCCAAGAATGTGTCGGCAATATGAACGTACCCCGTGCATGAGCCCGGTAATCCTGGCGCACCCGCGCCCGCATCGGGTCCGCACTCGCGCGCTGCGGCGCCTCCGGGGCTTCTGTGGCAGCTGGGCGGCGCTGCGACGTGTTCATGATGTGCGCGCGGCCGCCGTGTCGCAGCGCCTCGCCCAGCATTGTCCAGGCGCGTCTGGATAGCGTGACAAGACGCTGCGACGGCGTTCTCTTGGGCGACTTCCGCTCTTGTAGACACCGTCTCGCCTTCTCGATGTACTGACGCCCTCGACGTGATCATAAGCACTAGCTCGACGCGCTACGCACACTTGGACTCCAAACAAGCTCCTGCAGTCATCGATCGCGTCAGCGAATGAATATGCCACTAGATGCCAGCAGAAAAATGTACCTCGATTGCACAGACAACTGGCGTTGCGTGCACCACCTCCCCGCCGCACGGGGACTCTAGCACAGCTGTACGCGCCCAGGAGCACGCGCAGAGCTCATCCTTGTCCACCACCGACGCGAACGGCAGGATTCGATGGACGCGTCACCTCTGTGCGCGGGCGGTGCCGGCCCTCGAGCTCGCACCCTGCATGCAATCTCTGTGCAAAAATCAGATGCAAGCCTGCGACGGTGTAGTTGCAGCGTACCATGAGGGATGCGTTGACAGCATCGAGAACAGGAACGGACAGAGAGTTGGGGGGAAAGCGGTGGAGATGGTGGTGGGAAGAAGAAAAGGTGGGCGGTATTTGGACGCTGACACGCGGTGGAAAACGGCGTCCGAGAATTTGGCCACAAGCGAGGCGCGTCTGTTTGACCTGTTGTGACGGCGTGCACGATGCTAGCAAACCCTGCTTAAATTAAGTGAGCGATTACCGAGGGCGCGGAAGCGCGAGCGCTCTCCGACCTTGACAGCGGAAGGCAGCGGAAGGCAGCGGAAGGCAGCGGAAGGCCTGCGGACCCATTGCGCTTTTGGTGCTTCATGAGTATCCACACGATTCACCTGTTGATGGCAGTGATTTTCAGGAAATTTGAGGCCATGATGTCGCCCATGTTGTGGTGGTAGGAGCGAAGAAACGGAGCCGCCACTCCGCCACCGTCGCGCGCGGCCTCGGCCGCGGCCTGTCGACTGTCGCCCGAAGCGACCACCATGATCTTGCAGCTCAGGCTCCCGCTCTGCTCGCCGCCATCCCGTCAATATGAGTCCAACCCAACTCAAGTCTTGGTTGCAGGCTTGCCATTAAACTCGAAATTATGCTGGTACCAAGTCCGAGGCGCGCAGCATCTCTCGACGTCGTCAGGGCACCATGTCACTTTCGTAGTACACCCAACCCACCGCTGCGCTCCCATCACCCTTCTCGGCGGTGGGTGGCCGCTGCGCAAGCACGATTGGCCGCTCTGTCGGCAACATCACCTTCTCGCGGCGACGGCGGCCGTCCTCGCCCTTGACCCACTGCGTCGTGACGCGCGCGCCCTTCCCTTCATCCGAGCGTTTCTTCCTCGGGACCGATGGCTTCAGTGCGCCTGCCGTGATCTTGGCAGCGCGCAAACTGTCTTCGTCGGCTATCTCCTCGTCCGTCAGTCGGCGGAAACGGATTGCACCGCTCGCCCAGCCTTCGCGGAGGCGCTCGAACACCTCTGGGTTGCTGGATGCTGAACTGAGCGGCTTGAACGGGATGTCGACCGGCCAGCCTTCGACCTTGAAACCGGGGCCGCCGCCGGGCTTGCGTACGATGAATCGGCTCTGCCAGTACTCGTCCCAGAACAGACGGGAATGGTGGCCGACTGCGGCATCTAGACTAGGGTCAACCGGTCTCTATCTGTATGAGGAAGGCAGTCAGCTCACCGTATTGGCTCTGGATCTCACGCTGGGTTGCAGTCCGAGAACTATATCGGTGTTCCCGTCGGGTGCATTTCGCGTCGAGTCGCGGGCGCCCTGTCGAGCCGTCAGAGGCCAGCGTGCTTAGATGGATAAACCTTCATGCCTTTTGAGCTGTGCACATCAGACTTTGCCATGTTGCTTGCATGCAGCAATTATCCTCCTTATATTGTTGAGTCTGCAGTGAGGCTCGTGGCCTTGGAACGGAGTAGCTACTACTTGCCGAAATGTCAAACTTAATTTAGATCGGCAGTCCTGTTGCCATCCCAATGCTCTTAAATTAGCCCTGTGTCTTTGGCCGTCAGCAGCACAGATCACCCAATGCATGTCCAAGTAATGCTCAATATCAGTCCTCAGGCTACAGATTCAGAGCAGAATGCACAAGACAAAAGCCTTGCCTAACTAAAAGCCCAGTTCACAAGCAGATGTGGCAAGGGCTTGGCAAGCTAAGCATGAATGGAGTCACAGAGCCGTCGGCTCGCCCGCAAATTCGATCGCGCGCCGGCAGGGATGCTTGACAGCCACCTAGGTGCAGACGAGAATGATGTGCCTTGCCTCAAAGTGATGCAGTGCAGCTCATCCTCGTCCAGATACACCGTAATGACCACCGGCACCTTGCAAACGCAGCTGCATCGACCGACGAGGGACCGACACGAGAGGGGCGCGGGAGGAGGGTCGAGCGAGTGGGATGCGGACCCGGAGACTTGGTGCGGCTCGCCATCGCGTACAAACCTGATCGTATTTTCAGTCAGCGCGCGCGACGTGCCCCGCCTCCCCATTCGAATGCCCGCACCTTACCGACGGGCGCCGAGCCCGTCGTGCGAGCATGGCATGACAGACATTGACTCATTTTGCGCTACCAATGTCCGACGAGCGGACGACGCTCTCGCCCGTTTACGCCGACAGCAGCTGCATAAAAGGCCCACCGAGTGCCGTGCAACGTACGCGCGCGCGCGCGACCCTCTTTTCGCTCTACCTCCTTCCTCTCGTCTCGCCTGTACATCGCGGTGAGTGCCGTGTTGTCGTCGCGTGCGTGGCGCTGCCGTATTGACGCGATGATGTGCAGTTGTAGCGGCGTCCGCGTGCTAACGAGGTACAGTTTCATTGCTGCCTGCTTCGAAGCCACCGTGCTGACGATGTTGGTCTTGATCCCGCCGTGTCGACCAAGCCTTCCTCGAACACGCCTGGTGTTCACAGCGTTTGTTTCGACGAGCCGGATGCCTGCAGTACACGGTGAGTGCGTGGCACGTCAGCTCGAGGTTTCTATACACTCACAATATCGTCGCTGGACAGCATGTGCTGAACACCGCTGTCGTGTCCGGGGAGTTGCTGTGCTGACGAGAGCCGCCGTCGCTGGCAGCCGGTTCGCTCGGACTTCGTGCATTGAAGTCTGTAGTCGGACATGTTTGAGGACGTAGCACGCCTGCTCGCGCTCTGACGACTTACCATGTCATCGCTGGTCCCAGTGCTATGGGCCTAGGCGTGTGTTGCGTGGCGCCGCCGAATGCGTGGACGAGGCGCTGGCTGTGGTATAGCAAGGCCGCCGGGACGCCCTCGACCGCGGTAGGACGTGCGAGCAGGCGGTATGTGCTCTGCTGGCTCTAAATGCAACCCCCCGGCTGATCTTGCCATATAGCGTCCGAGGGAAACCGGGCGAACACTGCGGTGAGGGCCTTGCCGTCGCAGCGCGCGAGGTGTTGTCGCCGTACTGACGAGATGCGCAGCCGAGGCGACTGTCCGTGAACGAGGTACAATTTCATCGTCCTTGTTCTGCGACAAACGTGCTGACGACGCTTTCTCTTGCTGTCGCCCCCCTTCTTGAATCGAATTGGCCACAGCCGTTCGAGGAGCGGCTTGCTTTGAATGGCACAGGTGAGCACATGTTTCGTTTGCTCTGAAGTCGGGATACTCACCGCTCTTCACCGGCGCCTTGCAGCGGGAAACGGCCCAGGCGGCATTGCGCTGCCCGAATGCGCGGCGCAGATTTCTTCAATGGCAGCGATGTGTTAGGGCATCGTCAAAGGCATGGGTACCTAGTGACGACGTACGTGTTCGACGGTCACATAACCTCCTGTACAATCCTCGCAGGGATTTCTTCGAGGAGATGAGCTGCAGGTGATGACGTCGCTCGCTGCCCAGAAGTCTTCGACAGCGCGTGACGTTGTCGAAAACCTGTGAGTGGATGGACAAAACAATGTCAGCGTCGAGTGCTGACGGAGTGGCCGCGTTGTCATATACTGTACCTCAGAATAGCACATCTGGTGCATGCGGTCGATCGCTGCGGGCCGCTGAGAAGGTAACTAAGAATTCCCCAAACACGCTGCCCGCCTGATGACAATCGCTCCCAGCCGCGCACCAGCCAGCTGCTATGGACGTTCTTGCTATTGTAAAGCGGCCTCGACGGCTTCGATTCCCGGTGCGAGGCCGCGCTCCCTGCGGTAGCGAGAGACTAGGTGGATGACGTCGACTTTCACCTACACCTCGCAGTTGCGTCCTGCAGACGCGGTTCATGTCAGCGCAGCGCGTACAGGACGACGGTGAGATGTACCTGTGTTCTGTGCTCAAAAACTGACGGTCGAACACGTCTAGATCGCTTGTACTGATCCCTCGAGAGCATCGCCCGCCCTGTCTGCACGCGCTGACCCTCCCGCTCCCGACGTTCGCCGCAGACCCGTTGCACAGCCGTCTCCTCGACAACGACAAGCGCGCGCGACGCTATCCACCGTGGCCCTGTGGGCGGTGCGCGCCGGTCCGTCTTTCCATTCTCCTGCACCCCCGCCTTGCTCACCCGAGTACTTCTCTCCGGCAGCGCGTGCAGCGGAGAAGCGCTGGGCAACGGTAGCGGACACCCTCGCTCTGTGAAACCTATGGACGTGCAAGCAGGCGGCGCAGCCGCGCATGTACATGCCGTCGTCCGTGCAGACGTCGGCCCGCCCTGCCTGATCCGGTTGAGCGCAGCGCGCTTCCTCTTTATGGCGAGACGACTTTGGGGCATCGCAGGTGAGCACAGTGCGCGAGAGGGGTAGATATGGACTGACCTGATTGCTGTCCTAGAGCGCCGGCGGTGCCTCGCGCGACGTGCAGCGTGCCTGCCACGGTCCGGTCCGAGAAAGTACCTGGCCGTCCGGCGAGCGGGTGAGCACGCTCGGCGTACAAAAAGAAGGCGACACGATGTACCTGCGGATCCTCAAACCCTCAACCTGATGATCGCGTGAGTGCCCCATCGTGGACGCGTGCCGATGCGGGCGACTGTGAGTGAAAGGATACGAACAGTCAGAACCGCGCGCTGACGTGTACCAGGCGTCGTGCAACACTGCTGGCTGCCTCTGGTTGCCGCCTGCACCGCCTAAACGCATCGTGGAATCTATTGTCTGCGGAAGGGCGGTTTCTCGAACGCGTCTCCCGCACGCCTGGCCATGTCCACGCACTCCGCACGGTCCCCCTCTACCTCTGGACACCGATCCCCGGCCGAGGGCACCGCCGTGGCCTCCGCTATCGCGGTATCACTGCGTCGGCGCAGACGCCGAGCTCGCACGCCGTCGACTGCGCAGGGCGTCTCGTTGACGGGTGGAGACTTTCCTGGGGTGACGCAGGCATGCGAGGGTGCATACAATCAACCGCTGCCCCTCCGTGTTGCCGAGTTCTGCTCCAATATCAGTATTTCGGCCTGCGCACACAATATCGTACATGGCTCACCAAGCCGACGGCCCATCAGCAAGCAGCCGACCGCCCGCGGATGCCCTTCACCCCTGGAACCCGCTCCCGTCGTCGAAATACGCGCTGGACGCCGCCCCAAAACCGCGATTTTGCGGAAAATCGCGATTTCGAAAGTGCCGCTGCACATCCGGGACGTGCGCGTCATGTTCGGACGGTCCCTCGAAATCAACGCTCGTCGCGTTTGCTTGCGAGAGTAGGCGGAGGGTGGCTTGCGCGATGCCGTGAGCGTCTGCTGATTGGATGGGGCTTTTGGTTGTTCCTGGGCAAGGCGGGCCTTTAAAGCATTGCAGGTGAGCACGGTGCGCGAGAGGGTTAGATATGGACTGACCTGTTTGCTGTCCTAGAGCGCCGGCGGTGCGTCGCGCGATGCGCGACGCGGTCACTGTCCAGTGCATCGTCCACGGTCCGAGAGAAGGACCGGCCAGCGGGTATGCCAGGTATGTTGATGTTGACGCCGATGCAGTGGAAAGTCTTGTCATTTACTGCGGACGCGATGCTTGGGCTGCGCGCGCGGCAATCGAAATTACAGTAGCTGGTCGAGGAAAGCGGGACATTGCTGTCCTAGAGCGCCGGTGGTGCCTCGCGCGACGCGGCCACTGTCCAGCGTGCCATCCACGGTCGGGTCCGAGAGGTACCTGGCTGTCCAGTAAGCGGGTAAACACGCAGGATGCTCAGGACATACAAAAAGATTTTTGCTTGCGCGAGCGCCCGATCGTGGATGGGTGCCAATGCCGGCGGCTGTAAGTGAAAGAGTATGAACATCAGAACCGCGCGCTGACGACATCAAACAAGACGTACCGGACGGAAGGCCCTCGTAGTCCTCTACTGCGCAGCCGCCTGGATGTGCTGCTAGCTGCCCATCGCACGACGGCGGTCGCGACTGGACGATGCGCGCCAGATGCGCGCGGGACCCCGACCCGTTGATTTGGGGCGGTCATCTTGTAC
Organism: Auriscalpium microsporum; assembly: GCA_019914985.1. Taxonomy (NCBI): domain Eukaryota; kingdom Fungi; phylum Basidiomycota; class Agaricomycetes; order Russulales; family Auriscalpiaceae; genus Auriscalpium; species Auriscalpium microsporum. The sequence continues at coordinate 886,328 of JAHLMG010000016.1, read as the reverse complement.
CCGCGCTGAGAACGCAAGGTCAGTTCGCCGAGCGCGAAAATACAAGGTGCGACGTACCTGAAGCTATATGCAGATGGATATCTGACTGTGCGCCCTGTTTCTTCTCGCGGCGTCCGAGTCTGCTGGTCGTCTGGTGCTGTTAGGCACGAGTTCGGGGACGTCGGGTGCGCGCAGCCACCTGGGCGAGGCGCGCCGGGACCGCGATGCGTGGTTTGGTAGGGAGCGTGGCGAGTGCGCAATCGGGGCGCTGCGAGCGGAACGTAAGCTGACTGAGCACGAAGGAAACCAAGGTGCGACGTACGTGAAGCTATGCACACGGAGACCTGAGCGTGCGCACTGGCAGGACATTCCCCACGGACGCGCTGCAGCTGAAGGCCGGGTCGTTATTGGTCGCCTTTGCGTCGAGGGTGCAGGGCTGCGCGCGCGGCGAGGGGCTGGTCGAGATGGTGGACGTGGGAGACAGCGCACGGCGGACCTGTTGGCGTGTCTGCGCGCGACGGCGAGGTACGTGGTTTGCGCGATGGCGAGCGCGTCTGCTGAGTGTATGCGGCGTTGGTTGGCGACTGCGCGAGCGACGGGCATGTGCGTGGGCTGGGTGGACTGCGAGAGAGGGACGTGTTGCGTGCTTGCGAGTGGCGAGTCGTGGGCGTCGGCGCGGGGCTGTAGGATAGGCGGCTGCCTCGTAGTACTTCATACTGTCGCGGGCGCTACGGGGTCGACGGCGCTGCGGTGTGGCGGCGATGCGAGGTCGGCGGAGCGATGGCACGGCGAGACGACGTGCGCGCGTCGAGGCTGCAGCCAATGAGAGGCGTCGGCGCGTCCACATCGGGCGTCGATCTGGTCGATCTGCGTCGGCGAGCGCATCTGAGGGGGCAAGTAGCAAGTGGTGGTAACGAGGTACTCTGGATTCTGGGTCGTCTGCCTGACGAGGCCCTTCCGGCTGCGGCTAGGTGCGGCGCCCCGCCGAAGAACTCCGCATTTGCTTCCGTAGAGCCCTCGAGTGCATGTAATTCGGGAATCTTTTGAGTACAGGTACAAGTACAGACAGCGTCTATGCAACCCTCGACACAAGAAGAAAATATAGTGCAAGTTCACAAAGTGTGCAGAAGACAAGATGTCATCTGATGCACAAGTGTATGGCAACGGTCGCAGCAACCGGTCAAGGTCCTCCAAAGGGCGCCGACAGGCCTACGAAACCGTCTGGAATGGTCGCGAAAGCATTCAGAGGTACTGGAGGCAGCCCGCCTGGCACGAGGACAGGTGAGCTAGTCAACCCCGACTCGAAATCCTGGAAACGTGTCTAGTCAGCAAGAGGAATATACACGAACGAGGAGAAACATACATCGACATGCATGCTAGGCAAGCGGCTCGTATTCTGTCGCGCGCTAGGCTGCTGGCGGAGGGAGCGGAAGTCATTCGCGTTGTACGTCTTCGTAAGGCCCGTCACAGCAGGGCTACGCAACAATGCTGTCGGCGGCGAGACGGTCACCAAGCCCAGCACATTCTGTGTGTGCGGCGGTGTCCGCTTGGGTGTCGTAGGTGCCGCGATCTGTTCACGGAAAAGCGCGTCCACTCTGTGCAGCGACATCTTGACCTCGCTCGAGAGGAACGAAAAGGGCGGCACTCTGACGTCTTCGGGCGCGGTGCCGATGCTGAGCCGAACGAGCTCCAGGCCGTCCTGCCGGACGTGCGGAAGGGAGACGAGCAGGTGGTCGCACAATTGCGAGTACGTGTCGCCCGAGATGCCTTTGAGCGTGGCGAGCTGCGGTAGGCCCGCATGCGAGCGCTGCACGAGCCACTCAAGCAGCGCAAGCACCGACTCCGCTTCTGACTCGAAAATATTGTCTCCCGGCGATGCACAGATCGTGATGAGCGCCTCGCAAACGTCCGCGCATAGCTTGTCCGGATCGAGCAGCTTGATCGGCACAACTTTGAGCGCATCGAGCGCGCGCGAGATGGTCGAGGAAAGTGGTGGCGAGGGATCTGATTGGTGCTGCACGGAGCGCAGGAATGTGAGCGCGAGCGAGAAAGCTAGGTGGGGGTTCAAGTCTTTCAAGTCCGATGTGACGATGGTTTTGGCTATGCTGGCTTGCAGCGGCGAGAACAGACGCAGGGAGAGCAGAGCACCCAGCGTGGAGGTGAGCAAGGCGGCCGGCTCTGCATTGGTCCCGACGTACTCCACCATCCGTCGGGCCGAGTCCGATGGCCCACTCGTCAAGTCTTGCAATACGCGCAACGAGCCCGCGACCCCACATCTCCTCAACACCCGCAGATCCTCCGGTGCCAACGCATCTCCGAGCAGCTTCACGCTCGTCTGCAGTCGCTTCAGCTCTTCTAGCACCAGCCACTCACCCACGCCCAGAACGCCTTGATCCAGCTCCGCCAGCCTTCGCACCAGGAGGACTTTGTTCGGTGGGTCGAGCAGGTGATGGAACGCCGTGAGGTCTGTCAGCACGTGTGGAATCGCCTGGCGCACCCATCCTGCATTGTCCACGGCATCCGGTGAGCCCGGTGTTGGCAGGAAGTGGTCGATGAACGCAAGGATTCGATGAAGGTGTAAGACGGGGTCCCGATGGCCGGGGTGCGGAGTCCGCATCAGACGGAGGCGGGAGCCTCGCGGCCCGGGAGCGCCGACCGAGCACGCCCACCGGTGTACTGTACGCGTTGCACGCGAATGCACGGTGCCTTTTGGGTCGTGAAATAAAGACGGGACTCTGGGTGTGTTCTATGAGCTACTTCTACGAGTTATTTCTATGAGTTATAGCCCTAGGCGAGTGTATGCGATATAGCGCGGAAGTGGGTGTGTTCTATGAGATAGCCCGGCAGTGGGTGTTTGAGATATGGCTATGGCCCGCGTTGTACGGGCTACGGGTACGGACCGCTGCGCGAGGTTACAATGGTCACCACAGACTTGCATTTGTGCTAGATACGAGTACAATGTGCCGTCTCAGGCATTACCCGCCGTTCCCGCCGCTCGCTGCTCGGACGGTTGCCACGGCGCAGTCCGGAGACTCCGCGCAGCCCCTCCGCTCGACCGCTCGATCGTGGGCTGACAGTGCGTCGAGGCCAAGATGAAATCTGCCCAGCGGGTGACGGGAGGTTTGCGAGCGCAAAGCCATAGCCGGGGTTGCAGCATTGCTTGACGACGTTGTAGGCACCCCCGTGCATCCTGCAGACAACGCAGTCAGGACGCCTGCGCGCGTGGTGGCAATAGAACTGACTCTGTGCGATGGCGCGCGCCGGCATGTCCGGCTGGCGACCCCCATTTCGACGCCGCCTCACGATCCCGCTGTGGCTTCCCCCGCCGGTCGAGTCACCCGCGTTGAACAGGAATGTCCCAACGCGGCGCTCAGCGTGTCCAGGTGCGTGTTGAAATGTTCGTGCAGCTCAGCGTGCACGCCACAGGGCGTGAACACGCTCGAGGAGCACGGGATCTAGTTACACGCTGCCCATCTGCGTGCCTGGCATGTCGTGACCGCGTGCTCGGTATTTCTTGTGCTGTTCGTCGCAACGTCAGACTGCGCCGCATGAAAAGGAGATGCAGACGAACCGATCTCTCGACGGTCTCTGTCGCATCTAGTACCCACTTCATTTACGCCGCCGCTCGATATGGGACTGGCTTGTTGACTCTGCATGTCGACCGGTTTCGCCAGGACTCGATAGCACTGAATGTGAAGCATTCAATATTTTGCTTCGTGGTGGACAACGATCTCCACTCACCACTCACCGTCCGGCGTGAAGGTAGCCGGTCCAGTGTGTCACAACGCCCGAAACTGTACTGGGAGCGTCGGCGTTGTCTCCGCAATATCCGTGTTGGTGGGGACGCTGGCAGGCCGCGAAGTACGTGCCGCTGGCACAAAGGACTAGACGGCCTGCGCGTGCGTGTAGGACACGTGCGAGGACCTCAAGGGCCTTCGTGCGCAGATCTTCAGGGAAAAGGTGAGCAAACGGAACCCAAGAATGTGTCGGCAATATGAACGTACCCCGTGCATGAGCCCGGTAATCCTGGCGCACCCGCGCCCGCATCGGGTCCGCACTCGCGCGCTGCGGCGCCTCCGGGGCTTCTGTGGCAGCTGGGCGGCGCTGCGACGTGTTCATGATGTGCGCGCGGCCGCCGTGTCGCAGCGCCTCGCCCAGCATTGTCCAGGCGCGTCTGGATAGCGTGACAAGACGCTGCGACGGCGTTCTCTTGGGCGACTTCCGCTCTTGTAGACACCGTCTCGCCTTCTCGATGTACTGACGCCCTCGACGTGATCATAAGCACTAGCTCGACGCGCTACGCACACTTGGACTCCAAACAAGCTCCTGCAGTCATCGATCGCGTCAGCGAATGAATATGCCACTAGATGCCAGCAGAAAAATGTACCTCGATTGCACAGACAACTGGCGTTGCGTGCACCACCTCCCCGCCGCACGGGGACTCTAGCACAGCTGTACGCGCCCAGGAGCACGCGCAGAGCTCATCCTTGTCCACCACCGACGCGAACGGCAGGATTCGATGGACGCGTCACCTCTGTGCGCGGGCGGTGCCGGCCCTCGAGCTCGCACCCTGCATGCAATCTCTGTGCAAAAATCAGATGCAAGCCTGCGACGGTGTAGTTGCAGCGTACCATGAGGGATGCGTTGACAGCATCGAGAACAGGAACGGACAGAGAGTTGGGGGGAAAGCGGTGGAGATGGTGGTGGGAAGAAGAAAAGGTGGGCGGTATTTGGACGCTGACACGCGGTGGAAAACGGCGTCCGAGAATTTGGCCACAAGCGAGGCGCGTCTGTTTGACCTGTTGTGACGGCGTGCACGATGCTAGCAAACCCTGCTTAAATTAAGTGAGCGATTACCGAGGGCGCGGAAGCGCGAGCGCTCTCCGACCTTGACAGCGGAAGGCAGCGGAAGGCAGCGGAAGGCAGCGGAAGGCCTGCGGACCCATTGCGCTTTTGGTGCTTCATGAGTATCCACACGATTCACCTGTTGATGGCAGTGATTTTCAGGAAATTTGAGGCCATGATGTCGCCCATGTTGTGGTGGTAGGAGCGAAGAAACGGAGCCGCCACTCCGCCACCGTCGCGCGCGGCCTCGGCCGCGGCCTGTCGACTGTCGCCCGAAGCGACCACCATGATCTTGCAGCTCAGGCTCCCGCTCTGCTCGCCGCCATCCCGTCAATATGAGTCCAACCCAACTCAAGTCTTGGTTGCAGGCTTGCCATTAAACTCGAAATTATGCTGGTACCAAGTCCGAGGCGCGCAGCATCTCTCGACGTCGTCAGGGCACCATGTCACTTTCGTAGTACACCCAACCCACCGCTGCGCTCCCATCACCCTTCTCGGCGGTGGGTGGCCGCTGCGCAAGCACGATTGGCCGCTCTGTCGGCAACATCACCTTCTCGCGGCGACGGCGGCCGTCCTCGCCCTTGACCCACTGCGTCGTGACGCGCGCGCCCTTCCCTTCATCCGAGCGTTTCTTCCTCGGGACCGATGGCTTCAGTGCGCCTGCCGTGATCTTGGCAGCGCGCAAACTGTCTTCGTCGGCTATCTCCTCGTCCGTCAGTCGGCGGAAACGGATTGCACCGCTCGCCCAGCCTTCGCGGAGGCGCTCGAACACCTCTGGGTTGCTGGATGCTGAACTGAGCGGCTTGAACGGGATGTCGACCGGCCAGCCTTCGACCTTGAAACCGGGGCCGCCGCCGGGCTTGCGTACGATGAATCGGCTCTGCCAGTACTCGTCCCAGAACAGACGGGAATGGTGGCCGACTGCGGCATCTAGACTAGGGTCAACCGGTCTCTATCTGTATGAGGAAGGCAGTCAGCTCACCGTATTGGCTCTGGATCTCACGCTGGGTTGCAGTCCGAGAACTATATCGGTGTTCCCGTCGGGTGCATTTCGCGTCGAGTCGCGGGCGCCCTGTCGAGCCGTCAGAGGCCAGCGTGCTTAGATGGATAAACCTTCATGCCTTTTGAGCTGTGCACATCAGACTTTGCCATGTTGCTTGCATGCAGCAATTATCCTCCTTATATTGTTGAGTCTGCAGTGAGGCTCGTGGCCTTGGAACGGAGTAGCTACTACTTGCCGAAATGTCAAACTTAATTTAGATCGGCAGTCCTGTTGCCATCCCAATGCTCTTAAATTAGCCCTGTGTCTTTGGCCGTCAGCAGCACAGATCACCCAATGCATGTCCAAGTAATGCTCAATATCAGTCCTCAGGCTACAGATTCAGAGCAGAATGCACAAGACAAAAGCCTTGCCTAACTAAAAGCCCAGTTCACAAGCAGATGTGGCAAGGGCTTGGCAAGCTAAGCATGAATGGAGTCACAGAGCCGTCGGCTCGCCCGCAAATTCGATCGCGCGCCGGCAGGGATGCTTGACAGCCACCTAGGTGCAGACGAGAATGATGTGCCTTGCCTCAAAGTGATGCAGTGCAGCTCATCCTCGTCCAGATACACCGTAATGACCACCGGCACCTTGCAAACGCAGCTGCATCGACCGACGAGGGACCGACACGAGAGGGGCGCGGGAGGAGGGTCGAGCGAGTGGGATGCGGACCCGGAGACTTGGTGCGGCTCGCCATCGCGTACAAACCTGATCGTATTTTCAGTCAGCGCGCGCGACGTGCCCCGCCTCCCCATTCGAATGCCCGCACCTTACCGACGGGCGCCGAGCCCGTCGTGCGAGCATGGCATGACAGACATTGACTCATTTTGCGCTACCAATGTCCGACGAGCGGACGACGCTCTCGCCCGTTTACGCCGACAGCAGCTGCATAAAAGGCCCACCGAGTGCCGTGCAACGTACGCGCGCGCGCGCGACCCTCTTTTCGCTCTACCTCCTTCCTCTCGTCTCGCCTGTACATCGCGGTGAGTGCCGTGTTGTCGTCGCGTGCGTGGCGCTGCCGTATTGACGCGATGATGTGCAGTTGTAGCGGCGTCCGCGTGCTAACGAGGTACAGTTTCATTGCTGCCTGCTTCGAAGCCACCGTGCTGACGATGTTGGTCTTGATCCCGCCGTGTCGACCAAGCCTTCCTCGAACACGCCTGGTGTTCACAGCGTTTGTTTCGACGAGCCGGATGCCTGCAGTACACGGTGAGTGCGTGGCACGTCAGCTCGAGGTTTCTATACACTCACAATATCGTCGCTGGACAGCATGTGCTGAACACCGCTGTCGTGTCCGGGGAGTTGCTGTGCTGACGAGAGCCGCCGTCGCTGGCAGCCGGTTCGCTCGGACTTCGTGCATTGAAGTCTGTAGTCGGACATGTTTGAGGACGTAGCACGCCTGCTCGCGCTCTGACGACTTACCATGTCATCGCTGGTCCCAGTGCTATGGGCCTAGGCGTGTGTTGCGTGGCGCCGCCGAATGCGTGGACGAGGCGCTGGCTGTGGTATAGCAAGGCCGCCGGGACGCCCTCGACCGCGGTAGGACGTGCGAGCAGGCGGTATGTGCTCTGCTGGCTCTAAATGCAACCCCCCGGCTGATCTTGCCATATAGCGTCCGAGGGAAACCGGGCGAACACTGCGGTGAGGGCCTTGCCGTCGCAGCGCGCGAGGTGTTGTCGCCGTACTGACGAGATGCGCAGCCGAGGCGACTGTCCGTGAACGAGGTACAATTTCATCGTCCTTGTTCTGCGACAAACGTGCTGACGACGCTTTCTCTTGCTGTCGCCCCCCTTCTTGAATCGAATTGGCCACAGCCGTTCGAGGAGCGGCTTGCTTTGAATGGCACAGGTGAGCACATGTTTCGTTTGCTCTGAAGTCGGGATACTCACCGCTCTTCACCGGCGCCTTGCAGCGGGAAACGGCCCAGGCGGCATTGCGCTGCCCGAATGCGCGGCGCAGATTTCTTCAATGGCAGCGATGTGTTAGGGCATCGTCAAAGGCATGGGTACCTAGTGACGACGTACGTGTTCGACGGTCACATAACCTCCTGTACAATCCTCGCAGGGATTTCTTCGAGGAGATGAGCTGCAGGTGATGACGTCGCTCGCTGCCCAGAAGTCTTCGACAGCGCGTGACGTTGTCGAAAACCTGTGAGTGGATGGACAAAACAATGTCAGCGTCGAGTGCTGACGGAGTGGCCGCGTTGTCATATACTGTACCTCAGAATAGCACATCTGGTGCATGCGGTCGATCGCTGCGGGCCGCTGAGAAGGTAACTAAGAATTCCCCAAACACGCTGCCCGCCTGATGACAATCGCTCCCAGCCGCGCACCAGCCAGCTGCTATGGACGTTCTTGCTATTGTAAAGCGGCCTCGACGGCTTCGATTCCCGGTGCGAGGCCGCGCTCCCTGCGGTAGCGAGAGACTAGGTGGATGACGTCGACTTTCACCTACACCTCGCAGTTGCGTCCTGCAGACGCGGTTCATGTCAGCGCAGCGCGTACAGGACGACGGTGAGATGTACCTGTGTTCTGTGCTCAAAAACTGACGGTCGAACACGTCTAGATCGCTTGTACTGATCCCTCGAGAGCATCGCCCGCCCTGTCTGCACGCGCTGACCCTCCCGCTCCCGACGTTCGCCGCAGACCCGTTGCACAGCCGTCTCCTCGACAACGACAAGCGCGCGCGACGCTATCCACCGTGGCCCTGTGGGCGGTGCGCGCCGGTCCGTCTTTCCATTCTCCTGCACCCCCGCCTTGCTCACCCGAGTACTTCTCTCCGGCAGCGCGTGCAGCGGAGAAGCGCTGGGCAACGGTAGCGGACACCCTCGCTCTGTGAAACCTATGGACGTGCAAGCAGGCGGCGCAGCCGCGCATGTACATGCCGTCGTCCGTGCAGACGTCGGCCCGCCCTGCCTGATCCGGTTGAGCGCAGCGCGCTTCCTCTTTATGGCGAGACGACTTTGGGGCATCGCAGGTGAGCACAGTGCGCGAGAGGGGTAGATATGGACTGACCTGATTGCTGTCCTAGAGCGCCGGCGGTGCCTCGCGCGACGTGCAGCGTGCCTGCCACGGTCCGGTCCGAGAAAGTACCTGGCCGTCCGGCGAGCGGGTGAGCACGCTCGGCGTACAAAAAGAAGGCGACACGATGTACCTGCGGATCCTCAAACCCTCAACCTGATGATCGCGTGAGTGCCCCATCGTGGACGCGTGCCGATGCGGGCGACTGTGAGTGAAAGGATACGAACAGTCAGAACCGCGCGCTGACGTGTACCAGGCGTCGTGCAACACTGCTGGCTGCCTCTGGTTGCCGCCTGCACCGCCTAAACGCATCGTGGAATCTATTGTCTGCGGAAGGGCGGTTTCTCGAACGCGTCTCCCGCACGCCTGGCCATGTCCACGCACTCCGCACGGTCCCCCTCTACCTCTGGACACCGATCCCCGGCCGAGGGCACCGCCGTGGCCTCCGCTATCGCGGTATCACTGCGTCGGCGCAGACGCCGAGCTCGCACGCCGTCGACTGCGCAGGGCGTCTCGTTGACGGGTGGAGACTTTCCTGGGGTGACGCAGGCATGCGAGGGTGCATACAATCAACCGCTGCCCCTCCGTGTTGCCGAGTTCTGCTCCAATATCAGTATTTCGGCCTGCGCACACAATATCGTACATGGCTCACCAAGCCGACGGCCCATCAGCAAGCAGCCGACCGCCCGCGGATGCCCTTCACCCCTGGAACCCGCTCCCGTCGTCGAAATACGCGCTGGACGCCGCCCCAAAACCGCGATTTTGCGGAAAATCGCGATTTCGAAAGTGCCGCTGCACATCCGGGACGTGCGCGTCATGTTCGGACGGTCCCTCGAAATCAACGCTCGTCGCGTTTGCTTGCGAGAGTAGGCGGAGGGTGGCTTGCGCGATGCCGTGAGCGTCTGCTGATTGGATGGGGCTTTTGGTTGTTCCTGGGCAAGGCGGGCCTTTAAAGCATTGCAGGTGAGCACGGTGCGCGAGAGGGTTAGATATGGACTGACCTGTTTGCTGTCCTAGAGCGCCGGCGGTGCGTCGCGCGATGCGCGACGCGGTCACTGTCCAGTGCATCGTCCACGGTCCGAGAGAAGGACCGGCCAGCGGGTATGCCAGGTATGTTGATGTTGACGCCGATGCAGTGGAAAGTCTTGTCATTTACTGCGGACGCGATGCTTGGGCTGCGCGCGCGGCAATCGAAATTACAGTAGCTGGTCGAGGAAAGCGGGACATTGCTGTCCTAGAGCGCCGGTGGTGCCTCGCGCGACGCGGCCACTGTCCAGCGTGCCATCCACGGTCGGGTCCGAGAGGTACCTGGCTGTCCAGTAAGCGGGTAAACACGCAGGATGCTCAGGACATACAAAAAGATTTTTGCTTGCGCGAGCGCCCGATCGTGGATGGGTGCCAATGCCGGCGGCTGTAAGTGAAAGAGTATGAACATCAGAACCGCGCGCTGACGACATCAAACAAGACGTACCGGACGGAAGGCCCTCGTAGTCCTCTACTGCGCAGCCGCCTGGATGTGCTGCTAGCTGCCCATCGCACGACGGCGGTCGCGACTGGACGATGCGCGCCAGATGCGCGCGGGACCCCGACCCGTTGATTTGGGGCGGTCATCTTGTACCCGCGCTGAGAACGCAAGGTCAGTTCGCCGAGCGCGAAAATACAAGGTGCGACGTACCTGAAGCTATATGCAGATGGATATCTGACTGTGCGCCCTGTTTCTTCTCGCGGCGTCCGAGTCTGCTGGTCGTCTGGTGCTGTTAGGCACGAGTTCGGGGACGTCGGGTGCGCGCAGCCACCTGGGCGAGGCGCGCCGGGACCGCGATGCGTGGTTTGGTAGGGAGCGTGGCGAGTGCGCAATCGGGGCGCTGCGAGCGGAACGTAAGCTGACTGAGCACGAAGGAAACCAAGGTGCGACGTACGTGAAGCTATGCACACGGAGACCTGAGCGTGCGCACTGGCAGGACATTCCCCACGGACGCGCTGCAGCTGAAGGCCGGGTCGTTATTGGTCACCTTTGCGTCGAGGGTGCAGGGCTGCGCGCGCGGCGAGGGGCTGGTCGAGATGGTGGACGTGGGAGACAGCGCACGGCGGACCTGTTGGCGTGTCTGCGCGCGACGGCGAGGTACGTGGTTTGCGCGATGGCGAGCGCGTCTGCTGAGTGTATGCGGCGTTGGTTGGCGACTGCGCGAGCGACGGGCATGTGCGTGGGCTGGGTGGACTGCGAGAGAGGGACGTGTTGCGTGCTTGCGAGTGGCGAGTCGTGGGCGTCGGCGCGGGGCTGTAGGATAGGCGGCTGCCTCGTAGTACTTCATACTGTCGCGGGCGCTACGGGGTCGACGGCGCTGCGGTGTGGCGGCGATGCGAGGTCGGCGGAGCGATGGCACGGCGAGACGACGTGCGCGCGTCGAGGCTGCAGCCAATGAGAGGCGTCGGCGCGTCCACATCGGGCGTCGATCTGGTCGATCTGCGTCGGCGAGCGCATCTGAGGGGGCAAGTAGCAAGTGGTGGTAACGAGGTACTCTGGATTCTGGGTCGTCTGCCTGACGAGGCCCTTCCGGCTGCGGCTAGGTGCGGCGCCCCGCCGAAGAACTCCGCATTTGCTTCCGTAGAGCCCTCGAGTGCATGTAATTCGGGAATCTTTTGAGTACAGGTACAAGTACAGACAGCGTCTATGCAACCCTCGACACAAGAAGAAAATATAGTGCAAGTTCACAAAGTGTGCAGAAGACAAGATGTCATCTGATGCACAAGTGTATGGCAACGGTCGCAGCAACCGGTCAAGGTCCTCCAAAGGGCGCCGACAGGCCTACGAAACCGTCTGGAATGGTCGCGAAAGCATTCAGAGGTACTGGAGGCAGCCCGCCTGGCACGAGGACAGGTGAGCTAGTCAACCCCGACTCGAAATCCTGGAAACGTGTCTAGTCAGCAAGAGGAATATACACGAACGAGGAGAAACATACATCGACATGCATGCTCGGCAAGCGGCTCGTATTCTGTCGCGCGCTAGGCTGCTGGCGGAGGGAGCGGAAGTCATTCGCGTTGTACGTCTTCGTAAGGCCCGTCACAGCAGGGCTACGCAACAATGCTGTCGGCGGCGAGACGGTCACCAAGCCCAGCACATTCTGTGTGTGCGGCGGTGTCCGCTTGGGTGTCGTAGGTGCCGCGATCTGTTCACGGAAAAGCGCGTCCACTCTGTGCAGCGACATCTTGACCTCGCTCGAGAGGAACGAAAAGGGCGGCACTCCGACGTCTTCGGGCGCGGTGCCGATGCTGAGCCGAACGAGCTCCAGGCCGTCCTGCCGGACGTGCGGAAGGGAGACGAGCAGGTGGTCGCACAATTGCGAGTACGTGTCGCCCGAGATGCCTTTGAGCGTGGCGAGCTGCGGTAGGCCCGCATGCGAGCGCTGCACGAGCCACTCAAGCAGCGCAAGCACCGACTCCGCTTCTGACTCGAAAATATTGTCTCCCGGCGATGCACAGATCGTGATGAGCGCCTCACAAACTTCCGCACATAGCTTGTCCGGATCGAGCAGCTTGATCGGCACGACTTTGAGCGCATCGAGCGCGCGCGAGATGGTCGAGGAAAGTGGTGGCGAGGGATCTGATTGGTGCTGCACGGAGCGCAGGAATGTGAGCGCGAGCGAGAAAGCTAGGTGGGGGTTCAAGTCTTTCAGGTCCGCTGTGACGATGGTTTTGGCTATGCTGGCTTGCAGCGGCGAGAACAGACGCAGGGAGAGCAGAGCACCCAGCGTGGAGGTGAGCAAGGCGGCCGGCTCTGCATTGGTCCCAACGTACTCCACCATCCGCCGGGCCGAGTCCGATGGCCCACTCGTCAAGTCTTGCAATACGCGCAACGAGCCCGCGACCCCACATCTCCTCAACACCCGCAGATCCTCCGGTGCCAATGCATCTCCGAGGAGCTTCACGCTCGTCTGCAGTCGCTTCAGCTCTTCTAGCACCAGCCACTCACCCACGCCCAGAACGCCTTGATCCAGCTCCGCCAGCCTTCGCACCAGGAGGACTTTGTTCGGTGGGTCGAGCAGGTGATGGAACGCCGTGAGGTCTGTCAGCACGTGTGGAATCGCCTGGCGCACCCTTCCTGCATTGTCCACGGCATCCGGTGAGCCCGGTGTTGGCAGGAAGTGGTCGATGAACGCAAGGATTCGATGAAGGTGTAAGACGGGGTCCCGATGGCCAGAGGGTGCACCGTACCGCAGCAGGGTCCGCATGATAAGCTCGCCGGAGGCGGGAGGACTTCCGTATGAGCGCAAAACAGCAATGCTCGTCTGGCGGGTGGCCTGCGCTGCCGCAGAGACATCACTTTCACCTGCAAAAACCGCCGCCGCAGCTTCTGCACTCGAAAATAGGTCCGCAAGCGCCTCGACAAATGCGCGGGCCTCGCGGCCCGGGAGCGGATAAACCGGCACGAGCCGACCGATCACGCCCATCAGGTCGTTGGCGGCGAGGAAAAGCTCCGCCAGCAGCGTATGAGACGCCGGCGGGGGCACCCCAAGTCCAAATTGGCTTTGTATATCGCTGACGAACGTCTTGAGCGCGTCCAGCAGATGCATCGTCAGCCCGTGTCCTTCCTGGTCCCACAGCACATTCAACGTGCGCCATTCGCCCTCCTCGCCCTCCTCGAGCTCCTGACCTATCATCGCGAGCGCGACGCGCAACATCTGGACTGCGTGCGGCGTGAGAGGGCTCTCGAGTGGACGTGTGAGTTCTTCCACTGCACCCGGAAGCCCGTCGTCTGCGAGCAGCGCGAGGTCGCGCAGGTCTTGCCGCGCGTCGTCATTGATCGCGGAGAGTCCAGGCTGAAGGGAGAGTAGCGATTTGATGAGGTGGTCGGAGAGGAGGGCAGTGGGGGAGGAGTGCGCGAGCGCATGCAGGATGTGCTCGGCGTGGATCCCGGCATGGGTAGGCGTGTCGTCGTCCATCATACATTCGAGCCGGAAGAGCATCTGGCGGAGGAGCAGGAGCTGGTTCAGAATCTGGATGCATGTTCAGTCACACTGTCTGCACACAGGTCAAAAGATGAAGCAGACCTTGCGATATCCCTTCGTCTCCTGCCAAACCCTCATGACACCAAAACACCGCTCCCGGCAGCGCGGATTCGGGAGGCTGTCCGCCCATGCATACACGGCCAGTACACAAGCGACACCGATCCATGCACGCAGATATGCCACAAAGTCGTCACGTGTACCACTCTTCCCCGCGAGGATCGCACCCGGTACTGCAGGGTGCTCCTCCAGCTTCATTACGAGATCACTGTGTGTGACAAAAGCATGCAAGAGGACCCCAAATGCAGGCTCATCCGTGCCTATTTCATGCAGGAGGGCCGTCGCGCCGACGGGGCTTGCGTCCGAGTTGGAGAGCGCGGCAGATAGTTCGTCCCATGCCTGCAGTCTCTCCTTGAGGCGATGTGCGGCGCGGCGCGTGTACATATCCGACCCCGGATTGTGCTCAATGCTGACTAGCTCGGGACCGAGGCGCGCATGGGCCAGGGCGCGCGCGACGTCAGGGTTCGCAGCGGCAATAAGGAGGCGGTCGAGGGTGTCTTCGTCCATAGTCGATGCATCGAAGATGTCTCGGAGGTCGAGGCGGCCCTGCGCAGTCATGAGGGGGACTTCTTCGAGGTAGATCGAGCGAGACTGCTCACAATGAGAAGACGAGAGAAGTCAGGATGCTGCGCCGCGACTTGGGAGAGGATACCTGACACGAGATATGCCTGAGTCTCACTCTGGAATTGTCGTCAGTAAGTCACGAATATACTAGCGCAGAGCGATCGGAGCGTACCTTCGGGCCGACCACGTCAACCACTCGATCCACAAATCCTTGTAGCACTTCATATGCCACATCGTCTGCTACGGGATGCCGGGTAACGCTCAGGGCATCCTCCAGATCAAAATCGACCTCCATTTTCACCACATCTCCTCCTTCCCCATCATCATCACTCTTGTCCTCACCGCGACTCTTCCGCCCATTTTCGACTAGCCCGTTCAGGGTCAGATCCGGATGCAGATATGGAAACTGGGGCAAATCCCAGTCTTCGTTCTTCGGCTTGAGGCAGAACATAAGCCGGATGACGAGCGGTAGAGGCGGTGCGCCAGGTATGAGTTGCAGGAGAGCTCGAGCGAGCGCAGTGGGATCGGCGTGGTTTGCGGGATCGAGTGAAGGTGTAAGTGGCGTTGCAGAGGATGTGGGCAGGAGAGAGGGTGTATAGGATGCAGGAGGAGGTGCGGGTTCAGCAACGAGGTCGCCATAGATCGCCATGGAAAGCTTCTCGAAATTGCCCTTGACTATCATCAGGCGGGTGGCGAACTGTAACAAAATCGACGTCAATAGAGGTAGACAAAACATGCCCAGAGAAAACGCGCCTCGTCGCCCATATCAACCTCATAATCAACGTGTCCACCAGGATAGGCAATGACGGACGGTACAAGCGCATTTGTCGCCTTGGCTCGTGGTTTCTGTGTGCCATCTAGCGCGACAGCGGCGGGTTGTGCGTTGAAAAAGATCTCCGCAAAGAACGCGTCCGGCGCGGTTTCCCTTGACAGCCAGACGTATCAGCGATAGGGAATACCGCACACACTGCAGCTGATATGTTGTCACTGGTAGGGTAAAGGCGCGCGACACAGAAGGGGCGAACCTTGTTCGTGCTGTCCCTCCCTTCACCAATGCGCACGCATCCCGTGCTCAGCACCCATCGCAATGTCGCATGTACTGCAACGGAGTGAATACTCACGAAACGATGTCCTCGTCCTGGGCAAATGGTCGCGCATCCTTCGGAAACACGCGTACCGAGCGAACGCGCACTGGGGCAGAAAAGCGGATCGCGGCAAGGCGTGAGGGCCCCGAGGGTGTCAATGTACACCACTGCAAGAGCATCGTAGGTCGATCCAAAGCGCACAAGTCACAGAAGGTAGTGGTTAAGTTCAAGTTTGAAGTAATGCCAGCCTGAAGGCAACTGAAGTTCTTACATAAGCAAGCGCCCGCTCGTCACAAACTCATGTCCAGGCCCCCGGCGTATGCCTAGATATGTTGTATCCTAGCGCGTACGAAAACGCCTCAAATTTGAGGCTTATGTCCTATCAAATGCGTACGGAAATGGGTCATACGCGGCAACATGTCTCATCCCAGTCACGTACGGGAAGGACCCGCCGGCAGTGATGTCCTATCGGCCCGCGTACGGATCTGGGGTCGGACCGCGCGACTCGCCACATCATGATGTTGTCGCTCAGGTTACCGACAACGGAACTCAAACGAGTTCGAGGCCGTCTCCTGCCATCGCCTCTCACCCATCCTCACAAACAGGCCATCCTGTGTACAGCTACGTCTGCGCATGGGCAGCTATGATACAGGCAGCTGCGGGTAACTCTGAACGGCCGCCACTGTGCCTTGCGGCTATCGTGCCTCAATTTCGGCATCCTAGTCCTTCGGCCACAGCATACCTCAGTCCAAGCAGCTTTTGCGCCTATCGTTGTGCGCACACGAGCCCATATGTCCTGTAAGTATGAAGCAAAAATTATCTCAGTGGTCAGCACCTGACCTAGCCATTGAGTAGATGTTTCTACATCGCAAATCTCGCCTGCTAGCCTGCTAGCACCACCGCTCAGTAAGTGATCGTATTTTATTGACACAAATTGCCCACCATTGGTCTAACTCTTCATGGCAGACAACCGTCGCTTGAAATCTGGCTCGAGCATCCTTCAAATGGCGCTACTTGACAAATCATCCCTGGCCTTTTACCGCTCGCCGCCATACTCGTCAGCCATCCTCTTGCACCATACAGCTCTTGATGAGGAAAAAAAGTATGTTGTCGGGCCATCTATGTGATTTCTTATGCTGATTTTGCGATGCTGAGTAGCTCTGAAAGGCCGCCCGTCCATACGAGCAACCTCTGACGCGGCCTTCGTACATTCGGCCCACCGTTTGCTTCTGGTGTTCGCTCTTGTCTCGACCTTCTGCATCACAGTCGCCCTAGCCCCTGCGGCGGTTCCTTATCGACTATTAGAGAGCCATGACCCATACAGTTTGAGCCTCGCTATGTGTGTCGGGGTCAGCGAGTCGTCTGCGGGCATTTGCTGCGGAGGTAGCACTAACTATCGTTTCAATTACTCTCTTGACTAACTGTGTCTCATAGTGCTGTACAAACATCCCGACTTCCTGCCCCTACATCGTCTTCTCACACCTCGCCCATGCTTTCGCCGAAACCACATCTCTCACATGAGGAGTGATCGCCTTCGTCGCCTGGTCGACAGAATACAGCGGACATATATCACTAACAACGATCATGCTGGCCCGACTTGCTCCATCTGGTCTCCCAGTGCTCGGCCCGGTACAATTCTCTCGTGTTGTGGCACATCGACGAAGTATGACTGCCATCACCGGCATATGTCTGGCGGCGGCCCGCAGCCCACACAGTCACACATCAGCGATGTTGTGGATCTGACCGACGCTGAAGAGCCAGGCCCGGGCCTGTTTTGCGACGACAACAGTGACTTCAACGCTACGCACTGGATCGGCCTTGGACATGTCTGGCAAGACCAAATGCCCGACTGCGTGCGACTTGCACGTAACTCAGCGCGCGTTATACCATCCGTCGTTGTTGACGCCCTCATTCCATCTTCGCACCTAGCGGTATCTACCGTGACGTCACCTCCTCATCTCCCTCCGCTTTATGAACCACTTCAACAGCCTCCATTCTACGATTTGGTGGACGAACCGGCAGACGTCAAGTGTCTGGTGGCCGACGAGTCTGCCATCCGTATGCTATATGCTGCATTGCCCCACCTCCGCTCTATTCGCTCGTCATTCGACAATGCATGGCTTGCCGGCGCACGCTCCATCCGCTTCGGCGATTCCCTCCCAATTCGGTACCCTCTGTGGGCCGAGCATCTTTTGAGCAAGCTCGATCATTCCTATCGGAAACAGAAGTTGTGGATCCGGGCAGTCGATTGGCTTGACACTGTGTCAAGCTCTATCGATGATCGTGCGGTGGACTTACTGGAGGAATGTCAAGACCGGCTTCAAAACATTTGCTGGGATGCTGTCGTCCCAGGGTTTGGGCGTGCCGTTCACCTCACGACCGCCGACCTCGCGCGCTTTCTTAGCAATGACTGGCTGAATGATGAGATGCTCAATGCGGGCTCTGAGTTCATCATGCATCAGCTGGGCCCCGAGAGTCCCATCCGTATTGCAAATTGTTATCTCATGAGCAGTCTCAAACATCTCCGCTCGCGCAATCCCGACTCCTCATACTCCCAATCATCTTCATCTTTGGATGCTGCTCTTTGTGCCGGGAATATCTCGATTCTTGAAGTACCAGTTAACCCGGGCGAAATCCACTGGGCGGGGATCCGAGTCGACCTGGAGCAGCGGACATTCTGTTATCGTGATGGTTATAATCTAGGGTCCAATCCATCTCCAAGCGACATCGAACTCCTGTCGTGGTATCTCGATGGCCTCGGTTGCGCGAGGAAGGGTCAGTTCACAATTATCTCCCCTCCAAATCCCGCACCGCGACAGATTGACGGCCACTCTTGTGGCGTGGTCTACCTCAGCTCTCTCGCATCAGAATATCTTGGCTATGCCCCATGGTCTCAACTCACACATGCTGTCGAGCGGATGGAATGGTTCCTCCGACTGTCTGAATCTCTCGATGGGCAGGTCGGTGATGAGGTACGTCACAATATACTTCCTTATTAGATTATTGTAGTCATGGTCGGAAAATCATCTAGGATTGTGAGACCAATGTCGACGACGCAAGCATGCCAGTCAAAGATGTAGCACATGACAATGCATCAGTGTCCTCGCCACCGTCAACATCGGCATCACCGGCATCATCACCGTCAATGCAGTCCCCGTCGCCCTCATTATTGCCGTCAGCATCCTATCCCAAACTCGACAGGATCGAAGCCGTTGGATCGCACCTTGCTAGCTCAGGATCCCGAATCTCCCTTCTCACACCGCCGTCGACAACACCGTCCGCATTGAAACGCGCTTCACCCTGTCCGTGTTCTGACGATGACGACTCGGATCTGTCAGATTCCCCTGAAGCTCGACGTATTCGGCGCTGCACTCGTTCGCAGAATTCTTCCAGCACAAAAATCGAGTGGCGAGTCGATGGATATGGCAAAAGGAGCTGAGAGATCGGGCTTCCTCTTCAGATTTCCGGCCGAATCCTGCTCGTCTGCTCAGTTTCAAGGACAAAATCATGTCCGATGATCCCAATGCCACTTTTCGCAGCCCGGGTGATCGCGAAGTGCGTTGCTCATCATGTATGAAGTGGATCACAATGCGGACGCTGTACGACACTCAGCGATGGAAGGAGCATCGGCGCACAACTAGATGTGCTGCTAACCGCTCGACGGGGTTGGTCGTCAAGACTTTGAACAGCTACTTCAGCCAGGCAGCTCCCTCTCCAGATCCGCAAGCCAAACAGATTCTCCCAAGCATCGAACGCATCTTCGAACCGTGTCCAGGCTTGACTCGTGACTCTGATCCTCGAATCGACATATATCTTGGCCGTACATCTACCATGGGAGGCGGAGCGCCGTCTCGCAACAGGATCGCAAGAGAGCTCTTTGCATTCGCGGTTGGACACCACGTCACTTGGAAGGAGCTATCGCCAAAGCAGCAAAAGATGGTCTTGCGACGGGAAGATGTCCTGTTTAAGTGGCGAAATCGTAGGGGAGTCCAGGCCGTGTATGCCTCATCATGTACGGGTGCCGCAGCTGGCCATAGCCGTCAGGGGGAACCGCTGCCGTGTCAAGACTGTGCTTCTCTGTTTAAGCTGCACTCCTTTCAGGTGCTGCTTCACAGAAAAATGCCCGAGGAGAAGAACATGAAGTTTGTGCCAAACGGCTTTCGTTCGCCTGAGCTAGGGGCAATCTTCTTGAAGTACAAGGGTGTTCGAGAACTCATAGAAAGTGTACGTCATCTGCGATACGATAAATATATTCTATTGACTTGAGTTACTTTCCAGCAAGACGGGAGGAGTCCATGGCTGCGCTTCGCAAAAGGAGCAGCTGATGGCCTGTACCAGTCACAGCAGACCCTCTTAGGATTGGTCGAAGCACTTGTAGCAAAGGCTGATCGAGTTGTCAAGGGAAAGTCGCTCAAAAATATGTCTTACACTCACGCGTTCGACTCTTTGTGTTCCGTCATGGCGTCGTTTTCACCTCGGGCCTACAAGACATTCCAGAGACAGTTTGCCGGTCGGACCTTGCGTAGCATGCGGTTCGTTTTTGTTGCCCTTGATTCGTATTCCTGACTAACTTGTCATGCAGACACAAGAGGGCTGTATCGCCTCGTTTCCAGCCTGGATTTAGCCCGAGTAATGTCAAGCGAGCTGCAGATTCTCTCGCAAAGCTCGACTACAAGGGACCACTAGCCCTCTCCTGGGATGATACCGATTTAGAGAAGGCGCTCAGCATATGGCGCGAATCTCAAGGAGTATGGCTCGTGCTCGGCGCAGCCTCTGGCACCATCCGTGTTGAGTCTGAAGATGAGGTTGAACAAGTTCTCGGGCAGGCAAACCTTGAGAAAGCGGACAAGGTGATAACAGTCTGCCCATTCTTGCTACATCGGTAGACTGACAGCCAGTTATTTAGCTCCGTGTTTGGATGCTCACAATACCCCTTCCGAAAGTGCCGCCGATACTCATCGCAGCTGTCGCGCGTGGCTCTAAAGACTCGGCGGAGACGCTGGCCGGTATACATTATCAACTCATATGCCTCTTGCATGACGAGGGAATCCATCCGACATCACTATCCGCTGACGGCACGGAAACCGAACGCGGTGCGCAGCGCATTATCGCGTCTCGTGCACATGCAGACCGGAAATACGCGATCTACAACGACACGCCAGGATGCACCATCCACTACAAAATACCTCTCTTTTACGGCCATCCCGCTGTTCTTGTTCAGGACTCCAAGCACGGGTTGAAGACTGCGCGCAATCAACTGCTCACTGGTGCCCGAAACCTCGTCCTAGGAAACTTCACGCTCCATTTCAGGATGCTCCGTGATTTCGCCGAGCACGGCCTAGGACCGCTCTTCAAGCGCGACATAGAGAAGGTTGACAAACAGGATGACCGAGCCGCAGCACGGTTGTTCTCCGCTGAGGCCCTTGATTTTCACCTGACCCACTTCCCTCGTCAAGCAGCGCTCTCCATTTACCTGTTTGTCCTTGGTGAACTTGTCGACGCATGGCAGAACCGGAACATTGTGCATCTTGCACGTGCCAAGATGGTCCTTCGAGCTCGATTCTTCCTCATGGCTTGGCGCAGTCATATCGAGCAGCATCCAGATCACCGCACCCATATCCAATTCATCTCACACGAGTCGTTCAACATCTTTCTCATCCTATGTGATGCTCTGATATCTCTAATCATTGTCTACCGACAAACCTTCCCAATGTACCCTCTCCTGCCTTGGCTACATTCAACCGAGACGTGCGAGCACACGTTCGGCATGCTGCGTCAACTCAAGGAGGACTTCAATTATGCAGACTTGTTATACTTGGAGCCGAAACTGCGCACTCTGATGCTCGGAGCCTTCGACAACTTGACAACAGAAGAGCAGACAAACCAAACGGCGGCTGGGTACCATCACACGTACTTTAGCGCACCGGATCTTGATTTGGCCGCCCTCATGAACTGGCCATCTGATATTGAGCTTCATAAGGCATCGAAAGATGCATTTGTGGAGGCAGAGGGCCTTCTCGCTGCCGTTGGTATCGACGCAGCCTCTATGATAGCGTCATATCGGCCGCCCGATGAGCCGAAGACAACTGGTTTATCAGCACACCCTCCAGAGCAACCACAGACACTTGCCGACCTCCTTGCCATGTACTCAGGTTTGCATTTATCGTCAAAGGCAGAGGATCAGGCCGAGACATACGAAATGGCTCTTGTCGCCGAAGATGTCGACAAAACCTTAACGATGTAAGTCCCACTGGACCAGAAGTGAGAGAGACACCGTACGCTGACAAAGTGACGTGTAGCGTGTCGATGCCAGACTCGTCGCCGTCTGACGAGGTTCGGATTAAGACCGAAATCGAGCAGTTGGTCGCAAAATGCGAGAACATTGTGGTGCGCTGCCGTCTTAGGCTGCTAATTCCTCCTGAACTGTGCGAGATGTCTGATGTCTTGTCAGAATGGTTCCTTTCCGTCAGCATCACAGAAGGAAAGCCTACATGCCGCACGATGTCGCTGCCACCATGGCGCATTGCTGTTGACAGATCACGCAACATTGGCACTCTCTAGGGACACTCTCGTTTCAGTTCGACAACATCATCAGCCGCTATCGACAGCGCGAGCCGTGCGACAAGCCAACAGACTGTCAACTATCATGTGCACTGAGAAGCGGCCTATCAAGGATCCGAAGGTTCAGAACGACATATCTATTCGAGATGCACTCAAAGCGCGCCTCCAAGCTCTTACCTCTGCTGGCCCCGCAACAAGCAACGGAGTCAATCGACAAGTTCGCCACGCGGGAACCTATAGCGCTCAGATCGTCACAGGCGGCGCTCGCGCCAAGCAGAAGGAAGCTTTGTTGGATGCCGCGGCTGCCGTATGTATTTGACTCTACCAGTGCGCCAGACTAGTGCTTACCTTCGCTACTAGACATTCTATCACTTTCGTGCATCAGCCTTCTCAAGTCTGCAAAGCATGCACGAGAATATGCATACCGCCAACATATCACAGGTCCACCCGCTCGTTGCTGGGAAATTTGTTGTCGTACTCGCCCCAACTCCAGCCGGCATACCACCTGAAGTCTTGCTCGGGGAATGTAAGTGACCATGGCCAGCGCGAGCATTCTGTCTTTCCTGACACGTGAGTTTAGTGACGACAATGTACACGAATAGCGGCGCGCGCGGTGCAAGACATGAATGGATTGATTCAGCTCGCAGTGTCGGCATACCCTCATACATCAACATCCAAGTCTATCGGTTCTCACACGGGACGACGTTCACGTCGTTGGCATGTGCTGCCCTTGGCTGCGCGACATTCCTTCGAATCCCACGTTCCCATATCCTCTTCTCCCTAGCGAGCGCTCACAGTGGTATTGTGCGGATGGACATGCAAACCGACTCCGGTCACCCATTCGGACTGGTCACGCTATGTCCGTTCTCATACAGGATATATAGCGCACTCTCCGCAGACCCAGCAAGAGCTTCGTCGGCTGTGCGGCTCTTGCTGGATCTCCAGAAACAGAAGGCAACGGTAGGCGGGTCTACTAGGTCCTCAGGGGGTGTTGAATATGCTTCCGATGATGAGCCCTGACTGTGCGGCATCGAAAACGGGGGTCTCTTGTATATAGATAGCCTATTATTAAATTTATGCGTACGGAAAGGCAGTTTTCTGATGTCCTATCCGGTGCGCGTACGGACAATGCCTTGCCGGAGGTTGTATCCGCTATACGTACGGATGGGCCTCGAATACGCAGGTTATATCCTGGTACGTACGGATTGGGGCCCAAAAGCGTACGTACGGAAAGGGCCAAATCCTGGAAAATCGGATACAACATATCTAGGCATACGCCGGGGGCCTTCATGTCCCCGTCGCTTTACCCCTGCTGAAGTCTAAGATGGACACTTCTTGGATGAACTCTGCATACTCTGCGCAATTCGCTCGGGTGAAAGCCAGGTGTCCTCCTCTTCGACAGCGACGTCGACCAGACCGTGCGGGCTACTTATAGCCGAGAACATGACGATCAACCTACCCTCTGACGAGATTACCGCCGCCCTCATCGATGCCCTGCGCATCGCTGTCGCGCCTGGTAGCGAATCCACATACTCTGAGTGCCCGGACTGGTTCTCCGAAGGCGACTGGCCGTGCTTCAGGAGGTGTATCGCGATTGGGCATTTCGACGAGTACGGCCAGGCGCCGTTCCAGTACGATCCGGACACAGGCGTGAAGCTCGCAGACGGAAAAGGAGTTCAGGTGCGACTCGTCTATGGTGGCCCGGGATTTGCTCGACAATTCGAAGTGCACATGTCCCGGAAGCTGACGCGGAGGCGGAAGATATAAAGGGCCTATGCCATTCCACTGCGGCGAAGTGGATCTCCTCCCAGGACCCTAGCCAGAACGTCATCGGGCGCGCACGTTCCTTTGGGCTCCGCCGATTTTTCGTATGGGCCCTTCGTCCGAGCACGCTTCAATGGTGAAGCAGTTCGACAAGTTGTGACGCGCGTACCGCAAGCATGGGTACGAAGTCGACAGGTTCTACCACTCGGATTGATATCTGGAAGTTCGTAGATGTATTTCGCTTTTGCTTTCCAACAGACACTCTTGTCGATCCTCCCGCTCAATCTCCCGTCCCGCCACATGAAGCTGTTTCAAGCAGATTCTGTACCTGTATCCCGGCGGGCATGCGTCCGGCCCCAAGCTCGATGCGGACCGGGCCCACGCGCACAGGATGGGTATGACATGCATGTGGGCACAGGCGGTTTTCGCTCCTGAGCTCGCAATCGTATCCGCCAGAAGGTATACGGCGTTGGTATGGGTTTGCGCTGACCGGGGCAGACAGTTCATTGAAATTCTGCGATGGTTCACGGTTGCTTCACGGTCGGTCTGGGACAATTTGACGATAGCCGAGATTTAGGTGCCCGTTATTGCATGTGCTCCGTCCATTGAATAACATTCCTACTTGCGCGTGGTTAGTAGTTTGTTATCTTCTAACTCAGATCTTATCTCGTCGCCTATCTATGAGGGCTATCGGATACAGTCTACAACTTCGTTCCTATGCCTCATGAGCAGGCGCGGCAATGAGCGACGATCTGTGCACGCACCGTGATCACACCGGACGACTCGACTAAAGGATACACTCACGCCTCCTCCTCAAGGTCAAGACCAATGGGCGCGGGAGCGCTATCGTTCGCAATGTCCAGTGGCGTGGGGATAGTGCCAAGGCTCGCATCCATTCCATCCCACATGGGCATAAGAATTTCGTTATTCACGACGTCGTCGAAGAGCTCAGATAACATATCCTCTGGAAGATCGTTGCCGTCGTTAATGCCACTGTTGTTCCGTATGAAATCGGCCTTCGTCATGCGATGCTTGATTATAGGACTGTGCGCGTCCGTGTTCAACATGAGAGTAGCCCACGAGAGAACGTAGGCAGCTTCTTCCACGTGAATGAGAATCTGCGACATTCGACGGACTGACCAAGGTACACTTACCGTTGTTGGCAAACGGCGTCGAAGCATTGCCCTCCATGTAGTGCTCGGCGAACTTCAGCATGAACTGATCACTCTTATGCGCATGGCCTGGCAGACGGAATGCCTGCAGGAACAAACGAAGACCTTCCACAAAAGTGAGATTACGCAGATCGATCATATCCACGAATGCGTGCATCGTGACTATGTTGCGCTCGTCACTGCAATGGAAATATGAGCGATGAAAACAAGGAAAATGAACGATCAACGCACGCCTCGCCAAGGTACTCCCCAATCATGGCTTTGCTGAGCCCATCGGTGGTGAACAAGAATTTAGCAATATCCTGCGGAGAGCTGCCAGGGACGAGACCCTTGTTCACGGCAAATTCCAACCCCTGTGAGGAAATGCGCATGAGTACTCCGGTTCGTCCAATCGTATCGCACCTGTTTCGGCTTGTAGTTGAATTTCTCGATAGCCTCCTGCAGCGTGGTCTTGTTGGGCGCTGTATCCGCTGGTGCTGGGGCGGTGGGCGTAGTCTCGGCGTGACGGTGAGACTGCGGTACATCGACGGGGTCCATGATTGCCGGGTATGAGGCGGGCGACTCAGTCGACTATGGTCAACCGTTTGTGTAGTTGATTGGACGCCGTGCAAGGGCAAAGTCGGTGCATCAGGTTTATGTATGTATGTTTCCCTGTAGTGAGAAGCACTGGTGGCGGTTCAGACAGAGGATGTGACTGCGTGACCGAGCTCACCGAGGCTCACCGCTTGGCCGCGACTGGCCGTTGTGGGTTGTCCCCGTCGCTATAGAGTCCAACGAAGATGCGGCATGAAGACTTGAAAGTTGACGACAGATCAGTTTCAACGCGGTATCTTTCGCCTCTGGTCTTGAAGCTTGAAGACAAAAGTCCAGGTGCGTGTCGCCGCGGCCATCGACCGCAACCTCATCACAGCGACACCTCCCTCATGAGCTGTAGAGCTGCTTTTCCGCATCCATTCATGCGCACGTCAACCCGAGTGTCGCATACTCAGACTGCGCAGACTGAGGTCCTCGGTCCGACCGGGGTTTCAGAGAGTGATTGGCGATGGCCTTCGAGGCCGCTCAGCGTCTTTACAAGGGAACGACATCGTCAATTGCATGACCCATCTATTCAACCAAGACGCATGACCAACTCTGCCTACTTTGCGCCGTTCGCCCTGGGGAAGGGCCAGGTGTCCTCCTCTTCGAACAGGACATCGACCAGACCGCGCGGGCCATGTCCGGGAACAGGAGATTCACCGCCGCCCTCGTTGATGCCCTGCGCCTCGCTGTCGATCCTGCTGGTCGGCTGGCCTACTCTGAGCGCCCGGACTGGCTTCCCGACGGCGGCTGTCCGGGCTTCGTGTGCTCAATAGCTATTGGGCATTTCGACAAGAACGACCCGGAGCTGTGGCGATACGATCGGGCCACAGACATATCCCTCTGCCGTGATGGAATAGATGTTCAGGTGCGACTTGCCCAAATTCACCTAGTCGAGTATGGATATTTCACAATGCTTCATCACACTGGAGCGGACGG
The DNA here is from genome assembly GCA_019914985.1 of Auriscalpium microsporum. NCBI lineage: Eukaryota > Fungi > Basidiomycota > Agaricomycetes > Russulales > Auriscalpiaceae > Auriscalpium > Auriscalpium microsporum. The sequence goes on along the minus strand of JAHLMG010000016.1, from coordinate 859,721 downwards.
AGAAGTTGAGGAAGAGGAAGAGGAAGTAGATGATGAACCTGTTACAACCGAGGCGCCTAACTTCGCAATACACGAAGGGTGCTACCGGTGCTTGAATTCCTGGTTGCGCGTATCCGGTCGGCCAAGAAATGGGCTGTCGTTCCCTGGCGAGATCTATGAGCTTGTCAACTCTAGACTGCACCAAATTGGTACGTTGATTATTGTTGCTTACGATCTCTCGGTAAATCATGTGCTGACCAGCAGTTAGATTTGCATACGGGATTACTTCCTGGCCTTCGTTATAGTACAGGAATGCGCAAAACGCTCGATCAATCCCAGGATACTATACTTGGCACTATGCAGCCAGGCGCCACGCACACCTCTCACGCGCTCAAGGCGGGTCTACGCGGGCAGGATCTCATGCCCGCCATCGTCCGAGACTTCAAGGGCTGGAGATTCATGCGACCGGATGTGTAAGCCTCAATGCTCCCCGTTGCACTGTGGCAATGCGTCTGATATGTTTGCCGCAACAGATGGCCCGAACGAACCGCCTTCGTATATTCCTTCAATACTCACTGTGTATGCAGTCGAACCATCCGACTTGTTGCAGCAGCCGATATTCCTTCGTCTTCCCCATGAACTCTTCCTCATCGTCATCGATAACCTGCATGTCGCAGGCTTCATGGCGCTTTCTGCTACCTCCAAGTCGGTGCGCGCGGCCATATCCAGCCCAGAAGTCGTCAATGGCTTCTTCCGACATGGAGTCGTCTCCCCGCATGGCCGCCTGCACTGGATCCTTGCCTTACCCTCTGTGCCTAATGAGGTTGAGTGATGCCATTCCACTGCGGCGAAGTGGATTATCTCGGAGGACCCCCAGAATGTCACCGGCGCGCACGGTCCCTTCGACTCCCCCGATTTCCCGTACGGGCCCTTTGTCCGAGCATATCCTACGAAGATAGACTTCACTAGCTTCTACTCGTCATGGTAATGCCCCTCCTCCGCTATCACACGCGCTCCTTCAATTTGATGACCTGCGCTCACTCTCAGTACTGGAGGGATGCCACAGCAAGGACTTGGGAAGGCTACAAACTACATAATGTAAGCGCCGAGACGATTTCGAGTCGGAACGCGCGCGGCCAACCCACTGGGATATGTGTATTAATTAGGTTTGAAATAATTCAATTATTGCTGTTCTTTTTGTGTCATATAAGGATTACTAGCAGCTAGAAAATGGAAATACACGAGAGCCTACTATGGCGGGCGCCGCCATCGACCACTGGAGGCAAAGTACTAGTCCAGGGGCCGCAGAGCATCCGCGGGACAATGCTGATGGGATGATTTACTTCTAACAGTCAGAGCGCGAGCAAGTGGTCAGAGGAGCGTGGTCTGAACGGATGTGGACACTGTACCGTTGGAAGGGTATATTCATCGGGGATGCGTGGCGTGCGCGAGCAACGCGGTCAGGTGATCTGGGACTTAACGTGGTAGTGGCGAGCGTTGCAACGCTGTCGCAATAGCTATCCTAAGAAACAGGGAACCAAGCAGTACGAGAGAATGGGCGCACCAAATCCAACTAATGATACACGCAACTGTAATCATGGTACCACCTGGGACGTTCCTTGATCCCGGTGATCTTCTGAATAATATCAATGACCCGCTTCTCCTCTGCGTCCTCATAGACCTCCACCTCCATCGAGTAGTTGTCGTACAGTGTGATGACTTGCAGGTCGTCGACGCGCGAATACGCAGGGCGAAGATAGAGATGCGCGCTAGTCTCCTTCCGCAGATAGGTCATGAACGGGATGGCGCATGTGTAGAAGTCGATTGGCTCGTCCGGGTCCTCACGGTCATCGAGGTCGGCAGGGGTGAGCAGTTCGTTTGCCACTGTGAACTCGACAACGGCCTGCTTGGTGGTGAGGATGCCGTATTGAAGCGTGGTCGCCTCGGGGTTGGTCTTGGGGTTGAACTCGGATGTGAGTTGATCCACGGGTTTCTTAGGGTTCATGGCCTCCAGCTGAGAGAAGTACTGGGGCAAGCAGATGCGGTCAGCGAGAGTTGCAGACGACACAGTGCGACAACTGACCTCTCGATGTGCCGCCCATGCACGCTCTGTGCGACGGGAAACACCTTTTTCGTCCCATACCACCTCGAAAAAGTACTCGGGGTGCTCGGGAAGTGCCATCCGGATACTGGAAACAGAGAACAGGCGAAGTTGAGACGAGGCGGGGTGTGAAGTTTACTGTTCTACGCGCCAGATGTTGCCATTACAGGCGTTTGCATATTGTTTTGCAGTCCCTGAGAGACGTGGCATGGCCGGGTCACACTCGGGTCACAGATCCTGTGCCTTGGCTGAGATTTGTCGATGTGCGACGATACTCATTTATAATAATTAAACTAGCTATTACTCTACCTCTAAATCAATTGAGTGGGTGTGGCATATGAGATGAGAATGTGCTCAAGCAATTGGCGAGCTTCAGAAAGAAAATTGTCTGGTAATTTAAAAGGCCTACATACTGTACTCACTAGTACTCCTCCGCACGACGAGAATGGTATGCATCGAAGCCACGCGCACCAGCTCGTGCAAAAAGTCTGAAGCTTGATGACCCGGCCATCGACAGCACCCGTAACTTCACACAAGCGGGTGGCGGAGACGTGCGGGATGACATCGGGAGGGTGAGGAGACATTCTCGCAACCGGTGAGATCAATGCCCTTTTCGTCGACAAAGTTGCGCAGGCATGCTCGTGCTCGGAGCTCGTAGCCAGCCTTTGGAAGGGGAGAGAAGGGTGCAGTGGGGAGGATGCGAGGGCGAGTCGGAGTGCACGGGACACGAGAGCGTGATGGCACCTATCGCCGCGACGAGCATGTCGGATGTGCCAGTTGGAGTACTCAGCCCGGCCACTAGGGTTGGGTATGGCCCGATCGGAAGGTGCATACAGTGTGCTCAGGCGGATTTCTGCGAGAGTAGACGGGTTGCAGACGTTGTGGTATATAAAACAGTGACGACGAAAGATACTGCTGACCGACGGAAGATATGAGTAGGCGCGCGCACACAGCCTCAGTCGGAGCTCGAAAATGTCACGCAAGGGCTCTCGGAGCTGCAGAACAATATGCAAACGCCTGTATATATGCGATGTCACGTGGTCCTCCCACTCGAATTGACAATGAAAAATCGGAACAATATCGTCTGCTCACTCGGCCGACCCGCCGTGTCTCGACGCGGCCATGTGACCGGAAACCAGCAAGAGGAACAAGATCACTACTGCATTCGAACAGTCAGCGCCTGGGACGCACAATTGCAAAACCTTTGCAAAGCGAGGATAAAATGGTAGTGTACAGACAGTGGGTACAGCGACAGCAAAGCGGGGGAGAGTGCGCGACACATATACTGCAAAGTGATTGCCGAGTAAGCCACGCATGGGCAACAAGGAAGTGATACGGAAGGATGGGCGCACCTAATGCAACTAATAATTGCAACTGAAATCGTAGTGCCACCGAGAGGATCCTTGATCCCGGTGATCTCCTGGATAGCCTCGATGACACGCTTCTCCTCCGCTTCCTCGTAGTGCTCTTCCTCCATCGAATAGTTGTCGTAGAGTGTGATCACACAGGAGGTCGTCGACGCGCGAGAAAGCATCGCGGAGATAGAGGTACGCGCCAGTTTGCTTCCGCAAGTACTGTATAAACGGCGTGCCGCACGTCCACTGGTCGAGCGGCTCTTCCGGGTCCTCGCGGCCTTCGAGGTCGGCGGGAGTAAGCAGTTTGCGTGCGACTGTAAAGTCGACGAGGGCTGCTCGGTGATGAGGATGCCGTATTGGAGCTTGGTCGCCGCGCGGTTGATCTTTGGGTTGAATTCGGGCGTGAGCTGATCCATGGGTTTCCTGGGGTACTTGGCCTCCAGCTTCGAGAAATACTTTATCAAGAAATTGGTCAGCGAAGACGTACACACAAGGTGGACGAGTAACAACGTACCTCTCGATGGGCCGCCCATGCACGCTCTGTGCGACGAAAGACACCCTTTTCGTCCCATCCCATTTCAGAGAAGTATTCGGGATGTTTGGGAAATGCCATAGGAGAGGATGGGAATGGGACGAAGCGCCGGCGTCGTTATATAGACGGAAAGAGCCTTATTGTGACGATCGCTGCGCTCAGGGCTTGCTTCAAGCAAGTTCATTTGCAGTGCGCGACGACGATGATAATACTACAAGAATTACAGTGAGGAAACGAATGACAGCCACGAGAGTGAGGAAAATCTGAAGGCGGAGTATGCGTTAGGACAGGTCTCGACGATTTGGAAGGGACAGACAACAAGGACTATGCGCAACTCGCGTCCCAATGCCCACATCGGCCGTTCCTCAATACCCAGCTCCTCCTGGAGTACCTCTACAATCAGCTCGTCGTAATCGTCCGGGTAGTGCTTCCGATGCATGGAGTAATTGGTGTAGATCGTAAGGACGAACTGGTCCCCGACACGCAACCACGGCTCGCAAAGTCGCAGACGCGTGCCCGTGAGCTCGTTCAGGCGATCCAAGACGTAGGGAAGTGCGGTGTATCTGCTTTCGGCTTGAAGTCCTCCGGCAGCACGTCTTCTGCGAGTGCGTATTCGAGGAGGCGGTCGACTTCGACGACGAAGCCGTAGCACAATTTCGGCGGGGACTTCTCAAGGAGAGGGTCGAACTCCAGAGTGAGCTGCTCTAGTGGCTTTCGACGTTCCGTCATTTCATCCATGTACTGCAAACGATGAGTTAGAAAGCACTAGAGAGAACAGACGGGAGCGGGCGACAAACCGCTTGATATTCGATGTCGGCTGGCCTGTCGATGTACAGTGGGCGTTGCCAGGACAACCACGGGGATATGTACTGTATGTCTTTGATCGTGCGCATAACGGACATGATGATGAACGGTCGCCGTTGGACTCTGGAGGGTGGGCGAGGGTGAATGTTGGAGTGGGCGCGGATGTTGCGGCTGTGCTTATTTATAGTTGAGAGCGCGCGCGACCCAGTCGCGTGTCCTCCTTGTCCTCTCCCTCATTGTTCGATAAACTTGGACGTATCGGACGTGATATCTATAGATTAGCCGGTCTTCCGCGGCCACTGCTGCATAGGATTGCCGGCCAGGGACGCTTGCTGTATGGCTGCTTCTCATCTGTGGCCGCAGCTGGAGGCGTTCTTGTCATTGTCTCCTGACGATCTGCTGCTTCAGCTTGCTCCCTACCTCATGGCTTCAAAAAACGGGGACTAGTTCTGCTTATACAGGCCATGAATTGCGTGACAATGGACTCCTGGACAGCTTGGCCTCCATCGTACGTGGCTTCGGTCCCGGATGTTTAAAATGCGCTCACATCTGTTAGCTTTTGCTCCTCACCTCATCTCCTTCTCTAAAGATGTCTGCGACTATGGAGGATCATGTCTTGGCATTAGAGGCGAGCTCTGAGGTAAGTCTACCCCGTCAATGTTCTGTAACTTTACAATGCAAACATGCCGACGCTTTTCAAATTATAGTACCTCGTCATCTCCCGCCCGTCATTCTACCACAGATTGTGGGGTTTGGTGACCCACTGTCTCTTGCGCACGTGGCTCGAAGCTCCCCATTACGGGCTGGTCAACCATCTCCTCACGCACCTGTCGCTCTCCACCACAATCTCTGGCGCTACGCTCTCCTCCCATCCTCAAGCGGTTTTTGTGGAAAAATTGGACCCCGAATTAGAAGCGCCCGAGAAACGATCTCGTCGCAGTCCCGACTTCGCTGCCCTCCTCAGCTATCTTGGCATTCCCAACCCTATGGGCGGCCCGTCCCACAGACCGCGTCTGGCATTCTGGTGGGAGGTGAAGCCAGCATGGCATCTGCATCATGCACGCGATGTCGGGGCCAGTTTTCAACCCATGGCACAGCTGATCGATCAAGCAAAGTACGCCTTCGCGCACTACGGCGGCGAGCGATACTATGCATTCTATAGCATAGGCCTCCAGGTTTATTGTGTGCTGTTTACCAACCGCGCTCCTAGCCAAGAGCCGCACACGCTGCCCGAAGCCGAGGAAACTTCATCATTGATAGGCCCTCGCAAACGCCCTCGCCCGGAGCAGGGGAACGCTCATCCGCGACAGTCACACCACCTCCTCCCATCCCCCGACGTACAGATGATATTCACGAATCAGCGCTTGCTCGTCGGGCCAGACGATAGCCTTCAACTCAACCCTTATATCTTATCCGCCCTTCGATCGGCAGCTAGTGACGTAGATGTCACTTTCCAGCGCTCATTCTTGGACCCCCCGCAGAATTTGTTGATACCCGTCGAAATGATGGTGCGTTCTCATAGCAATTCAGCTTGCGCTGGTCTAATAATAGCTCCAGGCCGACGCACAGGACACTTACATTGCTAGTATCGCGGTTTCCAACAAGCTCGACGACGGTGTTGACGACGACGACGACCCTTCGTCTGAAGAAGAGCGCCCCCTGAAACCTGGCACAGCAGCATATTTGGAATCTGCTGCATATCGCTCGCGGAAGCCCAACCGGACAGTTGTGTACCCCACCCGCAGCCGTACACCCAGCGGATCCGAATCTTCGCTGCGGGAAGGGAGAAGCGGACGGGATCTCTCGTCCGAGAGGAATGCCCGTTCAGACTCGGAGGACAGGGCTTCGCTCGATGGGATCTATCCGCCACCATCTACTTCGTCGTCCAGAAGCTCTGTCCCTGCCGCTGGTCCCTCTACCCTACGCCGCAGCCGTCGCAGCAGTTCGGCGTCGTCCAGACTGGGGCGAGTGCATGACGACTTTGAAGGAGGTGTGGATGGGCGCAAGACGCGGCCGTTACCATCGCGGAAATTGCGACCTGCGGCCGTGCGTGCGGCGACAGCCCGCAACGAATGGTCGGAGGTTCCTTTCGCGTCAGAGCCGGTTTCCAGTGTTCTCGCCGCTCTCCGGCGAAGGGATCCAAAGGCGTAGGGGCAACTTTTCCTGTACGCCTTTCGATACTTTCATTACTCGCTTCAAGGAAAAGGGAGTATGATGATGGTAGTAGTGTAATCCATCCGCTGTCATCAGCCTGCTCATCGAGAATACACATCTTGAATATGTAGTGCATTGGAACACGTCCCAGCGACGCGTAGCAAATCTGTTTCGCTCTCCCCGGTACGCTCTGAAGGAAGGACGAGTCGCCTACGAGCTTCCTGCCAAGTCACGCGCACTAGTTCTTTCTTGAAAAGTTCAACATGCAAGAGACCGAAAGTTTCCTTCACTTGCGGCGGGCCACTGCCTGCCAACTTTCCCGCATGTTCTCGGTAGTGACATCCAGTGACTAGATTATTACTCTAGATTTTGGTTAGGCGAGCTCGTCTCTGTCATCCAAACTGTTGAAAATATAAAGGTGCTTGAAAGATGCACCACCGCGTAGTACAGAGTTGGTACAGGAGAGTCGGTTGGGACTGATTCCGACGAAGGGCTCTCGGGGGATGCCGGATCGATGCCTTAGCCATTGCAACGCTGCAGCAAATAGCTATCCCAAGACGGTGCATCCATAGCAGTCAAAGCTTGGAGGCCGGGAAACACGATTGCATAGTGAGCGATAATGGGATGGCAGTGTACAGAAAGCGTGACATCGACAGCAGGGCGACGACTGACCTTCTGGACAATCTCGATGACAGGCTGCTCCTCCGCGTCCTCGTAGTGCTCCTCCTCCATCGAGTGGTTGCCTTAGAGGGTGATCACGAGCAGGTCGGCGATGCGCGAGAAAGGATGGCGAAGATAGACAGGTACGCGCCGATTTCCTTCCGGAGGTATACTCGATGAAGGGCCCGGGGGTGCCGCATGTCCACTGCAGCTGGTCGAGCGGGGCGAGCGGATCGTCCGGTTCCTTGCGGTCCTCGAGGGCGGCGGGCGTAAGCAGATTGTTTGCGAGTGTGAAGTCGACGACGGCCTGCTCGGTGGTGATGATGCCGTCTGGAGCGTGGTCGATGTTTGGAGTGGTTTCTCCGCGCATGAGTTGGAACTTGGTCCATGGGTTTCCTGGGGTACATGGCCTCCGGCTGTGAGAAGTACTGAGGCAAAAAGAATCAGATGCGGTCTGCGGGAGATGCACAGAACGTAGAGCGACAACTGAAGCGCTGACCTCTCGATGTGCTCCCCATGCACGCTCTGTGCGGCTGGAGACACCCTTGTCGTCCCAATCTACCTCGAAGAAGCACTCAGAGTGTTGTGGAAGCGTCATGAAAAGATACGGGGGGCGTAGTGTTGTGCGAATAATCAAGATGATGAGTGTATACACGAGGGTCGCAGCCTCAGCAGGCTGAGGCTGAGGCGCGTCGACTCACCATCGACCGCACCCTCATCACGACGGCATTCTCCTCTGAGCCCCGATTTTTTTCCACGTCTTCTACGGTGTCAAACGGCAGATAACATTCAGCGAAGTCTCTCGGTCCGACTGGGGGTTTCAGACGTTGATAGGCGGTGGCCCTCGACCCAGTATGTAAGCCGCACAAGCATAGTCTCCGTAGCTGACTCAATAACAGATGATAGTCGATCTATTATATAGCTCAGCACAAGGGAGCCGCGACACCGTCAAATGACCCATCTATCTGCCCGTTGCTGTCTCCAACCAGGATGTGGGACCAACTCTGCCTACTCTGCGCCATTCGCCCTGGGGAAGGGCCAGGCGTCCTCCTCTTCGACCGTGACATCGACGAGACCGTGCGGGCCATGAGCGAGAACATGGCAATCAACCTACCCTCTGACGAGATCACCGCCGCCCTCGTTGACGCTCTGCACCTCGCTGTCGCGCCTGATGGTGCAATCTCTTACTCCGAGCGCCCGGACTGGTTCCCCGACGGCGACTGGCCGGGCTTCGAGAACTCAATAGCGATTGGGCATTTCGACGAGGACGGCCCAGAGCTGTCGCGATACGATCGGGCCACACGCGAATCGCGCTGCCGCAACGGAAAAGATGTCCAGGTGCGACTGGTTGAAGTTGACATCGCCTTGTCTGGTGTCTTCCGAACGCTTCATGTCATTGGACCGGACGGAGAAGAGGAGGAGGAAGAGGAAGAAGAAGAGGAGGAGGTATCAGACACTATATTAGCTGACGCACCCAACTTTGCGGTCCACGAAGGATGCTACCGGTGCTTGGAAGCCTGGTTGCGCGTATCCGGTCGGCCAAGAAATGGGCTGTCGTTGGCTGGCGAGTTCTATGAGCTTGTCAACTCTGGACAGCACCAAATCGGTACGTCGATTAGCATTGCCTACGATCTCTTGGTAGATTGTGTGCTGACCAGCAGTTAGACTCACATACGGGATTACTTCCTGGCCTTCGTTATAGTACAGGAATGCGCAAAACGCTCGATCAATTCCAGGATACTATACTTGGCACTATGCAGCCAGGCGCCACGCACACCTCTCACGCGCTCAAGGCGGGTCTACGCGGGCAGGATCTCATGCCCGCCATCGTCCGAGACTTCAAGGGCTGGAGATTCATGCGACCCGATGTGTAAGCCTCAATGCTCCGCACTTCGCTGCGGCACTGCGTCTGACACGTTTGCTGAACAGATGGCCCAAGCCGCCCTCACAAATTCCTTCCATGTTCACTTCATATGCAGTCCAACCATCTGACTTGTTGCAACAGCCATTGTTCCTTCGCATCCCTCATGAACTCTTCCTCATCGTTCTCGATCACCTGCATTTTGCCGACTTCATGGCGCTTTCTGCGACCTCCAAGTCGGTGCGCGCGGTCATATCCAGCCCAGACATTGTCAATCGCTTCTTCCGACATAGAGTCGTTTCCCCGGATGGTGGACTGCACTGGATCCTTCCCTTGCGCTCTGTGCGCAGTGAGGTTAAACGATGCCATTCCATTGCGGCGAAGTGGATTTCCTCGGGGGACCCCCAGAATATCACCAGCGCGCACGGTCCGTTCGGCTCCCCTGATTTCCCGTACGGGCCCTTCGTCCGAGCATGTCTGGCGCGATCAAACTCGTCGATGAGGAATCGGGAGCGTATCTGGGGGATGGTGAAGCAGGTCGAGAAGAGGTGGAGCGTGTACCGCGAGCATGGGTACGAAGTGGACAGATTCTACGACTGATTTCCGGAATGCGTCGCCTCAATATATTTCATTTTCAGTTAGTCTGTTGTCAATCCCCTAGGCAATGCGCTGACTTGAGCATCCTCAGTCTGCAAAGTGTCTTGGGCTCTCGGCGTCGGTGGCCGTCATTGCCGCTGTGTTGAGGCCGCACTAGTTTCAGCGGAATGAGGCGCAGTCTATCTGTACGCGACTATCTCCCGTCCGGCACGCAGGCTTTCCACCCGTCTCCCGGCGGCGCATGCTGGGGACGTGCCGTATTCGCGACAGTTGGCCGTGGTAAGGGCTTGCAGGCTTGTGTGGAGGCTTGCATATATCTGAATTCACGGCGGCGTTGGACTAGTGTATGTTTTTGAAGTTTCTTACAAGTACAACGATAGGGTCAAAATTCAAGATAGGTTTGAAACGTTGACCGATGACTTGCCGAATGACAGTTTTCCGATGACCTTACGCGTCGCGTTATCTTCTAACCCAAATCTTATCTCATTGCTAATCTATAATGGTTAAAATTGGCTAGTATTAGTATCACGGCTTCCTTCTTCTTTCTTCCCATCGACCGTCACACCCCTCATGGCGACGACCTTCCCCTCTGAGCTCCTTTTCCACGTTTTCGAATATGCAGGTCCGCTCGATTGTCGCACACTGCGCACCGTCAGCCGTGGTTTCAGCCAGGTCGCCACACGCTTCGCCTTCCGAGCACTGCAGACAACGAACACACTCAAAAGCAGCACAAATATCCTGCAGCTGCTCAGTGACTCCTCACTGAGCAAATACGTAGAGGAGATTGAGTACAAGGATCGATATCTACAAGGTGAGCTGTCGTGAGATTGGCTTCATCGGGCCCGAGTTTGATCCATACTACGTGTCTGCAGTTAGTCGAAGAATGCCGCGACGGAAGGTCTCCCATCTGACCCTTCATGATATCAAGCTGGTACACAATGCCATCGTAGCTTGGGTATCCTTACTGCGCACCCTTCCCGTCCTCCAATCTCTGTCCATGAGATTCCCAAGCAGCTTGCCCGACTTCGAACTCCAGCATGCCGTCCTAGAAGCACTCAAAGCGTCTCCAAATTCAGTTGCATGCCCGTTACCTGCGCTACGCAACCTATCTCTCCAGAATGTGCACCACGGACACCCCAGCCCCTTCGTTGATGTCCTTTCCTGCGCCAACCCATATCCCCATCTCATGCACCTCTTTCTGTCCACCCCGCCGTGCTCTTATACGCCGTCCAAAGCAACCGAATTTTGGATGCAAGGCGTGCTCCCCGTTCTGAGGTGCTGCTCCGCCACCCTCACAGCTCTCACCCTCAAATCTGTCGAAGAAATTGGCTTTCCTACAGTCGTCTTCGATGGAATATATCTTCCACATCTCACCGACCTTTCGCTCGCCCGAGTTCTGTTTGACGAGAAGACCGGCACGGAAGGATTCATCCTGCGCCACGCCCGCACGCTCTCTTCTCTCGAACTCATTGGGTGCAAAGCTGTCATGATAACGGACATGCCAACGCCTGGCCCATCGTACACCTGGGCAAATATCTACAAGTCTTTCGCCCTCGATCTGCAGTCGCTCTCGGTACTTGTGATATCTCCGGACACGATGCATGATAGCGATGACGAGGACGCAGCATTCGTGCAGGACGTCACGTATACGCAACGGTCCGCGGTGGAGGAATGGAACATGCATCATTTTGACTACTACAGGCCTCCTCCATGGCTGAACGCCGATACAGTTGCTCTCGCCGAACTGTCGAAAACGGTCTCGCAACGTTCAAGGGAGCGGATTCTTCAAGGATTGTGAGTGAGATGGTAAGTGATGCCATAGTGCGACAACACCTACGCCGAACTCAATTTACTCTGTAGCGCTTTGGCATATCCAAAATCACCATCAACCGGTCAGCCGCTGTGGGCTGCCGCTACAAAGATCTCCTCATATGGTGCAATATACAGTCGTACTGATATCCAAAAATCTTTTGTTTTGTTTCTCAATATTATACTCGCGTCCAACCGCAACGCCTACGCAGTCGGCTTGAACTGCGCCAGCCACCCCTTTATCGTCGCCAGTGCCTGGGTCTGCACGGCCAACACCGTCTTGTCAACCGCGCCGTTGCCAGTAATCAAGTCCGAGCAGTGGAAGCCGTCGCCGACGGCGATGGGCTGCTGCGCCGTACTCTGGACCGTCACGAATCCGGAGGAGACAGTTGCGTAGCGCCATGGATCGCCTGTCAACGTCCAGCAGCAGTGAATGAGGCGGCCTGATGAAGGCGAGAGAGGAGAAGACTCACGTTGGCCGTTGGCGATGAATAGGCGATCGACGTGCAAGTTCCACCCGTCGTATGCTTTGTTCGTCGCGTCAACATTCGGAACACGCGGGGTGCTGAACGCTGCCGGGAAGAACATCTGACACTGCCTCTGTATGCGACACAAATGCAGTCAGTGAACGTTCCTCGACTCCACTCAGCCACTTACCTCGTCGCTGCTAGGTTGATCAAGGCGCGAAACGAGGGTCGGCTGCCCTTCCGGCGCGCCGTCCTGGAAGAAGCCTACTTCGTTGCATCTAGAAAATAGGTGTCAGCACAGACGATGCGACGGGCTGGAAGACACGTACACAAACCACTCCCAGGATCGCTCCGCGTTGTCGAGAGACGTATCTGTCCAGAACGACTGACTGGCGTTGTACGTACCCAAGCAGTCTCTGCGTCCGACGGATCAGTACCACAGTATCACAACAAATTTACGGCCAGTACATACTCCGCAGAGTCATCTCCGCAAACTAAAATCATCATGAGAACGAGTAATGGGCTAGAGATGAAAGACACTGACTCAACGGCAGATATGTGTCCGCGAAAAAGTCGCCCCATGCAGTGAGCGCGTGGTCAAGTCCCCACCCGCTCGCCGGTGCGCTCACCCCGTTCTTCACCTCCAGTGCATCGCAGAATACGAAGAACTCCCCTCCGCCCGAGTCTGGAGAGAGCGACTGCCAATCCCAGAGGTTGTTCCTCACTGATAATAACATTATTTTCCCTGCCTATGGTCGCTGGGCGAAACGACTTACATGCGCCAGATACGTCATCGGGGTGTACGACGTCGCTCATACCAAACAGACTCTTCAGCTGCGCGATGGCAGTGGTGTTGCTGCCCGAGAGGACCTGATCAAAGTGAGCCACTACGGCCTGGACATCTGCGGAGCAGTTCGGTGCCATGAACAGCCGAATAGGCTCGAAGTAGGCCCAGAAATCACTACAAGGCGCTAAGTTAGTTGAGCACCGAAGACGAGTGGCACTGATCCTACACGATGCTCTCGACGACGGCCGAGGACGCATATCCCGCGAAGAACACATCCGGTTTGCTGTACAATCAAATATTAATTTCAATAATTCTGTGAGTTTGGAACACCTAACTCACTTGACCATAGTGAATGCGGTCAATGCCCCGGAATAACTGCCGCCCACAAGCACCCACGGAGCCTTTCCCGGCGCGACAGCGTTGCCGCCGGGAAACGGCAGCACCACGTTCTTCGCGAAGAACTCCAGGTCGTCGATGGATTGCTGGATCGTGAGGAAGCGCAGGCTCTCGACGCTGAGGTCTGAGAACGGGTTGGACAGCCCGAAGTAGCGGTGCTCAAGAACAACGGTTGCGCCATGTTGCTGTTGAGCGATTTCGCCGTTGATGGTGCGGTTCGTGAGGTAGCCAGTGTATGCTGGGGGCGTGGATGAGCGGATGAGGAAGACCCATGCCAGTAGCCCAGTGCACTTACGTTCCGCATTCGCTTCGCCAGGGGTGAACAAGACAATCGGACCGCCTGTAGTACATCATGATGAGTATCCCATGTGCATCAGACGGGCTGCTCACCTGGCTTGTAGAACTCCCAGTCTGCCCAATAGCGCTGCACGAACGTGCCCAGGTCCGGGTTATTGTGATCGATGAGCTGGTTGAAGGTGTAGATCGTGGTCAGCGGCGGCAGCGCATCCCCCGTCAGCCCCTTCCTCAGAGGCCCGTTCGACGACGGCGCAGAGAGCGGCGGAGGGAGCGGCATCGGCCGCGCGTTTGCGTGGAGGCGCCCATCAGGCAAGCGCGCGTCGGCGGCCCCGACAAGCAGCAGCGATAGCAACACAGTCCAGAGCATGGTAAATGCGACGCTGTCGCTGGTCGACTGATGGCACGACAACCGTCGCGCGCACTCTTTATATCCCCGCCTCGCTGGATCCGGCGCGTGAATGCGTCTGCGAGCGGGCTTTGATCTGCTTGTGGTGCAGAAGGCGACAGCGCAGATAACCGCGTGCATCGGAAGCCGAAGCCAGGAAATGTCCACGCTGCCGGAAGTACTGTGGAAATGCGCGTGCCCGTTTGGGATTGTACACGCATGTGAGCATGGTTGATAAAAACAGCGGGATTGTGCTGGGGTAGGAAGGTGTGTCACAGGCGGCGCGCGAGTGACCTGACGTCTGCGAGGCTAAGGATAGTGCGGCAGTGCGGGGGCCCGTGGGGTGCGATGTGAGGGCGGGTGGCCTCGTATCACGTACATGGTGTCGTCGACGGCGGACCCATCAACATCGGATGTTGCGGGCTTGACAGCGCGACGACCGCCGTGGTGAAGGCGGGAGCGCCGGCTCCGAATCGTAATCCGCGTATCTCCAGAATAGCTTGCATCGGTATCAATCATGATATGACGGTAAGTAGATAAAGGGCTGCGGGAGGTAAGTTGGTCGACGTACGGCGCGTGTTCTTCCTAGTGCGTGCGGGGATACTGCGGGATAGTCCTCGAGCTTCTTGGAGATCGATGTGCTGGCGAGCTCCTTTGTTTTCGGAAAAGTAGTGCGTCGGAGCCGAAGGCACATATGCTCGGCAGAAGTTAGATCACGAGAATCGAGGAGTAACGAGGCCGGACGCCGCCCTACGCCACCGGAGCATGGCCGATAGGATGCAGGGGCATTGCAGAAATGCCGAGTCGAACAAAGCTGAATGGCTCCAGGAAAAAGGGTATGATGTGAATGCGCAGACTGTCTTGCAGGTGTCTTCGACGAGGGGAACGCCACAAAGACCGCACGGGGTGGCGTCGGGCCTCTGCTGGAGCTCGATCAGGACCCGACCGGGCGACGGAGAAAGTGTTCAGCACAGCGGACGTCGAGCAACATACCGCAAGGAGAATCTGTGTGGACTCTCGTGGACCATGCGAAGAGCATATTTCGGCTTAGCTCCCGAGAAAACTCGCCATCGTGCCTTATCGACATCCGCAAGCCGATGCCCGCACAAGCACAATGTCAGATGCAAACCAGCAGAAGTTAACTAGGTGTATCAAAACGTCAGTGAAGCATATGCTCACCAGTTCTAAGCATATTTTGTACGTACCATGGCGAGTTCCAGAGCACAACGGAAATGTCATGGCAGCCTTTTGCGGTGTGCACAAGGCCAGAGGTCCGGGGCTTTTGACTCAACATATTTCCAACCAGTATCCATCTGCACGCGAGGTTTGCAAGGACGCGGACAGATCGGTGTTCCTAGCTGCTCAAGCAGCAACCTCCCGCAGTTCACGATGTATGCGAACGGGTCTACGGAGAGATAGACGCGGCACCTCGCGTCTGCCAAATTCAGTTGCGGATTTGTCTGTATAGACAAGTGCGACCTCCTGTGTCACAATCAGCTTCGATCAGACAGGTCTGGAGAGTACTAGTGAGGGAGAAAGAACGCACTCCTCAAGTCACGTACGTCGTGTACGTGTATAAACGCTAAGCCCCGTTGGGATGTCACTTCGATCCTTGTACCTCAGACGGATCCAAATCATTGCATCAAGAGCTCATCCGAAAGCCAAGATATCTTCTTCCCAGCGCCTT
The DNA here is from genome assembly GCA_019914985.1 of Auriscalpium microsporum. Lineage (NCBI taxonomy): Eukaryota > Fungi > Basidiomycota > Agaricomycetes > Russulales > Auriscalpiaceae > Auriscalpium > Auriscalpium microsporum. The sequence goes on along the minus strand of JAHLMG010000016.1, from coordinate 843,850 downwards.
TTTGTTCTGCGGAACAGGGAGATTCCACGGACAGTTCCCGTTAGTAGCGTTATGCGAGCACCTCGCGGGCTGAGCAGATATTATGAGCCCTGTGAATAAAGAGGTAGCTGTGGGCTGGCGCTCACCGAGGTGTCGACGAAGGTCATTTTCATGCTTCAATGCTTTGAACCATGATGTTCTCCGACTCCAGGCACAAGATCGAGTCTCATATGAGGCCAGTCGTCGCGTACGCGGTATGTGGGTTGCGCATAGAGTTACTCCATCCGGCTGCGAGGTGGTCACCAGTGACTAGTGACGGCGAGTCGAATGGATGTCATTTCGGGGATGAGTGTCGTCGGCGCTAGCTAATATCCAACCACGTCAGTATTTGCGAGCGCGGTGTGATGTTCGTAGCGGCCTTTCCGGCGGCTGCAGATGATTGAGTGCTTTGTCTTTGCGAGAGTCCGGGTGTCTCCTCATTGAATATTGAAGCAGAAGGCTTTGGGAGAGCAGCGGTCCGAGTTCAGTCGGCGGTTATTCGGCCCGGCACACAAGTACAAACAAGTTGAAGCCCGGCCCGGGCCAACAACATCTGCTTGAACTTCACCTACCGACTCGTACCGAGTGGCACTATCCCGCTTTGCGCATCGCATTCGTTGGCTCATAATGATTCTGCTTGCTCGGGTGTCTTCAGAATAATATTGCTGCCAATTGCTAACGCTTCTGGATTTCGCCCTGCCAGTGGTCGCTTCAACCCGTGTCTTTTCATCGTCTAGTTTGGTTGACGGGATCATATGCGCCTGCCGAATTGGCACCCAGTCGACGACGATTGGGTTCGGGCAGTCGAGTTGGCTGCTCCTCGTGGAGCGTGCAGAGCAAGAGACGGGTGCGCTCGTCCTCTACAGTCTTACATCCAACTAGCGACTTCACTAGCCCATCTCGATTTCTTTTCAGTAGCTGGCTCTTTTGATGGGTCAGCTGCTTACCTCGTATCTCAAAATTTGACTCCAGCATGAACAGTAACGACGTCGTGACTCTATGTCAATCGTTGTCCTCCTGGAGAGGGTTCTCGGATACGAACCCCCTCACCAACGTCCGTAGGCCAGCTACATAGCGCAACAGGATCGGTCCCGCGTCATGTCGCTTCTTGTTGTGGTCCTAAGTCTATATCTCTTTTATCTGAACTCATTTCATGGTAAGAAACGCGATTTCCGATCTCTATGTATAGAGCGTTCCAAAGGAGGAGGGTCACGGACGGCGATTCTTACTCGCAGGCGCCTCATGTCCACAGCGTGGAGGGTCTCACCGGACTATCAGCTCTCTTCCACCTCTTTGCCATCGCCCGCCATCCAACGCTCATATGTGGGTGCTTCACCGCACGTATTCTGCATCCCCCGGGCTAACCTAACAGTGCCAGCAGCACCATGTCAAGCCCCTCACACAAGCCCTTATTTGGCTACCACACTCCTGCCTCTGATTACGATCTTGGCCTCGTAAGCACCTCCGCTGGTCTGCGTGAAATCATACGATGCACACATGTAATTCAGAGAGTTCTCCGCAAGGCGAATCTCGACCCTGGCACCCCCAATTTCAACCCTCCGGCCGTGTTGAAGTCAGTCTTCCTCCTTCCTTTTTTTATGCGTGCTCAGACCCGGCTAGTTACTTCTTGAGCAACTACGACGAGCCAGAAGTCCAGGCGATGCTCGACATCGGGGTCAAAGTGAAAAAGCACGTAAAGGAGGGGGATATTTCGGCCTTCGAGTTCACCACCCTGACGAACATCGTGCCCAATTCCGCCTGGATAATTGCCATCGATTACAGAGGCATGGTCGACGCGAATCTCAAGCCTATAGATCTTGCGAACGCAGCGACGACGCCGGGCTCGCAAAACTCCTTCCTACTGTCTTGCCATGTCTCCGTAAATGGTGTCCAAGACCTCCGATTTTTCAAGTATGTCTACAGTCATGGCCCGCTGAGCTCCATCGAGGCCCTTGAGTGCGTCGACGCCATACATAGATGCATCCAAAGCTATACTGATACAATGCACAATCTAGATTCGTCAAACGCAGCATCATCTACCCTTGGCCCACGCTACCTAACTTCATTCTCTTCTCCGTCAAGTTCAAGCCGCATATGGCCGTGATGCGCCCCTTCCTCGACGCGTTTCCGAAGCCTTTCTACTACCGGGTCGCAACGCCCGCATCCCGAGCCGCGCAGTCTCAGAAAGTCAAAACGGGCAAGGGCCAGCAGGACCGCTGCCAGCAGTATATCGCGCTCGCAGAGGATGCGAAGGAGACGGCGGACGCAGCGTTCAAGGCGCTCAACCGCGCTGCTGCGCTGGATGCGTACACGGACGCAGTCCAACACCTCTGGGATGCGCTGCCGCCTGAGGTCTGACAACGAGCAGGAGGCACCAGCGTTGAAGAAGCGGCTCGCAGTGTGCTTGGCGAACCGCGCGGCGACGTACTTGCTAGAGGGAGAAGGCATAAATGCTGGGTTGGCGCTGCAGGATAGCAGGATGGCGGAGAAGTTAGATCCCGATTATCCGAAAGGGTACGTTTTGTCACTGTGGTTGCCTGTAGTTATTCACGTGCCATTTCAGTTACTACCGTCAAGCGCGCTCCTATGAGCTCCTCGGCCAGGTCCAGGAGGCGAGACAGACGCTTCAGCGCGCAGTGGCGCGGAAGGACGTTCGAAACAAAGAAGATTTGTTTAACGCCCTTAGGGTGCTCTCAGATACCAAGAATTGAGAAGCCCGTGGTCGTCCAATCTCGCTCGTAAGGAGTTTTAAAAATAGCATGTACTTCCAACCTGTGATCCTAAAAATGGTACTAGTAGTTAGTCGATAGTTAGACAGCGGTGATAGTTGATCGAAGCTGAATGGAATTCTACATCTCATCCAACATCTCGCCGTCAAAGTTCTCGCCGTCCTCCTCCTCCTCATCGCTTGACGGCAACACCCCTTCAGTCGCGACCAAAGTCGAAAACCCATTGATATCGCCATCCCATTCGAGTGCCGCCAGGCCCATACACTCCACGAGCTCTGCATGCTGCTGAGTGCTCATATCGCATTTCTTTGCCACCACGCGCAGGCCCGTCCCGCGCCGGCGCTCCATGGCAAGTGCAAGGCGCTGATACGTCGACGGCGGCACCTCGTCCTCCGGGGCCCCCGCCGGCAGAGACACGGCCACGTCAAGCGACGCTTTCGCGATGCTCAGGCTCGCGAGCCCCGGAAAGAGCGCGTCGGGCGGCGCGGCGACCGTGACATACGTCTCCGCAAGCAGCGTGCGCAGGTCGCCGTCGGGGACGAGGTTCGTGTCGGGCACGGGCAGGCACAGCGCGTCCACGAGCCCGCACACGGAGCGCCCGCGCGCATACACGCTGCGCACGCGCGTGCGGCGCCCAAATGCCTCGAGCCACGTCGCGCCCTCGCGGAAGAGGCTGCAGTCGAGCGCGAGCGCTTCGACGTCCTGCAGCGGGACAAGCTGGCAAATCGACTTGAGCGCGAACTCTGCGAGGCGCCGGTTCGGCCCGCTGTGCCGCCAGCGCAGGTGCAGCGTGAGCTGCGGCTCGAAGAACGCGCCGGCGTCGGGATAGAGCACCGCGCGCGAGTCCGTCGTGTCCTTCCGTGCGCGGCCCGCGCAGAACTGCCACCCCGCGGACCGGTCCCCGCCACAATCGTGGATGCGCAGGGACTTGTACAGGGTCATGGGCCGCAGCTCGTTGTCTTCGGTGTACTGCATCTGGAAGAACGCGCACGTTGCGGCTATGAGCGCGCTCACAGACGCGCCCTGCTTCGTGTGCGGCATGAGGTCGTCGCATGAGAGCGTGATGTCGACATTGACGGGGAACTGCATGCCGATGGTGAAGCCGAGGATGTCGATGCCCGTGCTCGCGACGAGCGTGAGGCGCTTGAGCGCCGGGAGAGGAATGCGCTGGGTACCGGCGGCGGCGGCGCCGATGCTGACCACAGACGAATCGGATGGCTGCATCGGGAGGGCGTTGTCCAGAATGAGCGTCTCGAGGCGCACGAGCGGGCGTAGCGCGCTGCGCAGCTCCTGCATGGTCGGAAAGTGGCGGAAGCGGAAATGTGCGAGCTCGAGGTGCACGAGATTCGGTTGGATGAGGCGGCATGGCCACACAAGGTTGATGCGCCGCACGATAAGGTCGCTCAGCTTCGGCGCGTTCCAATCGAGGAGGACGGCCTCGGAGAGGAGATTGTAGCGTAGCTTGCGCTCCTCGATGGCGAGGGACTCCAGAATGGGTGTATCTTGCTGCGCTAAGGGCTTGATGGACTTGTGGACATTGTTCGTATGCAGCTCGATGCGGACCGCGCGGTTCACGTGTGCGAGAGCCATCGACAGCGCCTCCGGCTTGGGATACACCTCGGGAGTGCTAAGATCTCGGTTCGCAATGATGGAGATGGGCGCGCTGCGTGAGCGCAAGAGCATTTCGCGCGTCCATGCGCGGTTGCTCGTGAGCGGCGTGCTCCAGAGGCGCGGGAAGGTGAGCGCGGCGTGGCGCCAGCGCTGGCAGACGTGCGTGACGGCCAACCAGGGCGGAGGTGTCGACACATGCGTGTGGGGAGAAGAGGGCGACGCAGCGATGAAGCTGAAGATATGGGCGAGGACTTCGACGGGCAAGCATGCGATCAGCGCGCGTGCGTTCTTCCGGCGCCGAAGGGACAGCAGGTGGACCTCAGCTCGGACAATTGCATCATCAATATCCTCTTGGATGTCGCTAATTCATTCATTGTAAGTGGCAAGAGATAGTACATCTGAGCCGCACTCACGCCTGCAACATCCTTTTGCTGGCCTACAAACAAAGATCTCTTCCGACGAGGACTCCCAATTTCCGGGCTTCTAGGTTTCACAAGACCTGTGAATGACTTGTGGGCTTACAAGAGACCGAAGTCGAAGGCGTAAAGATGAGGGAGTGGGCCAGAGTGAGGCCTCACTCCAGGAGTGCTTGCGGAGCAGAGACTCGGATGGGGCCAGGCAGGCCCGGGGTATCCGGCTCGGAGTCCGGCCCCGACGGCCCGGTGTACAGCAGTCTTTCTGTTTTAATTTAACCCCGCAGCTGTGGGCCAGTTACTGTGTTGTAAACTCATGCTTTTCACCTGCTCAATATACTTTGATAGAGCGGCTTGGATTTGTTAACAAGATCCTCCTTTCAGACGTTCTGCTTGTCATCTGTCCTGTGAGCGCATTCAAAGTGTCATGCAGGGGCCGTCCGATAACCCACGTCTTCGTGCAATTGCCTATGAGTATGCTTCGTAGTACACCTCGTTTCGATGACAGGGAGTTGACAGTGATTGTGCCTGAGACCTGAAAGTCTGAAAGTATCGTTCGACCATGCATGGCAGGATAAAAAAATGTTCTTTAGACGAGATTACATAGGTGGCCAGAGCACAATATGTTACACAGCCGCTGCGTAACGCAGACATGTATTAGAGACGAGGGGCAATATATAGCGTACGTATCGTAAAAGTAAGGGTGAGTAACTGTATGAGCTGAGCATAACAGCGGTGACGAGACAGATGCGCATCAAAGAAAGGCGAACTATGCACGCGGCGAGATGATCAGCATTCGAAGGGGGACCGGGCGCGACACACGTACGAGTCAAAGCAACGGCGGGGCCACCCTGTAGTCCTTCGCGAATATAGGCTTATCACGGGGCTTCAGCTGGCGCGTCCTCGGCTTCATCTCCTCGCCCCTCTCCTCGCTGTCCGCCCTCTCTTCATCAAGCTCGTACCCGAGCAGGCGCGCGGTGATGGGCTTCTGCGGCGGAAGGCCGCCGACGCAGTAGCGGCAGCGGCACGCTTCGCCGCCATCCGGCATGCCGCGCATGAGCCAAATCGCGTGCTCCGCGAACTCGAGCGGGGTGCGGAACTTGTTGACGGTCCGGCTGCCGTAGAGGTAGGGATCCGTGCGCGGCTCGTTGCCGTCCTCGACGACGCCTTTCTTCTGCCGCCAGAGGCCGTAGAATCGCGGGAAGGCAGCCAGGCGCCATTTGGGACCATTCACTGCAGACATAGACCGAGATCAGAAAGTAGTTATTGTAGAGGACACAGGTAGGCACGCACCGACTTGCCGTCGCCCGAGAACGTGCTTTGCGAGCATCTCGCCTAACGACTCTAGCCAGTGGGCATGCGTCGGATCCTCGAGCTGGACCGGATAGTAATAATTGACCTCCCCCTTCCTCTCCTTCCGGACACGCATCTTCTCGTCCGGCACGCGCTCGCGTGCGCCGTCGGAGAGCTTGAGCGTGATTAGGCTGCCCTCCACGCGGTAGTACGGCGTGTCGAGGATGTATGAGTTCGGGGACGGCGCTGGGGCGGACATCGACGACGACGCGCGCACGCGACGGGGCGCAGGTGCGCGACGCGAGTCGGATACAGCGATGCTCTGATTGACGGAAAGGACCTTCTGGCGCCATGCAGCGCGATTGGCCGTGTCAATCTCGGAGACGGCGTTCAGATCGCGAGACGCGACGGCGCCGGCGTCGCGATCGAGGGGCGGGGTGTCCATCATCTCGCAGTCGTCGTCTGGCTCGAGCTTCGGCTGGGGTGAGGTGTGTTTGCGAGTGCGGGCAGAAGTGGACGTGGAGGGGACGGCGATGTAGACATAGGCGTTATTTGGGCGTCCCTTCCTGGGGAGATTTGTGCGATCCGCTGCCATTGCAGAACAAAGGAGAGAGAGAACAAAGGGCCGTTGTGCGTGGAAAGTGCGTGGCCGGCGCCGCGTGTTGAACCTTGAAGACAAGCAAGTATTTGAAAGTCACTAGTACTGCGGCAGCAAAGCAGGAGGATTAATGCAGGAAGAGGAAGAGGAAATCAGCAAGAAACTCAATATTTCTATACATTTCGGCGCGCGCCGGCGGGTAGCGATTAGTCACTTGCCTTTTCGAGCGCCCGCGCCGACGCCGGTAAGTAGACGCGGCGGCGCGGCCGCAACTCGGACTTGGACTCGACCACGCTCTCCTCTTCTCTACGACCGCTTTCGCCAGCTCACCACGCAATCGTCTCGCACGACCACCACAAGCGCATACACTTTGATGAGCAGCCCGCCGAACATCAAGCTCCCGGGGCTCGCTATCCACTCGTCATCGGGAGGTGGCGCGGCGCGGCGGGGGCGCAGTGGCAGTCTGCTGAAGGTAGAGACGGTCGCGACGTCGAACGAGGAGGTGCTTGACCAGTCGGCGTATGCGAACCTCAACGCGGAGTGGGTCAATCGCAAAGGTGCGTCGTGTCGTCGGGAGCCGAGCTGCTACGGGCGCTTTTCTCCGACACTGTGCGCAGTCGCCTCAAGTACTGACGGATGTTTTTGGGTAGGCGCATGGCTCATTCACGTCGTGCTCATCACCGTGGGGAAAGTCGCCATCGATGCTATCCCAGGTATGACCCAGCAGATCAGCTGGACTTTCGTCAATCTGTGCTACCTCGCAGTACGCTCCCATTCTCGTCCACCTCCTCCTTTCACTGATACCTTTTCCATTTCCGTGTGACAGCTATCATACCTCATGTTCCATTGGGTTACGGGGATACCTTTCCAGAACGAGCTGAACGCCGGCGCATACGACGAGTTGACACTCTGGGAGCAGATCGACGAGGGCGCGCAGAACACCCCGTCCAAGAAGTGGCTTTTCTTCGTGCCCGTAGCACTGTGCGTTTCCCATCGATCCCTCTATCCCGCTCGCTCATCGACCATTCAGGTTCCTGCTGTCTACGCACTACACGAACTACGACCCATGGCTCTTTACAATTAACCTCTCCGCGCTCGTGTTCACACTCATCCCGAAGCTCCCAATCGCGCACCGCGCGCGCCTGCACTTCCTCCCCGAGGATCAGAGTGGGCTTGCCACGCCGCTTACCGGCAGCTTCCCGCCGTCCGGCACGAGCACTCCACCAGAGGGCGCCCGCGCACCGCCTGTCTTCCAGGTTACCGAGGCGCAGTTCAGAAGAAAGTGAACGCCGTTGCCATTACATGGGGAAGAAATAAGGGGGAGAGGAAGGTCAATGGGGGAGGACAGACACGCGCGGCCCTCCCGGAGGATTGCCGACGGTCAATGTTTTGACACAACACCTGCACCGCACGCACAGCATCAGGGGGCATCCGCCCACCACTTGATATCACACATCGACTACTCACACCATGTTGGCATTTCTTTGCCTATATTATCGTATCTCTTCTTCGTTTTAATACTACATCCTTTCACATCCGCCAACCGTCGGCACCTGCTTAGTATAGGTTCCTTGTGTTGGTTTTTGACGCCCTGTTCTACACGCAACGGTACAGATCTAGTTCTGCTCTTCTCTATCGGCTGTGACATATCAGATTTTATGAGGCGCTCGCGCTCTCCGCGATCAGCTCCTGGTAGTGCTGCAGCCGCAACCTGCACCCGTATCAGCATCGACGCACAACGTCACAGCCATGCACTCACAGGTTGCGCAACAGCATCAAAATGGTCACCTTGCCCACCGCGGGCAGGTACATCGCCGCGCGCTCGCGCACGTCCGGTGCAAAGTTCTTCTCCGCCGCGACGTTCACGCACAGGCAGCCGTCCTTGAGCCACGCCGTGTCGACCTTGAACGCGGCGCCCGGCACGGCGGACACGACGACGTCGCTGAGCGCGAGACACGCCTGCAGGGAGAGCGAGGTCGGGCGCGTCGTGTGGTGCGGGTGCAGCGCGCGCGCGGGCGAGGGCGCCGCGTCTGACTGTGGCCTCTTGGTGTACTCATGGATCGCGTCGATGTCCGCGGAGAAGACGCGCGCGCCGTCGTTCGCGAGCAGCGCGGCGAGCGGGCGGCCAACGACCTCCGAGCTGCGCGCGTCGCGGTCAGCGGTGCGGTGCGGTCAGAGTCACTGGGGTGCGCGCACCGGTTGATCACCGTCACGGTGCGTCCGTACGCGCGGTCGCCGTACGGTAGGACGGCGTTGTACACGCCGAGCGCCTCGAGGCACTTGACGACTGCGAGTGGTGTGCACGGTAGGATCGACTTGGCGGTGCCGGGCGGAGGCACGTCGTCTTTTGGCGCGGCGGTCGTGGGTGTGAAGGTGGAGGCGGAGGCGGAGGGCGTGGCGGGGGAGCGGAGGGTGCGCGGGTCGAGGAAGCGAATGCTGGTGTAAAAGAAAATTAGTCGATATATAAAACTTCTGTGGTTATGCGGGGTGTGCATATCCGTTTGATAGTGTCCAAGAATGCCTATCTCTCCGCCAGGTGTCTGGAGGAGCAACTGTCCCTGTCCGGAGCAGGATGCAAACCCTGGAAACCGCACAGCCCATCGTGATGGGAAGAAGCGTACTTGTGGTAGAGATTATAATGGAACTTGAAATTGAGCCCCTCGACGTCTTTGAGCGGCGAGACGACCTGCTGGAGGTAGTGGTCCTGCACGCCGGGATCAGCACATCTCGCCATATGCACAATGGGCGGCATGCACCTGCTGTCCGCCGAAGATCGGATAATAAACCTTGCATACAAGTCAAGATTTTCAGTACATCTGGACACGAAGCAGATATGCGGGCGCACCATGATCCCGTCGACCTCCGCGTCGTCGTTCGCCTCGATGATCGCCTCCTCCACGCCGTCCCCGTCCACGCCATCCACACCACTTACAGCCGCCCCAACCTCCTTCAGCACAAATCGCACGCCCAGCGCGTCGCACTGCTTGCGCGTGAACTCCGCGTAGGAGCGACTCGGCGCGGACGCGGTGGAGAGGATGCCGACGAGAGTCGGCGGGCGGGCGCGCGTAGACTGGGCGAGCGAGGCGCGGATCTCTGCTTGGAAAGGCGCAGAGATTGTGTCGGCTTTGAGGAGGAGGCCTTTGGGGAGCGTGGGGTGGGCCATCGTCGTTGATGTCGAGGCAGAGCCAGCGGCGAGGACAAGGCGGATGCGGGGCAAAATTTCTGCTTGCTCGGACTTCCGAGCCGATAATTATTCGGAGCACATTCAACTCAGTCTTCAAGCTTCAGGCTCAATACTTCGAGTCTTTCAACGACTTGTTGCAGGCGTATACGGATCAGACACAGAAGGGACATGAAAGCTACACATAGGTTTATAGGCGCCCTGCGAAATTATTAGCCAACGCGACGGTCATCTGTGGCCACAGCGAGCATCAATTTGGAATCAAACATCAAGTACATGCTTCGTTCAGACTGCGGACTACTTTGAGCCTCGCTCGTCGTCAATGATCCCGTCTCATGAGACCCTGCTAGGCGTTCTTCGCAGCGTCTGGGAGCGCTTTGAGAGTCTTGACGAGGCCTTCCCTGTTCCGAACGTCTTGACGAGCCAGTGCGCGCTCAAGCACCTGCCTCGCCTCCTCGATCTGTCCCAGGAGCTCGTGCGCGCGTGCCTGGCGGTGGTACCTAGACGACGTGTCAACATCCACCGAGCTGTCCAAGCTGTTTGCACGCACCCTTTCGCATAAGTGGGATCCACCTCCTCTGCCGCCTTACCATGACACAGGGCCGATGCGGCATCCATGCCTTCGCCCTCCAGCAAGTTCGCTGCCGCGCAGTTCGCCAAGCAGATCGCGAGTCGTCTTTCCGCGGCTGCCTCCTGATCCTTGTCCAGACTCTCGTCCAGCGCATGTGTGAGGCTATCGATTGCGTTCATGTATGCTGTGAGCGCGGCAGCACGGTCTCGCGTGGCGAACGCCGCGTTGCCCTTTTTCTTCATCTCGTCGGCGACTGCAACGTACCGCTTGTAACGAACTTGATTCCCCTTATGGAATGTGATGTCACGGCTAAATTCCGCAAGCGCAGGCGTCAGGAACAGGTACGAGACCGGCCTCGGGAGTGAGTCGAGGAAGGGGCGCAGCACGTGCTGGTGTGGCTCGAAATTCTCGAGAAAGAGAATGACGTTCGGGAGACGCGGTTCAGGGCAAACGATGCTGCGTTTGACAAAGCTATATCGCGTATGAGCATGAAATGAATTCAAGGCGGTTACGGGTGACGCACTCAAGGACCTCGGCGGAGTTCGGCGGGCTGTGGAACAGATTTTTGAAGCGAGGAATTTTATCGAGGCCATTAAGGTCACAGATATCGCAGGACATAGTGAACGCGTGCTGTGAGCCCGGAGTTATCGCTGCCGCCTCCGGCGTTATAAGTCTTTCGTTCGCGTCGACCATGCCTTCGTCAGTGAGGGTCATCACCCAGAAGGAGCCCGAGTTGGACACGGTGTTCGTCAGGGAGGTGAAATCGAAACCCGAAATGTCCTCCTCCGCCATCTTCTTGTGGACCTTGCACCCTAACCCGAGCAGTCTCTTGACATTAGGGTCGTTCAAGTTGTTGAACATGTGTCTGAATTGGGTTGAGTACGCTTTCACCGGTGAAATTAATAGAAATACGCACGCCAACACCGCTCGGCAGTTGACTTCGCCAGTCATAGGGTCAGGCCTCACATTGTCCAAAGTCCTCTGTAATACGCATGGCGATGGTTCAAAGTCGTGCCAGCGAAAAGAGAGCGTATGCTTACCAAGGCCTCCATCTCAGATTCGTCGGGTTCGTAGTCCATGAGCGGCTTCCACGATGGGCTTGACATGGTTGCTGCTGTCCCTATTAGCTATACATGCAGAATGAGCGCCATGCTAGTACGCACGACAATATGCTAACTGGTGAGACGGCGGTAGTGGTGAGTGGCAAGGAGCTGAGAGTCTCGACTCTTTAAGACTGGAAACGCTGTCGCCATGAGGCGCCTGAGAATTGGAACTGTGAGGACGTTGGAATGTTCTCGCCCGTGAACATGGAAATAGCGCTACCTATGGAATGATGAAGATGTTCATAGTAGGTAAAGATCATGTGGACGAACGCACCTGTTTCTTGCTTCCGCGCAGCTTCATCCCGCTACGCCCACCTGTATAGTAAGATCGGTCTTTGAACCCGACAGTGGCAACTGACAAGCGCAGTCATACTGTTAAATGGAGGTTCTTCGGGACAGCAACTTAGATGGCCAAAGGGGCTATCCTGACCCGGAGATTGCAGTCCGATAGTCCCTGAATGGCCAGCGCAAGTGTGACACTCGAGCAGCAGAGCAATTAGCCAGAGGTGCGCATTCCGAATGATAGTGCAGACTCTGGTTGGTGAGCACCGGAAGTACATGCCTCTGCTCAAACTCCAGATCTGCTACAGGCTACTTTGAAGCGCGCTTGTTTTCAAGATTCCGCCTGCGCGCGCTAAGCATTCTGGGCGGCGGCTGGTAGTGCTTTCAGAGCATCAACGAGAGCTTCTCTATTTCGAAGGTCCTGAAGCTCCAGCGCTCGCTCGAGCACCTGCCTTGCCTCTTCGATCTGTCCTAGGAGCTCGTGTGCGCGTGCTTGCCGATGGTACCTAAAGACACGTAAAATCTCACCCAAGTGACAGAAAACCGTATGAACTCACCCTTTGGGATAAGTGGGATCCAGCTTCTCCGCCGCCTTGCCGTCTTCCAGAGCTTGCGCAGCATTCATTCCGTCCCCATCGAGCAGGTGAGCCGCGGCGCGGTTTGCCAAGCACACAGCGAGCTGCTTCTTCGCGGCTGCCTCCTGCTTGTCATCCGGCGTCTGGCGCAGCGCGTCCGAGAGGTGATCAATCGCGTCCTTGTACGCGTTGAGCGCGCCGGCGCGATCGCGCGCCGCAAAGGCAGCGTTGCCCTTCTTCTTTGCCTCGTCCGCGAGCGCGACGTACATCTCGTAGCGGAACTGGTTGCCCATGTACGAAATCTCCTGCAGACTCTCCGCAAGCGCAGGCGTCTCGACTTGGTACGCAAAGGGTTTCGGAAGTGTGTCGAGGAAGGGGCGCAGCGCGGACATGTGAGGCTCAAACTTGATGGAAAAAAGAATGAAGTTCGGGAGAAGCGGCATTGGATTGATGATGCTGCGTTTCAAAAAGCTAGACGGAGGCAATTAAGTGGATATTTGATACGAAAATACAGCGACGCACTCTAGGACATCAGCCGATTTCGGTGGGCCCTGGCCATATACCGCTTTCATGAAGCGGGACGAGCGGTCGCGACCTTCGTCTTCGGCGGCCTCGCATGACAACGTGAACTGATGCTGCGATCCAGGAGTCGTCGCTGCTTTGGCCGGGTCCAGAGGGCGCTGATTCGCGTCTACCATGCCGTTGTACTCGAGGGATGCCATCCAGACGGAGTTGGGCACGATTGTGTTCCCCAGCGAGGCGAAGTCGAAGTCCGAGATGTCTTCCGACTCGATGCGCGTATACGCCTTGGACCCCATCTCCAGCAGCTTCTTTACATCTGGATCGTCTAGATTGGTGTATATGTGCCTATTGCAGGGCTCAGCGCGCAGAAGAAGGAAAAGGAAGGAAGACGAACTTCATCAGCGCGTTGTAGTCAACTTCGCCGGTGATGGGGTCGGGCTTTGCTTTGAGGCCAATTTTCTGCAGAGCCGCCAGTTGTGACATTTCCTTCTACTAAGTTAGGAATTAAAGTGTGGTCATACTGACCAGACAAAGATCAGCGTCCATCCCGAGGGCTTTGAAGTCAATTGAAGCCATGATGCAGTTCCACGAGATCTACGAGTTGGCCCCTGGCGGTTAGTCTCCGTTCCCAACTGCGCGGAAGGCAGTACTTGACTTGCAGTGTCGACGTCGTTGCCAGTGCGCACGGCGACTCACGGCTAATGATTATTTAGTCAGTTGACAGCGCGCGCTAGAGCCACGAGGCTGTGACCACGAGGCTGTGAGCATCTGTGAGCTCAGCTGTAAGTTACACAGTGTAAGCTCCGGCGACCGAATGTCCCTCTGAGCTCGCACGTAGAGCCAAAGATCCTTTTCTTGATAGTCGTTGCCAGTTGTGGTCCTGCCAGTGCCACTGCCAGTCCGAGTTGAAGAGCTGCGCAGGACGGTCACCGGTCACGTGTCTCAGCATTATTTAATATTTAATTATTTTGTCCAAGACGGCATGGCAGAGTGACAGGAGCCAGAGATGCTTTTGACGTCGAAACGTTAGGTCTGAGCGTGAAGCAGTTGGTATGGATTCAGTCACAGTACAAGTACAGTACACCTATGGTAGACTACAATATGAGCCTTTTCAGACACCTGACTTCAAGACTCTAGGCGTTCTGCGCAGCGCCTGGAAGCGCTTCAAGAGCCTTGACGAGGCCATCCATATCCCAAATGTCATTACGCGCCAATGCTTTATCAAAGACCTTTCTCGCCTCGTCGACCTGTTCAAGAGCCACATGAGCTTGCGCTTGACGGAAGTAAGTACCTAAACGGCAGGTGAGGCCCCGATCGACCGATTAAAGATATTCAAACGCACCCTTTAGGATCAGTCTCAATGCCAGCTGGGCATCGATACCTTCACCCTCCAGTAAGTACGTAGTCGCGCGGTTCGCAAAGCAGACTGCGGACAGCTTGTTCGCAGTCGCCTCTTGATTGTCGTTCGGCTTGCTGTCCGGCGCAGCGAAAAGATGCTCGGCCGCGTCCATGTATGCGGTGAGCGCAGCAGCACGGTTGCGCCCGGTAAACGCCGCGTTGCCCTTCTTCTTCACCTCGTACGCGAGCACAACGTATGTCTTCGGCAACTAGACGCTAACCCGAGCATCTTCTTGACGTTGGGGTCATCCAAGTTGGCTAGTACATACGCGTCTTCGCCGGTGAGAGGGTCGGGCTTCGCATTTTCCAAAGCCCTCTGGGATACATTGTCAATTGTTCAAAGTGGTGGAAAGAGGGCGTATGGTTACCCGGCTGGCCTCACGCTCAGATTCGGCGGGTTGCGAGTCGTAGTACCAAGGTGGGCTTGACATGGTGCTAATGTCCCTGTGAGCCTCTGAAGGTCGTGTGTTGCGAGCACTTACAACGGTACGATCCCTGTGTCGGCAGGCTGCTGCTGCTGGTGAGTTGGCATGGAGTTGGGAGTCCCAAGCCGTGGACGCTAAAGCCGTGGACGCTATAGTTATAAGTATGCCTGTGACTGCGAAGACGCCAGTCCGTGAAGCAGTTTTGGCAACGTCGAAAAACCCCGTACGTGGATCTTCACACAATGTTCACGCGAGTCTGCCCCACTGACCTCCACTGAATAGGGGCTGGCTGCTCCAACTCATCCTATGTGTGCTATATGTTCACGTTATAAGTGCGTTAAGTCGACACCGGTGCACTGAAGCAGGACCTACCGACGTGTGGCTAGAGGCACTTGATTGTGACCACGACTTGGCTCGGAAGGGCTCAGCGCTCAGGCTGCGGATATTCCCACGGGGACGATTACCATTCTTGAACAGCCGAAGTGTCAGCTTGTTATCCACGACTATCACCTTTTACTCACACTAACGGACTCGTTGTTGCTGTGGCGGAGGGAAGTAGAGAAGAGGGAAGAGCAGGCTGTGGGTTGGTTGTATCCGTTCAGAGGTTCGTCGTATTCGTTCAGAGATTCGTCGCCGCCGCCAAGCTTATCATGATTAGTAACCTCTTCGCAGATCGCTGCTTCGAGGAGGGCTGTATTTAAATAATGGCTTCAAGGAAAGGATGCTTCAAGTGTGGAAATCGTGCGTCGCTCTCTCATTCCGTGAGCGGTGGTTGATTCAGCTTCAGTGGGCCACATTGCGGAGAATTGCCCGTCTAACACGCGCCTCTGCTACAACTGTCGCCAACCGGGACACGAGTCGTCCGCGTGTCCCGAGCCGCGCTCGACTTCCGGAAAACAGTGCTATGCGTGCAGTGGGATGGGACACATCCAAGCAGAGTGCACGAAACTCATGCCGCAGAAATGCTTTGTACGCCCCCTGCCCTAGATAACGCGCACTACCTGATAATGGTGGGCAGAATTGCGGTCAAGGTGGCCATATTGCCCGTGTATGCCCGAAGGGCACAATGGGCGTAGGGGGCCCCTACGCCTCGCGCACTCCTCCACCTGGCCGTGGACTGAATATGGCGGGGCTTCCGCCCGTCAAGTGCTACCGCTGTGGCGGCTTGAATCACATGGCGAAAGATTGTCTCGCCCCGCTCGGTGTGGGTGAAGATGAGCCTAGCCCCATTTTGGAGGCGGAAAATGTGGCCCTCGAGCCTGCCCCGGAGCCAGCCCCGGAGCCAGCCCCCGAGCCCGCCCCTTGGCCTGCTAGGCGACAGAAGACCTGCTTCAAGTGTCAGCAGGAAGGACACGTGCGTTCACCCAAGTTCACTGTGCCTTATGCTTATGTGTCGATGCCAGATCTCGAGGGACTGCCCCCAGAATCAGAACAATGACTGGACGACTGACCAGAACAATGCGTGGCCGGATGTCGAAGAAGACGACATATGGACGGCCGACCACTCGAACCGCGAATGGCCAGCTTTTTGACTCACATACTATGGGGATGCCTTGCCTTGCCTGGGCGAACGCAGAATGAGAAGAGGCAGAGAGCGGACTGCATCTAGCGACCGCAGAGGTCAATTCAATGTACACTGATCGAATAATATCTTGCAGCTAGCTGTACTGCGAACCGCATATCTGCTGACCAATCGAGGATCTACTCCAAAACGGTTTCATCTCATCTTTCCCCACTTTCTTCCGTCGCCGTCTGTCACTGATCCGCACAGTTGTCTCATACGGCCTGCCCAGACTCGTGCAAATGGGCGGGGGCGGATGTCGATGTGGACGGCCCGCTCCCCCTGAGGTGCACTGACGACCTAGCCCCAGCGCCACCTACCTCCTAAGCACCACCTACCTCCTTAAGCACCACCTACCTCCTTAAGCACACCTTCCTTCGTTCTTCTCTCTCAAATCGCTATGTACCCCTTCAGCGGTGTCCCGAACGAAATCTTGGAGCTCATAGTAGTCAGCGTCGACGCCCCACGCGACCTGCGCGCCCTCGCATGCGTGTGCACGTCCCTCCGCCGCGTCATCTTTCCGCGGCACCTCGAATATCGCGAGGTCACAATCACTTCCGGCGACAGCGCTGTCTGGGCACATCTCGCCGAACGCCCCGATCTCGCACGCAACGTGCGCCGCCTGACACTGCAGCAATGGCCAGACCCTGGGTTGCGCCTTCCAACGACGCTCGTGGCGACGCATGCGGCCCAGACATGTGCGGAGTGTCCCCGCATGAGGGCCGTGAGGAACATGGTGAATCTGAGCACAATAGTCGTGAACGGGTGGAAGACATCGCTGGCATATTTAGTGAGGTATTGCCCGCATGAGCTGAAGGACGTCATCCTGAATGACCCGGACGTGCCATTAGCCCCCAATCATCCAGTAAGTCTCGCAAACCCACCGTACAGGAGGATACCTCGGAGCTGATGCTTGTATCTCTAGATTTGGGCGATGCGTGGCCTCAGGAAGTTGGCCATACCGAACATGGATCACCAGCTTGTTAAGGACGCAGGCCAGCGACTGGTCAATCTCATTTCGCGGTCTGCCCAGTTGGAGGTTAGGAGCCTCATGCATTCTTCATAGTCTCTTCGATCTTGATATCTCGATAGGTCCTCGATCTACCGGCGATAGGAGTCTCTGAAAAACTCGCTGAAGGGTTCGCCAAGTGCCGTGTACCACGTCTCAAAGAGCTTTCCATGGGCGCCGGATGGAATGACGCTACCAAGACTTACGGCGCCCAGTTCCTCGCTGCGCACCCCTTCCTCAAGTACCTCACGTGGCGAATCACCTTCAGCACCGACAGCCTAGACATCGACGGTTGCAATCCCTTCCTCCCGCACCTGCAGGCCCTCACAACGAACAGCGGCTCTCTCCTCGCGCTTGTCGTGCACTCGCAGCACACGCCGCGCTTGCGGATCGTGCGCTTCCGCGGGGACCGCCCCTTGCTGTGTACGTTGCCGCATACGCTGCGCTATCTCAGCGTGCCGAAGGCGGACCTCGCCGAGCTGCGAAAGTTAGCACAGGCGTGCCCCGCCCTCAAACGACTTGATGTCGGTGGGCTGGGACTGTCGAGCGCGCGCTGGCGCTGGGCGGACATTGCGCTGTGGCTTCGCATGGGCGGGCGGCCCGCCCATGCGAAGCCGGGAAACGTGCGCGCGTCGGTCAGCGACGCGCTAGTGCTGTTTCCGGAGCTGCGGGTTATTGGGGGGATGCAGTTTAGTAGCGATATGCGGAGGACGAAGTTGCTGGAGAGGTTTCCGAGAGTAGAGCGATTCGATGATCCAAAAAAGGTGTCGTATTATTGGGAGCTGTAGGTGCAGTTCGTCACTTTTTATTCTTAGGGTTTTAGTTTTGCGGCATGTTATCCGGGCTTTCCGTCATCGTCCAGGCCTGCAATACTTGTTCGCTTGAACTCCGCGATGCCTACGACGAATCTCCGCCGAGTCGGAGCTCCGGCCCATCTCCACCACTGAAAATAAAGTGTCTAATTCCCAGCTTTGAGCCCTTGTTTCTTTCAAAAACAGTTATTGGTATACTAACTGATGAACGAGGATATCAAAAAATGAGGGAAATAGCTGGCGAACCACCTGCACGCCATGCGCCCGCTCTGCGGATTACATCACGTGATGTTGAGTGAGCGCTCGTTTAGCGCTTGGCGGAAAGTTCTTTAGCAAGAGCAGACTCGGACGTCGACGACTTTCCAGCATCCTTCTCTCGACCTTCGAGCCACTCGACATCGTGAACGCCGTTGTACAGTTTTCAATGCGCCAGGTCAACGCACTCACCGACGCAAGGCTTGCGGTGACACTGGCTGGTAACAACACCTGCGGCCGACCCGAGAGCCTAGTAGAGGCGAAAGTCATCGGTAGCAACACGCTGAATGGAGCGGCGAATAAGACAGTGTTGGAGCTGCACACAGTACTCACAGAACAGAATGCTTCTGTACATATGAAGGTAAGCATCGAGCTATCTCATCGCTATCTCCACCTCGACCCGGGATGGAATCAGACCGCGTCGAGCCCATTTCATCTCTGGCCTCCCTGAAACTTTACATTTACTCCACGTCAAATTACCATCTGTGCCAACCCAGAGAATTCAAGAGATGACGAAGAGCTGTGCATTGACCGATGCAAAGCCAGGTCCAGACGACTTTGTAGGTGTACCGCCGCGATAGACGTCACTCGCCCTGCTGGGTGACAGGTCATCGATGCACTGGGTAATGACGTACCCTTTGCAACCGGCCTCCAGGCAATTTGGAAACCACGCTTTTCAAGAAGGAGCAGAGCAACTTTTGGAATAGATGAGCCTCTGTTCTTGTGTGACGGAATCGTCAAACTCACTGGAAAAATTTGCGCGGCAGGGACTGATTGCCCTGCGATCCATTTTGTACGGCGGGCCGTACTTCGATTAATGCCAGATGACACCGCCAATGACACCGCCGAAGAACGTGCCTTCAATCTTGCGTCGCTTGAATTAATCGATCTGTTCAACGCAGGGCCCATGTATTCCGAGATGCCCAAGCTGAAAATGAAAGTTGATTCTCATAGGACACTGTACGCGCAAAGGAGGGCCGGTTGTCAGCGGATCGATTCCCCTTGGCACTTCAATGTTTCAACGTCTATCGATGATGCGCCGCCCGAACCCTTCACCAACCATCGCAGTCAGCCTCTGGCGATGACAAGAGACGTAAGACATATACCCATAATTGTCAATCCTAGTCGTGCAGTTTCTACTCTGGATTGCAGCTTTCCAGGCCTTCTTCAACCCTGGTAGCTGTAGGGGCGTCATCACCCTGGGTCTTCGGTGGAGTTGGTGCATGTTCAAATGACCTGCTGACGCGGCGATGGCCAGGGAGGACAGCACACGCCTTGTCGAAGGTCCCGATGGCGTCGAAGGGCAAACGGCTAGAGCTGTCTCCCGAAGGCAAATGGTGAAGGGAAGAAGCGTGCGACACGGTGAGTCGCGGTCAAGGGCGTCTCTACAAATTGTGCCAAAGCTTTACGCGCCGGAACTTTGCGCCGCTAGCCCTCGTAAACCCACCCACCTTTGAGTGCCCTTTCTCCCCCCGCGGTACCTTTACATCACGCAGGCGGTGGATCAGTGAAAATTGGCGGCAAACTGGCACTCCGCTCGTCTTCTCAGGAATCACATTCGGGAAAAAGGTAGCATCATATCGTCGACTATCTGATATCTCTTAGCCCTTTTCCACCGTGATTACTGTGACGGAGCGCCGGACTCCATGGCTCGGTATATCCACGCCTCAGTCTTCCGCCGCTCGAGGCACGGCCATCAGGCGGGCCGCTTCTGTCCTCGCCTTCTCACCCACACGTCTGTGTGCCACGCCAGTTCAATACACACCGCTCAAATTGGATAGGCGCAGTTTGCCATCTTGCCTCGTGCATTTGGTGCGTGCGCAGCGTCCGTTCCTGGCCCGTTTTACCAGTCAACCCGCAGGCGCGCCACACGGATCTTTCCAGATCTCGCGGCAGGTGCGACGGCTTTCCTCTTTCATCGCCCGCCAGGGCAATTTCGCCCGTGCAGCCGGGAACTGAAGGATGGGCGATGCAGCAGCCGATCCCTCACTCGACCCAGCCCTGTGGTGTTCTATCTCGAAGCCCAACAGGTCACTCGACTCGGCGTAGTCGTACCTCCTGCCCTCAGGCGTGCTGCTATCGCAACATCGGAGGCAGCGCCCGCACCTCCTCTCGGCTCTTATATTTGCGCAATATCGGATCGAAGACGACATCAACGACGATTTCGGCTGTTCTGGGGATACAGGAGTCTATAGATGCGGCTACAGCTGTGGTTGCGAGCCCACAGATTGGCGTTATCGAGTCACGCACCGCAGCTACCCTCGAGTTGCGGTGTCGTAAGACGGTGCCCGGCGTAACCCCTCGCTTCATTGATGCATGGCCCTCCACTAGTTCTAGCCCCGATCAGCGGTATAAAGTCCTCAGCGCAAGAGCCAGTATGACTAGGTCTCTTCTCTCCACCTGCCTCGGTAGGCACCACCGCTTGCCCCTTCGTCGCATTGCGAGACTGACTTTGTTCCTCTGGCGCGTTGCTAGTATTCCCTCAGCACCTCTTACAGCCCACGGGTCCTCTTCGCGTGTTCCCATTCCATCCGCTTCTTGTAAGGTTGCTCGACGGCCTCGGTTTCAGGTAAGTTCCCTTATGCCTATTCGAGAGCTGTGCGTAATTGTTTCGGTTATTGTTAGGGACGACCTGGGCAGAGCTCATCCACCAGCCTGGCAAGAAGGGGCATGCGAGCACCCGCAGATGATCTTCACGCTTGGGAGGCCTTGATGGACCGTAAGTTGTCGCCGTATTCGCGCTCACATCTACCCCACTGACGTGGTCTCATTTTACAGGGACGACATTGTGATGATGTTGCGCTGATCTCTTGCCCCGAGTCCTCATCTACGTAGAACCGTCGCTCGCTATGGAAACTCTATGCAATCCTTTTTTTTCTATTTACTGGGCCGATGCATAGTCGTCTAACGGCATCCGCGAGGGTAAATAAATGTGCCGCGTCGAGCCTGCTGCCCGCAAGCCGTATGTGGCGCTGCTGCTTCTCGGCGACTGGAAAGGAAACGCATGTTCGCGACGTTCTCTTTCCACTTCTTTTTTTCTTCCCTTACGTGGCTTCGTCAGGCGCACGCCTTGGTCGACAAATGAAGCACGGTAGATTCGCATGAGTTGCGTCACGGGCACCTGCAGCTTGGATTCTGTGGGTTCCGTAAGTTCAAGCCGGCATGCATCGCGAACGGTCCATCAGCTCAACCTCCGCGTCAAATCAGATTCCCTGTCACGATGTCGAAATACCTCCATTCCTAGTCTGACATGGGCGCAGACGCGTCTGAATACTCCCATTTCGCCCCGTTGCCCCGCACCACCTTCGCGGCGGGATCGCCCTCGAGCAAATCGACCCCGACACTGCGCAGGGCATTGACGCACCACTCCGGGTACCCCGAGTCACTGAAATAGCCCGCAAAGAATGATCGCAGGTATTTTGGGAACGTCCCGGCGATGATAGCGTCCCGCGCACGGCCCATGACCTGCGCTTGGAAGGTGAGGTTGTGCAGCGTAACGGCTGTGTGTGTAACACTTCGATGAGGCAGTGCGAGGGCAAGATGAAGGAAGATCGACTGACCATGTGCTGCAGATGTCTCCCGAGTTATTGTGTGATGAAGGATTGACCGCGATGTGCCATCGCTGCAAGTGGGGCAGGGACACGTGTCGTCGATCGGACCGAAGTCTTTGGCGTATTTGCCTAAGCCTGCAGCGAAAATGTTTAAGGCGATATGAGGTCGAGATCATGGATCGCGTACGGAGATTCATAGGTCCATTGTGCGTCAAGGCGACGCCGAATCGAGCGGTTCGGGTAGGGAACACGCAATCTGCCATGTCAACGCCTAAAGCAACGCACACAAGCAAATCTACGCAACGATTAGTCGGGAAAGGGGAGGACTGGATATTTATCACGAACCTTCAGCAAATCCTATGCCCATAGAATATCTTGGACCTGCGCGTCAGTCAGCGGCAGCCAGATAGATGGTTTGACGATGCGTACGGTCTGCTGGGAGCTTCTCGGCACATTGCTTGATTCTAAACCGCCCATTGAGGATATTGGTGAGCTATGCAAATAGTCGTGGAACTCACATGCGCCAGAAAATATCTGCCAGCAGGTTCAGAACTACGTCCCGGTCAAGGTCGGTCCATGAGTGCGTACCTTTCTCCTCGCCCCCACTCAAACCACCGATCGCATACCCAGCAACACCCTCTCGTCTCTTGATCATCTCCTCTAGACACCGATCTCTGAGGGCAGGATCCAGGCCACCCTGTACGATTGCGAAAAGATTCTGCTTTTCGTCCCTGCCCGATTTCCGGTGAAATTCGATACAGCGGTCTAGCCATCGCACGGAACGTTCCATTGCTTCGCCGACTCTTGAGCCAGTCGTCAAGCTGGAGACTGACATAATGCATGAGCACCCGTTGCAGGATGTGGCGGCGGATGGAGGTGCAGAGACAAACCTACGTCGTCGAGCTGCATGATGATATCAGCGCCAATCGCATGTTGTATTGACATGCTTTCTTCGGGCTGTAGTGGAGTATAAGTCAACATCTACGAAACGATGACACAAAGAGCTCGCACCGTCAGCATAGTAGGTTCTCCTGTGAACGGACTGGCGAAGAGTGCGCCTTCCTCCGTGATTTTTGTGAATTTGCTCAACGACACGAGTTGAAATCCGCCACTATCCTATGCACCTCGACTCAGACAACGGTCAAATCTACAGAAATATACAACGCACCGTAAGCAAATTGTGCTTCCATCCCTGAAATTTATGTGCGCCGCCCGCCTCCTGCAGCACCTTAATCCCGGGACGAAGGTTCAGATGATAGGTGTTGTTGAGGATCAGGGAAACGCCCAAGCCCTCCATCTGCTGCGGTGTGAGCCCTTTGATCGCTGCCTGCGTGGCTACAGGCATAAATGTGGGGAGCATGGTCACTCCGTCTGCACTGTCATCGTGAGTCGAGTCTGTGGGGACCAGGATACTTGGAACTCACGACCAAGGGTCATCCTGCATACTCGCGCACGGGTCGTGTGGCATGTCGCCAGCACCTCGAATTGCATTTTGAGGAGTGCAATGAAAAGGTGAGTGAAACGTCGGGATGACGTTGACGTTGAGCGCGCCGCGGCCGCCTCAGGCGCGCCTCCGCACTTGCTCCCGACTTGCATGTCCGTTACGCTTAGACTCAGACGTCCTCTAGACATTCTTTACCGCCGGGTACGACCGCCATGTCAACGCCGCACTATGTTCAGCCTGCCCAATCTGTCGTCATTCTCGCCTTTCGGCGACCCCGACGCAGAGCCACCCGACCCACAGACCTACCATGAGCGCAAGATACTTCCGTATGACTCGCATCTCTTGCGATGTCTGTCACTTGCTAACTGCAGCCTTCTGCGCTTGGCGACGTTATTTCCAGGTATACTCGCAGACAACTGTACGACGTCGTCGCGGACGTCGCGTCGTACTCCAGCTTCATACCATTCTGCACGCAGTCGCGAGTCCTGAACATCCGACCAAGCACTGTGCTTCCAGACGCTACAATCCTTGAGGGGGAGCTGACGGTGTCGTTCCTGACATTCAAGGAGAGCTATGTGAGCGAGGTGACGTGCCGGCCGTACGAGTCTGTTCAGGTGCGTTGGCTCCCCCGCTTTCCCATCATTCATGTTCCAATTCTCCAATGCCTAGGCGGTCGCGTCGTCGGCGACGCCTCTATTCAAGAGCCTCAGCACCACATGGCGCTTCCAGCCGTCCTCACCGAGATCGCCACACTCAAGCACACATATACCTATCAATCGAGAGAACCACCACCGCGATTCCACGCATTCCGGCTCGCAGTCACCGATCACATCTACGTCCTCCAGTGATGTGGGCCCTACGTTGCTCACTCTCGATCTGCAATACGCATTCGCGAACCCAGTGCACGCGGCCGTGTCCGGCGCGTTCTTTGGCCAGGTCTCGAAACTGATGGTCAAGGCATTTGAGGAGCGCTGTATCTCGGTGTATGGCCGAGGGAGCAGATGATTGCCCCAACTGGCTGTAGTGATGACTAGATCATAGAATATAATTTGCAGTAATGATGCGCTCGCTACATACGCGACACACGTCTTGGCGTTCATAAAGCATCAAGTACCGCCTGGGCAGTATAGTTAGAGCAGAACTCGCCGGGGAGGACGCACATAAGACCTCTCACCAGATGGTCCCGCACAGATCTAGGCTCCTGGGCAGCATTCTCACGGGTCCATGGACTCGGTCCACAACTCTGTAACCTGTGCCGGCAACACCGAATATCATTTCCGGCGCTGTTGAGTGTTGTTTTGTACCCAGTTCGCGCAGTGACTACAAAATCCCGTCGCAAGGTGAGCAAGCTGTGACAGCACAGTCGCGTGTATATTGATTGTTGGCAGGTTTCACCGGCATAGCAGACCGTTTTGCTGCGTGTCGTACGCACCCTTAACTTTCTTCCGCCGCCGGACGACTCGACCAGCGCACACACCCTGCAGACGATGAATGGCGTGCGACGCTTTCTGGGCGGAGTCGGCGCTGGCGCCATCAGCACGAACACAATCACAACCTCCCCCACGACCGCAGAGGCTCCGCCATGGAACGCACCGAAACCTATCTCCATCGGATCCTCTTCCACTTCAGTACCATCACCGTCCTCGTCCTCGTCCAGTCCGACGAAGGAGCTTCCATTAACACCTGGTCTCCTTATTCGGAAGGACCGCAAGGCCCCGCCGACACCGACGGAGCCCCCTGTAGCAGGGCCATCCTCACCGATCAAACGCAAACCACCACCAGAACGCGACGTTGACTCGGAGTGGACGTATGTCGGCTCAAACGGTGCGAGCACGAACGGGAGCAGTACGCAGGGGAGCGGGGGAGTATCGAGTCGACGAGACGCGCTGCTGATGAGCCTGCTGTCATCGGAGGCCGTTGTGGACAGCCGCGGCTATGAGATAATGAGTGCAGAGGATGTGGAGGATCTCAAGAAAGTGCGTGGCCGACGACTTTCTCTACTCGACTATATGCTAACTTTTTCGGCAGGAACATGTTATTTTGACCTCACGACTGACAGGCCTCGAACGCAAACTAACGACCGAACTCAAAATCCGCGATGCTGCGCTCAACCTAGCGAAACTAAACAGCCCATCTACGACACCATCACCCACTGCGTCCCCCAAATCAAAACCAAATCGAATATCGCAGAAGACCAGCGACGAGGTTGCTGCGGCGAATCGGCGAGTGGACGTTGCGCAGCGCGAGGTCTGGCGGATCAAGGAGCGCGCGTCCGATGTCGCGCGGCGGCTGATGGAGCACCGCGCCGGCGTGCTTGGTGCGGTGGTCATGGAGCTTGAGCGGAAGCACAGCGAGGATGGAGACGAAGAAGACGACGGGGGCTTCTTAAGTCCGACGTCGAGCGTGAGCGGGCGGACGGGGCCAACCGCAGGCACACGCTTTGACGGTGCGCATCTCTTTGCTGGGCACGAGGACGCGGTGGTGCCGGAGCCGAAGCGTGCTAAGGGTGCAAATCGGAAGGAGCTCGAGGCGCTGCAGTCGCAGATCGGCGCGAAGGACGAGGAGCTGGCTGGGCTGCGCGAGCTGCTCCAGGAGGTGGAGAGCGAGAATGCCGCGCTGCAGACGGGCGGCGCACGCACCACCGAGCTCGAGGCGCGCGTGCTTGGACTCGAGCGGGAGAAAGCGGCGCTGGCGAGCGACAAGGAGCTCCTGGAGATGGAGAAGAGCGCGTTCGAGCACGAGCGCGCCGAGTTGGTGGAGGCGCAGGACCGCGTGCGTGACCTGGAGGCAGAGGTCGACGAGCTAGAACAGGAGCGCGACAAGGTGCGGCGCAAACTCGAGGGCGTCGAGGCGGCGATGGCGGCGGAGAGCATCGCTTGGGTTGCGGAGCGCGCGGCTTGGGCGGCGGAGAGGGCAGAGCTCGAGCGGGACCATGGCGCACTGCTGGCGGAGAAAGAGCGGACGGGCGGCGACGCCGCGAAGTGGGCGTCCGCGCAGGCGCAATGGGACGAGGAGCGCGAGGCCCTGCAAGAGCGGGCGAAGGACGAGATTGATAAGGCGCGAGAGGGACTCCGCGCACTCGTGCAGCGCTTTGATGTCCCCGTCTACTCGCGCGAGATGACGCTCGATGTGCTCGTCGATGCGCTGTCGCGGTTCTTGGAGGGCGGTGGGGGTGGGGCGAAGCAGGAGGAGGTGGACGCGATGAAGGAGGAGCAGCGCAAACTAGAGGACCTGCTCGCGAGCGAGATGGAGAAGCGCATCGCGACGACCCAGCAGCTCGAGACAGCGCTCGAGGAGATCAAAGTCCTCAAGAGCACGGCGGTGAGTAGCACCTCTAACTCTTGGCCTGCGTTGATGCCAACCTCCGAGCAGGACCGCTCCTCCACGGCCTCTGGGTCAGAACCTCACCTGTCGACACCGCTGGCGTTCGCCACGGACGCAGCATCTATTGTTTCCCTCCTGCAGCCACTCTGGGCAACCCTCCCTTCCCCCGAGGCCCGCGCGTCTAAATATAACTCTTCAGGACGTCCCTTCCGCCCAGGCACACAATCCCCCCTCAGCTCCCCGGTCGCGCGCACGGGCTCTGCGGTTGGCAGCCCGAGCATCAGCAACATGGACGTGCGCACACTCAAGGAGCTGTACAACCCCGCGCAGCCCGACTCGCCGTATCCCGCTGGCGAGAAGGGGCTGGGCACATTCAGCGTCGAGGCGTTCGCGGCCCGCGTCGCGGCGCTCGTTGCCGACGACCGCGCGCTTATCGAGCGTTTGATTCGCTTCGCGCAGGCGCACGACTTGCTGAAGAAGAACGCGGAGCGTGCCCAGAAACTCGCACAAGACAGCAGTGCCGCGCTGGAGACGTATCAGAAGCAGGTCCGGATGCTTGAGGAGAGGAGTGTGGGGGGCTCGGACCAGATTTCTGTCTTGTGAGTACTCTCTTCGATTGTCTTTAGCGGGGTCCTCACACGTGCGCAGAGAAAACGACATCCGTCAACATCAAGAGGCCCTGGAGCGATTGGCTTCAGAGAAACGGGATCTCGAGACACTAGCAGGAGAGCAAGCAGAGACCGTACGCCAACTCACCGAAGCCAATGCAACCCTGTCTGCCCGCGCTCTCGCGCTTGCCGAGGACGCCGCCCGTGCGCAGGAGGAAATGAAGACTCTCAGCGAGCGGGAGCAAGCGCAAGGCCTTGCGCTCATGGAGGAGATCAACCTCGTGCAGACAGAGAACGGCAAGATGCGGTCACAACTACGCGCTCTAGGGAAGATGTAGTTCGCATTCCGCATCCAAGTCTCCTGCCCTCATGGATAGTATGTAGCAATCTCGCTGTGATGTGATGGTACGGATTTCATTTTTGCTTTGCTTTCTTGCTTCGTTCGCATCATTGAGTTTCGCATGGAGGATCGAGCATCACACTGTCACCTACTACATCGCATTATTTCCACGATACCACTATGCTAAAGTATACCTTGAATGTAGCACGCCATGTTGCCTTGAGCTTGAAGAGTTGGATACGCCATACTCGTTGCTAGTCGGAATGCCGGGCCGCCGACGTGGCCCGTGGACGTCGCTGTTGACCACCATTTCTTTCCACGACGGCCAGCTCACTATTCGCGGTCTTCATCCACTTAAGCTTCAGGTGTTACACTGAGCTGACTGTTCTCATACCTGTATTTGTGACTAATGTCCCAAGAAAGGCGCGTTGCTCCAGATGGCTTCGCCGTCACCTTCTACTGTGTAGGTTTTCGTCTCATCCCATGCACGACTCTCTCACTGAGCACCATCTTCACGGCAGTCGGCGCCGATGGAAGAGAGGCAGCCAGGAGCTGCTCTCTGATGTCGACGAGCGCTTGAGTTTCTGCCTATCGAACCGCGCAACTGCGCAAACATTCCCTTCCCCCGGAATGTTGCTGCAGGCGCTGCAAGTGACTCTGAATAGTAGGTTATATGGGGGCCTTGACTCGGAGCTTATTGTCATCAAGGAGCAGACCGTAGCAGCGCGCAAAATTTGCATCCTCGGGAGCATATCCAGCGCTCCATGAGCTATGGGATTTTCCTGGACAGAGCGGTAGGCCCTACAGGCGGAGAAACGGCTCGTTGATTTATGCTTTCTGTCACCTAGACCCCATCAACAAGTGCTTCTCGGACGCCCCCTCGCGCCTGCAGGCGCCCTCGCGGCGGCGACACACCGACGCCCATTATGCCGGGTGAGCTGCCATCACCACGTCACCCTTGGCCGTCTTGCGCAAGGCTGTATTGTTCTCGCTAATCGAGATTGCAGTCCTGCTTTGTGCGGTTCCATATGGTTCTCCGCCCACGCGACATCGGCGCCGTTTGCCTTCAGCTCCTCCCGGTGCCTGCCTGCTCGAGATTCGGCTGCGCTTCTGGGGCCAGACTTGAGCGCGCTGTGCTCAGGATCTGCCGCCCGGCGCCTCCTGGCATGCGCCCGACCAGACACCTCGAAACTTCCATAGAGAAGTTCGATCGCCTGGCAATGGATGCGACTATTCTTGCTAGATGGCGTCTACACTCTCGATCGTCCGACGCGACTTCGACGCCTTTTGCACGGGGGAACCCGACAACTTTGCCCTCCACTATGGAATGTGCGAGATGCCGTCTTCATTGCAATCATTGGTATTTGAGAGCGTGGATATATTTTCGCTGACGCGTTCTTTCTGCCCGTCACTGCACTTACGAAACTTCGATACAAACGATTTGCGCTGTCCCGGCGGCGGCGGGACCTCAGCGAACACATGTGGACCAATATACATGTGGGCGCCTATGGGCCTCGTGTTGTCATCGCGCCAGGGACGAGACTCACCTGTGCGAGGCGGACTCCGCCGTCCTCGCGTTTGCTCCACTGTTCCTTGTTCACGAGCAGTATAATCCTCTTTCAGTGCATCGATAACTCAGACGTCGTCAGGGAGCCGTCATTATTATTACAAATTTAAGAACAATGGCGCCCGTCAGATAGTTACAGCCAAGCACTGCTCTTTCTTAGCAAACTAAGACAGCGCGCCGACAACACGTTGGCATCGCCAATCAAATGCACAAGGGAAAAGGCGGCTTTTGAGCCCAAGGCCATCGAGAAAGGGAATATCAGGCGTGAACACGAGGTGTCCCCGGACAGCCGGAAGCAATGCTGCATCCGGGCTGAAAGCTGCGTTTGCGGAGACTAAAGGAAAACAAAACAAACAGATCTAATGCTGTGAAGCTGGGCGATAGCCGAATATTCCCAGATCAAAGCGCACCAAGCTGCCCTTATAATGCGTCCAGCGGGACGGCCCTGGGCAACTGATCTACCACCCTCGCCCCTCTGATCCTCCATTTGTCCCGCCGACAAGCCCTTGCCACCTCACGAGACCTCGATCACAACTACTCGCATGGCATACCAAAGCTTTGACTCACAGTGGGACTACGAGACGACCCACCCGTGGGCGTTATTCGCCCTCAACTCCGCGAACAGCCTCCCACCGACGGTGGCACTCCAGTGGCAGCTCCCAGCTGCCGCAACACAGGGTGGCATGGCTGCCCAAGGTTTCACTGGCCAAGCGGCCAACACGTACGGTTACCCCCAGTTCGCCCAAGCGGCGGGCTCGAACGTCGCGAACGCATTCGCCGGTCAGACGACGCGCCACACCGGTCTCAACACCCAGCACGGCAACAACGTCTTCACGCCGGTGAGTACCTGTCCTTGAAACGAGATGGTCTATCTTGACGTTCTCCCTGTAGGCTCTCCCCGCTCTCTCGGCTGCTGGATGCCACTACACGACTAAGCCCGTCGGCGTGACCGGCTACAAGCTTAAGGTGAGCATTCCCTTGGAGCAATCGCGACAAAGCTGCTCACGGTCGGCACGCTAGGCTGTGGGCACCATCGCCTCGAACACCCACGTCAATCGGAACCCGGGCGGCTTCTTCCAAGGCGCGAGTGCACCCATCCCCGCCTACCAGACGCCTGTTGGGGCCTTCCACAACGGCAGGAATGTCCCCGCCACATCGTGGACTCCGCAGAAGGTCAGCACTGCTCTTGTCGTGGAGAATAGCCATTTAACTCACTTTACTCGTCGCCAGTTCTACGACGCGGGAAGGCTACATCACCAACCACTCGCTGCGGACTCCGGCCGGTCCTACACGCTGACCGGATGGCAAGGACAATGCGACGACACAGGCCCGAAGACGAGTGCTGTCACCCCGTCGGCACCTGAGGCTGCAGCGTGCACGACTGCCGACGATGGGACATCAGCACATGGCATCCAGCAGCCGTCGCCGGCGCACCTATTGGATGCGCACGAGAGCCCGTACACCGGCTCTTCCGGCTCGTCGATGCCGTCGCTGTCGCCGGCATCACTCAACTCGCCCTGGTCGTCGCAAGGCGTCCCAACTCCGCAGCTGGGCATGTCGATACAGGCATTCCCCACCGTGCCGGCAACCACCGGGGTTCCCACCGAGTTCGTTGGGTCCGACGACGAGGAGTGGATACGTCAGCAGGTGGACGCGTTCGAGGCCGAGATGCGCCACGAGCCGCCGACAAGCCAGTACGAGGAGGCGCCGCGGCCGCCGGTGCCCCGTGCAAGTCGGAAGCGCCAGCTTGATGAAGACGAGGGCGGTGCGCCTGCCTTGTCGTCCTCACAGCTGGCGAAGAGACAGAAACAAGAACAGCGAATGATGCCAAGGGCCTCCTCAGCTAGCGCGGGTCTCCAAGAGGAGGCCCAACGACGCGCAGGTAGCAAGGCCCTTGCGCAGGACAACAATAAATCCAAGACATCGGACCGCGAAGATGCAGTCTTCGCGATCCAAGACCGCCCGGAAACTTTACTGCTATCCCACACAGGGCATTACGCCTTGTCGCCAACAGTGGGATCAGTGGAGTCGGCCGTGCCGTCGGAGCAGTCTTGGTACAACCACCAGGAGATGAGGATGGATGAGAGGATGGGAGTTGTGGAGGAGGAGGATGTTGCTGCCGAGGAGGTCGCGGATGCGCCGCCGGAGAAGAAGCTTGCGACCAAGAGGAAGCGCGCCACGAGGAAGCCTGCCGCCGAGGAGCAGCCTGCGCGTTTCTGCGATTACAAGGACTGCACCAACCAAGGCCCGTTCGGGGCTCTCTACGAGCTTACGAAGCACAAGTTCGACAAACACGGCATAGGCGCTCCGTGCCCAGAATGTCATCAGATCTTGTCACAACGCTATGCGTTGACAAGACATAGGCGTGACATCCACAAGGTTCCAGAGC
Source organism: Auriscalpium microsporum (assembly GCA_019914985.1). Classification (NCBI taxonomy): domain Eukaryota; kingdom Fungi; phylum Basidiomycota; class Agaricomycetes; order Russulales; family Auriscalpiaceae; genus Auriscalpium; species Auriscalpium microsporum. The sequence goes on along the minus strand of JAHLMG010000016.1, from coordinate 812,271 downwards.
TCGTCGAGGATCACAAAGTGATGTCGAAGAAATATGCCGAGAGGAAGTCGACAGTGGGGCAGGTGGGGCAGGGCGTGTTTGACAGTAGCGGCTGAAGATCGCTGAGTTGGGGCCGGTGGGGAGCCGCCGCGCGAACGCAGACGTCGATGAAGAGGATGTGATACGGCCGCCGAAGAAGGCAGGGTGTGGGCTACAAGTGCTAATGAGTGAAGATGTGGGAAGGCATGGATGATTTTACGTACCTTACATTTCCTTTCTATTTTGTTTCTTTTTCTTTCCTCTTCCTTTGCCCGCGTTATTTCTCTCGCTCTCTTTTTATATAGCACAGCTCAGTTATGGTCGCGAGAATCAAATATTTCCGTTCACCTTGCGTAGCGAATCATGGGAAAAATCGTCGATAAGGGAAAACGCAAGAGCAACGAGTGACACGCACCATGCGGCACGCAAAAGCGAGATAGCGACGCGCACTGCTAGATGCGGCACGTGGTCAGCGACGTGTGTTGGCCAGATGAACGATAGATGAGTGCACTCACGTCGCATCGACGTGGTGACGAGGGGCTGTTCGTTCGTTGGATGAAAGGATGGCAGGAAATCGACGCCTTTTATTTATGGCGATACGGATGCATGGCCCGACTCGCCGTCGGCGTGTGCTTGGTTGTCGCAGGGTCCCACGCGGTTGCAGGCACTTCTGCCGCAACCGAGCTGAAAATTCTCCACGCGGCGCTGCTTTCGCATTGTTTCGGGATTCCAGATGATGAGCAAGCTGGCTTCGCGGGCGTGTGGACCTCTTGCAACGTTCAAGTTGATCCTGCGATCGCGGCGTCTTCGAGTTTCTTCTCCAACACGACACGGTCTCGTCTCTGCCAATTTGTCGGGCAAATTACGCGGTCGGATTCTCTCAGACATTTAGCCAAGGATGAACAATACCAAGAAGAAATAAAGCAACATACCCGCAAGACTTCGCAATTAATCCTGAAATGGACTACTATGGCATGCAGGGTCCATGGCTCGCCTCGAATATCCATGCGAGAAGGTCTCGCCGGGGCAGTCGCACCCTCGTTTTTGTCTCCTGACCAGCGGCGTCGACGACGACGCTCCTCTCTTTCTCCAGTAGGCATCAGCCAGCAGCCAAAAGACCACGACGGAATTCCTCTCACCTCTTGCTTCCGCCGACGTCGCGTCACCAGCTCGTCGCCCTACCCCGCAAAAGCCCAGCGTGTTAAGGACGCGTTCAGACCTTGTGTTAATGCCCAGCCGGTGCGTGATATACCTTTCGCTGCTCCGCGACCGTCCGTCCGCGCAGCAACGGCGTACGCCTCCACAAAGCACCTTGCGGCCGCTCTGACGGGCAACTGATGTTTCGGGGCTCCTAATGGCGGCGCAAGAGTACCGCCGCCCCACATTATTTCTCTGCTGGTGCTTGACACTGCCTGGTCCGTCGTTACATATCGAAAGAGGAGAACGGGCAGTGGCTCACCGTACGCGTCTTCCATCGTCGCGAGCTCCCGAATTGGCGATGGGCCAGAGGAGTTGTCGTCAGCCTTTCTTTGGCGGTGGATCCGGATGGAACGAGGAAACACGACGCCCAGGGGTACACGATGGTCGACTATATCCTTGTCGAATGTGCGTGGAGCGGACCACGAGGCACGCCGCCCATAATATCGCCAGCGGAAAGCGCAGAAACGACCTCAGAAATGGTTAACAAGAGAAAGGAGACTCGTTCGAGCACCGAACAGGGGATGACTACGCCTCTGTGGCGCTCTATAAGCAACTCGTGAGGCGCAGCAACTAGGACAGACCATCAGAAGTGAACACGGCGCGCACAGCCCCACGGGCTGCGCACTCGAGGCATCGATATGCGCCTCATGGACGCGTCAAAAAAGTAAGCGTTTATTTTTGATCGCGATGTGACGTGCACGGCATGACGCATAGCAACGTCCGGACCCACAAAAATGTGTTTCCCAGACCGTCGGGAAGCGAGAGTGAAGTAGGCAATCACCTGCACGCCAGATCGACGAGGGGACCGCAATTCGAGGCCAGGTCCGATCCGAACGCAAGGCATGATCCTGTGCCGAGGCCGGGAGCCGGCGGTGTGACACGCCCCGGAGACGTCCAGTACATATCCCAAAGATGATCCTGATGATCGCGCGGTATCCAGCTGTAGACTTGCAGCGTCGTATCAGGATTCGTGGATGCACAGGAGCGAAGACTAACCTTCCCTCCCTCCAACGTAAAACGGCGCGTATGCGACGCACAAAACCTCTCCAACCTCTCCATTGGCGCCACCCGGCACGTCTCCTTGGACGCTCGGGTCAACATATAGGTTCGGCTGTGTGGAAAATGAATGGCCTGCACAGTGAGGAGAACTTGACACGTACGTGCGAGATCTGAAAAAAGTTCGTGAGCGGACGAACCATCGCGGAAGAATCTGGAGATCTCACGACTATGCACGTGCCCGGGCCGCCTGGGCCCTTGCCCTGTCCCACGGTTTCCTGCCTCTTCAACATGCTCCGACTCCGAGTCGCCCTCCGATGCGATGCTCTTGTTTGGGAGCAGTCACGCTTGTCTTGGCTTCCCGCCACGGTTCACCATCGACTCTTTACTTGCCACCGCATCCCTTTGATGTCCTTGTAATCTATCTGGCGCAAACAACCCGTCCGAATCATATGAAATGGCGAGTTGGTACGGCTTGTGCTGCCGCCAAAGGAGATGGAGAACTGGTGACTTCAACGACGATCCACCCTGAGGAGTCGCATGCCTATCCGCACTCCGTCGACTTGACGCTGAGCCTTTCTTTCCTGTCTATTACCGCCAGCAGCCAGTGTATCGAGGCCATGGCCGCCACGGGAGCGACTCACGACGTGTACTGCACCATGCACTCCTTCGAGGCGCGTCACGCCTTGTATGCGCCTATCCTACTCACCAATGATTGAATTCACAGTCATTCGTCGAGACAAGCACCAATCGTTTGTTATTTCCTCAGGACACCACGTCCCAAGCCGCAACAACATCCTTACACTGACACTGCTGCGCCCACAGGTCAAGAGTCACGCCCGCGAGAGGGCCCATCAACTTCTCCACACTGCGCATCGGCGAGTTCCAACCCTCTGTAAGCTGGCTGATCGGGCTGGGTGACCAGGGACCTGTTGATGCACCGGACGACGGCGTAGTCGACAGCATCATTTCCTGCTCGTATGCGACCACACCCTGAGACGGATCACCTATATGTGGGGCATCGTCGGCATCGGCCCACCACCTACCATAATTGTGCTCGAGTGCGTCGTGATTTTTTACGTTCGTCGCTCACGTCGCTCACACATCGTGCAGCTTCATCCGCCACGCCTTTGCCGCCTGGGCACCGCGTCCGCTGCCCGCCTCACTCGCGTTTACTACGGCCTTCACGCCGTACATCGCCTCCCTCGCGCCTGCCCTCCGACGCTGCCTGCGCCCATGACATATAATATCCGCCCGCTTGAGGGTGCGCGCGCTGCCAGCTGGGTCGACAGGGCCAACAGCTTGAGGCAGCGCGGCAACGAGGCATATGCGGCGCGCAACCGCAAGGCGGCGCTGGTGTCGTACACCATGGCCGTGGCGACACTGGCCGTCGCACTGGTGGAAGGGCATGGGGCCGTGGATAGAGCGCCCTTGCGCGCACAGCTCGCCGTGTGTCTGGCGAACCGCGCCGCAGCGTATCTGCTGGAGGGGCCGGGGATGGACGCGGAGAGTGCGCTGCGCGAGGGGATGGGCGCAGAGCGCGCGGATGCGGGCTATGTGAAAGGGTACGTGGCGTGCTAGACGGCAGACGCGCGGTGCTGACGAGGGCGGCGCAGGTACCTCCGACAGATGCGTGCGCATCTCCTGCTGGGCGACGTCGCGCAGGCGCGCAGTACGCTGGAGCGTGCGAGTCGGCAGGCGCGTGGCGCGGATGTGCAGATCGTTGCGGACGCGTTGGCGGCGCTGTCGAAGTCGAAGTGATCGTCGAGCGACATGGTTATCTCCCACATCGTCGTGGAAGCCGGGCATCCTGAGACGTTGCAGTCCCGAATGAACGCAGATGTATGCGACAGAATAAACGTATAATGTCGAATGTCCACATTTTGTGCCGTTCGTCCCGTCATCTCCAATTGCAAAGCGATCCGCACGAACCACACGGTGAGCGCTTGCATGCCTCTGGGTCTTTGAGACATCTCCTGACGATCCTCGCTGCCACGCACATGCGACTGTAGAACGGTGTATATAAAGACGCCAACAGACTAGGAGCTTTCACCGACGACGTCACTCTGTTTCTACCTGCACCGCGGCCATGGACACCATGAAAATGCACGAGAATCCTGCATTCATGGTAGAACTCCTCCACTCATCTGCAGGTCTCCTGACCATTGCGCCCTCCAGAAAATCGTTGCCGATATGCCGCCGAACCCAACAACCGGCAGCAAAGACCTTTTGGACATCATCACGTACGCCGTCTATCGTCTTGGTTTCTTGGTCCCGCTCACGGTGCCCACAGACACCTCGCGGAGAATTCGAACCGGCAGGACGTCCGCGCGCTCTACGGCGGCACTGACGACACAGCCGTGCGGGCACAGCTCGACACGTTTGACTTCGCCGCGCTCGCGCCGACGGTGGTGCCCGGGACGACGTGGGAGGTGGGGCTCATGGACCGCGGCGACATAGCCTTTCATTTCCCCTTGCCCTCGGGGCACGTCCAAACGATCAAGATAACACATCGCACCGGTATGGAGTGCCGCGACGATGCAACCGGGACGATGCGGCTCCAGCAGGACTTGCTCGGGGAGGACGCAGTGCTGTCCGACTACATGCTCACGTACGCATCTCCTCATCTGTCGCGCAGGCTTTGCCTTACCCGGCTCACGCAGGTTTCTGCGTCGCTGCATCGCGATGCCCTCCGCACCACAAGAGCCCTCCCTCCCCGCGACCATGATCATCTCCGACCTGCTCGCCCCGCACCTGCCCGTCCTCGAGCCCTTCCTCAACAGCCTCCCTGCGCCGTTCACGTGGCACGTCGCCGGCCCCGGGCCATCGACCGGCCCGCCGCGTGACGATTTCCCCGAGACGTACGACGGGCTCATCGCGTTCGCCAACGAGCGCAAGGAGTCGGCGAACAAGGCGTACGAGATAAAATTCTATGAGCTGTCGGTGCAGGGGTACGGGCATGGGATCGAGGCACTCAGCCGCGCGGAGGCGCTCGAGCCGCAGAACATGGGCCCCCCGGAGCGCCGCCTGCGCGCGGTGCTGCATGCCAACCGCGCTGCGGCGTATCTGGCCAGCGGCGACGCAGGCGCTGCGCTGCAGGATGGGTGCGATGCGGAGAAGCTGGATCCGAGCTATCTGAAAGGGTGCGTTTGGTTTGGTTCTTCCGGCTGTTGCGAGAGGCTCACCAGTCCCAGGTATATCCGCCAGGCGCGCGCGCACGAGGTGATGGGCGACAAGAGCGAGAGGCGCACAGTACTGGAGCGCGCGCTGCGCTGCGTCAGTGCCGTGGATGCGCTGGTAGTGAGGAGTATGCTGAATTCTTAGCTACCTGCTCTGAAAGTCTTTAATTTGACTCTATATCTTTCCTGCCCTCTTGAGTACGTACTCGCATCTTCCCAATTTATTATATATTTGTGTTGCGCGCAGCCCCGTCTTCTCGCTCGTGCACAGCGAACTTCTCACCGCCGACTGCCGGTACCTTGATTCTACAAACCGACCCATGTAAACCCGTTCTCCGAATATCCCTCGACGATGCACCGACAAGTACCTCAAACGTGCCCCGCAACCGCCCCGCGCCGCACGTCGAAAAACCCCAGCGCCTCCCGGTCCAGCGCCACCTTGACCGCCCTGCTCTGGCCAGCCCGCAGCGCGACCTTCACACAGCCCTTCAGCTCCTTCAGCGCGCGCGGCAGCGCGGAGACCGGGTCCGCAATGTACACCTGCGCGACCTCGCGCCCGTCTATGCTGCCCGTGTTCGTGATGGTGAAGGACACTGCGAAGGTCCCGCCCCCGTAGAACGCCTGCAGGTCAGTCAGCAGCGCGAAGTATGCACTGAATCGGCGTGCGCGCGCACATGAACGATGGTGTATGCGTCGGCAATCCACGGCATCGCGACGGGCGCCCCGCTCTGGTTCACCACGATCGTCTTCTGGTTCGCGCGCAGCACGGCCGCGACGACGACATTCGCCGCGTCAGGCAGGCTGACAGGAATCATTCAACATGAGCACAAATTGATTCATTCACATTCACCAAGGCCTGACCACACACCTGATACCCGGCCGGTCAAGGCCCGAGCTTTCCCACTCGTGGTTCAGCCCCACCACGACGATGGCCACTATCGCGTGCCTCATCAGCACGGCGTACACCCATTCGCCAATGCGCACCGTCCGCCGCCTGCGCAATCTGCATCGCCTCCTCTTCCCCTACTTAGCACCCGCGCCGGGCCGATACGCAGCCCGCCGCGCGTCGTGTACTGCCCGCTCAGCGTGACGTACACGCGCGCGTCCCAGCGCACCTCGAGCGCCACGGGTGTGCCCGCCACGAGCCCGCGCACGACCGCGCGGTGGTTCCGCTGTCGCGCTCTCAAAGGCTGCGGTGGGCGCGGGCGGTGCGTGTGTGAGGTCGACGATGCGCGTCCCGTTGACGAAGACGCTGCCCCCGTGCCACCAAGCGAGACGCCGTATTCGAAGTCGCCGTATTCGTCGGGGACGAAGGTCGTTGTGTACTGGAGATGGAGATGGAGGAGGTGGTCAGCGGCGTTGCAAATTATAGAGGAGGCGCGAGAGGAGTGCATACCCGGAGCCAACAAGGCAGATTCACTTTATCGTCCTACGTGTCATAATTAGCGCGCACTGAGGGTGAGGAGCGGAGAGGCGTACAATGCCGTCCATGAAGTAACAGTTGCTCGTTTGCGTCGGCGTGCTCCGCACCGGCTGGGCGCCCTCTGCCAGTCCTCGTTCCAGAACTCCAGCAACGCGCCCGCGCGCCCATCCACACGCATATAATCGTCCAGCAGCGGCAGATACTGGCGCGACGTCGCGCCCACCGCATACGTGGAATCTGCGTGGGCGCAGTAAGGCGAAGCCTGCGCGAAAGATGAGGAGATGCCTACGTGAGCATGTATTCGGACAGCACTGCGTCCTCCCCGAGCAAGTCCTGCTGGAGCCGCATCCTCCCGGTTGCATCGTCGCGGCACTCCATACCGGTGCGATGTGTTATCTTGATCGTTTGGACATGCCCCGAGGGCAAGGGGAAATGAAAGGCTATGTCGCCGCGGTCCATGAGCCCCACCTCCCACGTCGTCCCGGGCACCACCGTCGGCGCGAGCGCGGCGAAGTCGAACACGTCGAGCTGGGCCCGCTCGGCTGTGTCGTCGGTGCCGCCGTAGAGCGCGCGCACGTCCTGCCGGTTCGCGTTCTCCGCGATGTATCTGTGGGTGGGTGCCGTGAGCGCGATCGTGGAGTGATGAAGGTGATAAACGGCGTACGTGAAGATGTCCAAAGGGTCTTTGCTGCCGGTCGTCGGGTTCGGCGGCATATCGGCGATGATTTTCTAGTGGGCGCAATCATTGGGTCAGGAGAGCCACGGACGTGGAGATAATACCTACCGTGAACGCAGGATTCTCGTGCATGGGTATGGTGTCCATGGCTGCGGTGCAGGTGGAACAGAGTGGACTTCGTCGGTGAAAGGTCCTGATCTGCTGGCGTCTTTATAAAAAACGGAGCACCGCTCTATAGTCGCATTCGCGTGACAGCGAGGATCATTAGGAGAAGTCACAAGAACCTAGAGGCATGGAAGTTCTCACCATGCAGTTCATGCGGATTGCTTTGAAAATGGCGGGAAGACGAACAACGAGGACAAGATTTGGATATTCGACATATACAGTTGTTCTGTCATATAAACTGCGTTCGGTCGGGGCTCTGAAATTTGAGGACGCCCGGCGTCCACGACGACAATGACGGTAAGTAACCATTTCGCTCGAGGGTCACGTCGACTTCGACAGCGCCGCCAAGGCGTCCGCAACGATCTGCACATCCGCGCCACGCGCCTGCCGACTCGCACGCTCCAGCGCACTGCGCGCCTGCGCGACGTCGCCCAGCAGGAGATGCGCACGCATCTGTCGGAGGTACCTGCGCCGCCCACGTCAGAACCGCGCGTCTGCCACCTAGCACGCCACGTACCCTTTCACATAGCTCGCATCCGCGCGCTCTGCACCCATCCCCTCGCGCAGCGCCATCTGAGCGTCCATACCCGGCCCCTCCAGCAGATACGCCGCGGCGCGGTTCGCCAGACACACCGCAAGGTGTGTGTGCGCGCGCGCCATCTCCGCGGCCCCGTGCCCTTCCACCAGCACAATGGTCAACGTCGCCACCGCAAAGGTGTACTCCATCAGCGCCGCCTCGCGGTCACGCCCTGCATACGCCTCGTTGGCGCGCTGCCTCGAGCTGTTGGCCATGTTGGTGAAGTCGACGGTGTTCGCGCGCGCACCTTCGAGCGAATGAATATCGTATGTCATGGGCGCGGGCAGCGTCGCGAGGACGGGCGCGAGGCGGGCAGCGTATGGCATGAAGGCCGCGGTGAAGTGGAGCAAGGCGGGGAGCGGGCGCGGTGCCCAGGCGGCAAAGGCGTGGCGGATGAAGCTGCAGGGTGTGTGAGCTACGTGAGCAAAAAACCTCAAAGGCACGACGCACTCGAGCACGACGGTGGCAGGCGGCGGGCCGACACCGACGACGGTCCACATATAGGTGATGAGTCTCGGGGTGTCGTCACATAGGAGTAGGAAATGATGTTTGGTGGGCTTGTCGACTACGGCGTCCGGCGCATCAACAGGCCCTAGGTCCACCAGCCCAATCGTCCAGCGTACAAAAGACTGGAGCTGGCCGATGCATAGCGCGGAAAAGTCGACGGGCTCTCTTGCTGGCGTGATTCTCGACCTGGGGCACTGTCCCGTCAGTTTGCGTCGACGGGAAAAAATTGCAGCGGCGTACGACGTGGTATCCTGAGGAAATAAAAGACGAGAGGTGGGGTCGGCAGCGAATGTCTGTGAATCAATTGGTAAGTAGGATAGGCGGATACAAGATGTGTGACGCACCTCGAAGGAGTGTATACTGCAGTACGCGTCGTGAGTCGCTCCCGTGGTGACCATGGCCGCTACACGCTGGAGCTGGCGGTACAAGACACAAGAGTAAGGCTCAGCGTTGGGCCTATATATATGCGCATGCGACTGTGAGAATCAGGGGAAGAGCGAGGCGGATCCGGGATCGTCGTCGAATCGAAGTCACCAGTCCTCCGCCTCCTTTGGCGGGGGCACAAGCCGTACTCAAGTTTTAAAGTGACCACAGCTCGTCTTGCCATAAGATCCATAGGATCAGGACCATTTTGGTTGCACCAGCAGTGATAAGATAAAATAAATCGGCGGAAAGGATTGGCAGGCAGAGACAAAGCAGTCGGAAACGGACACAGTGTCGCACTGAGCCCGTGACATAACGTGCGTAACGACAACCGTGGCGTGACACTGACTGGGCCGCCTTCGCCATCGTCCTTCCGACTCTCACAAGACGTTGACTCGCGACCTCCAGATGGCGAACTGCAGCGCAGACTTACCTCGAGCGCACCCTCCTTGAACAGACATTACACTCGCAGGGGAATCAGCCGTCCCAAACGCGCATATGTATATGCATACGCAACTCTAGGATGGCTGCCATACCGTCCTCGTTGCTTCTTCCCAACACCAACCATGTGTCGCAACTGCAACTGGACCGAGTACGACACACACAACGCGGAGTCGTTCAAGGTGAGCCCGCCGCCCCCGCCGCCTGCATGTCTTTCTCTGACGCACAGACAAGGCTCTCGCGCGGGCGGCACGCCGACTTGACTTTTCTGCGATGGGTTGCTCTGTGCGCCCCAACGTGCGGTGGCTGATGAGCATCGCGGACTGGGGCCCCGTCGACGAGAACGGCGACAAGGCTGCCCACGAGGACGCCGAGGGCGCGCAGCACCGCTACGCGCTCATGTGCAAGTCCTTCCAGGGTGGGATGGACGACCCGCGCTTCGTGCAGAGCTTCGTTGGCGACGGCCCGCCCGCCGCCGACGTTGTCCTCGAGTGCGCATATACTTGCTCCCTCTCTGCCCGCGCCGCTGCTCATCCTCGCTTTCCAGCTTCGTCCGCGTCTGCATCGCCAACCCCGCGCCGGCCATGCTCCCTGCCATGCTCATCCTCACCGCCGCCTTCCTCCCATACGCCGCCACCCTCACGCCCTTTCTCTCCGCCCTCCCCGCGCCCTTCGCCTACAAGTTCCAAAGCCGCGCTCATGCACGCGAGCACGCCGCCTTCCTCTTTGGAAAAGCAGAAGAGTTCAAGCTCCGAGGCAATGTTTTGTACCGCCGGCGCGAGCGCGCAGCGGCGGTGGAGGCGTACGCCGAGGCGGCGGACATCTGCGAGCACGTCTTGCTCCTGGGGCATGCGGAGCGGGACATGCGTGGCGCGGAGAAGCTGCGCGCGGTGTGTCTGGCGAACCGCGCTGCAGCGCATTTGCTCGACGGGCCGGGGCAGGACGTGCAGCAGGCGCTGAGCGACGGGATGGAGGCGGAGCGCGCAGATCCGGAGTACGTCAAAGGGTGAGCAGCTGGTGTGCTTGCATTTTGTGGTTCAGAGGCTTACTGTCGCGATTTTATTCTCGTGCGGCAGATATCTTCGCCAGATGCGCGCGCATGTGCTGCTCAAAAACCCCGGGGAGGCGCGCCGGGTGCTGGAGCGCGCTGCTGGGAAGGTCCAGGGTGCGGCCGTGCAGGTCGTCGCGCAGACGCTGGATGCGCTGCCGCAGTGAGCGTCGATCGGCAAACACACTACGCGTTATGGCGTGCCCACGAGCACCGGTACAGTATGTAATGGATGTTGAGAACTATGTCTTGATTATTGAGGGTTTTTATGAAGCGTGTCCCAGCGCAGAGCGGATTCTCCATCGCGTACGGCCGGCCAGTCGGGCGTATCGGGAATAGTGCATGGACTGCCCGGGTTCGCAGAGAATAAATCCTGGTAAACTTTGTTCTCGCCTGCTCCATCTGAGATGCGGGTGCGGTCGTACCAGCGTACCAGGCCATGAGAAGGGCATATAGCGTACACTTGAGCGCGGGTTTGCCTGTCCAGCGGCAGTTCCAAACGACTGCGCTGAGTCGCTCTCCAGCTCGACGTTGCACCGTCGAATCTCGCCCTCCCGCCGGGATGCTATTCGATAGTGCTATCCCTTTCTGCTCAATGCCTTTCAACCTATAATCCGACCACATCATAGCAATGCGTATCCATTCTCAAATAGCCTCCATATAATATACCAGATCCAAACGCCTGCGGCCACAGCCCCGCCCAACATCGGCGCAACAGTCCTCCACGGAAGAATACCCTGGACCTGTAGTCGGAAGGCGAAAAACTGCACTTGTCATGTTAGCGGCGTACCCAAGATGTGAATTGCGTCAAAAACCGCCTTTCACAGAGGAGAGGCGACGGCGGCGCCGGCCATGCACCGCGGCCGCGACAGCAAGACCTACCCGTGCGTGTCAGGCTGCCCGTGGGCGTTCAACAGAAGCTTCAATTTGCGCAGGCATCAAAAAAGCATGCTCACTGTCGCAGTAGTACTGGAGGATTGCCGTGGCAGCAGAGACAGGCAACATAAGCGCCGAGACCATTCGGAACGCGCGCGGCTGGCAACCGCCATCGACCACACCGCCCGCCTTGACAACGACATCCCTCCCCCCCCCCCTCCTGAGCCCCCCCCTGAGCCCCATCTTCACGTCCTTCAATACGCAGGTTAACCCGAGTATCGCATGCTGCGCAGAGTAAATGTAGTGAGGTCGCTCGGTCCGACCGGGTTACAGACGGTGATAGGCGATGACGACCCAGTGCCGCTCAGCATTGTTATAAGGCAACGACATTCTCAATCGACCCACCGATCCGCCCTCATCGCTATCCCCAACCAAAATGTGGGACGTACTCTGCTTACTGTGCGCCATTCGCCACGGGGGTGGGCCAGGTGTCCTCCTCTTCGCTGATGACATCGACCAGACCGTGCAGACCATGAGCGAGAACATGTCGATCAACCTGTCCTCTGACGAGATCTCTGCCGCCCTCGTTGATGCCCTGCGCCTCGCTGTCGTGCCTGGTGAACTCGCTTACCCCGAGCGCCCAGACTGGTTCCCCGACGGCGACTGGCCGGGCTTCGACAGATCAATAGCTATCGGGCATTTCGACGAGGACGGCCCCGAGCTGTGGCGATACGATCGGGCCACACGCGTATCGCGCTACCGGAATGGAAAAGAGGCCCAGGTGAAACTTGTTGAAGTTTACAGTGCCACCTTGTCTGGAATGTTCCAAACGATTGGAGTGGACGGAGAAGAAGAGGAAGAGGGGAGAGATGAAGACAACATTATAGCAGCTGAGGCACCCAACTTCGCGGTCCACGAAGGGTGCTACCGGTGCTTGGAGGCATGGTTGCGCGTATCCGGTCGGCCAAGAAATGACCTGTCGTGGGCGGGTGAGTTCTATGAGCTTGTCAACTCTGGACAGCACCAAATGGGTACGTAGATTAACATTGCCTACGATTTCTTGGTAGATCATGTGCTGACCAGCAGTTAGATTCACATATTGGATTACTTCCTGGCCTTCGTTATAGTACAGGAATGCGCAAAACACTCAATCAATTCCAGGATACTGTTATTGGCACTATGCAGCCAGGCGCCACGCACACCTCCCACGCGCTTGAGGCGGGTCTGCGCGGGCAGGATCTATTGCCTGCCATCGTCGAGGACTTCAAAGGCTGGAGATTCATGCGACCGGATATGTAAGCCTCGTCAATAATGCTCTGTGTGGGAGTGCATCTGATGCGTTTGGTGTAACAGATGGCCCGAACCTCCTTCGCAGATCCCTTCAATATTCACCTTGTATGCAGTCGAGCCATCCGACTTGCTGCAGCAGCCGACCCTCCTTCGCATTCCTCATGAAATTTTCCTCATCATCGTCGATCACCTGCATTTCGCCGGCTTCATGGCGCTTTCTGCGACCTCCAAGTCGGTGCGGGCGGTCATATCCAGCCCAGACGTGGTTAATCGCTTCTTTCGATATAAAGTCGTTTCCCCGTATGGCCGACTGCACTGGATCCTTCCCTTGCCCTCTGTGCCCGATGAGGTTGAGCGATGCCATTCCACTGCGGCGAAGTGGATTTCCTCGGAGGACCCCCAGAATGTCACCGGCCCCTTCGGCTCCCCCGATTTCCCGTACGGGCCCTTCGTCCGAGCATGCCTGGAGGAATCGGCCGATTCGATGAGGAATAGGGAGCGTATCTGGGGGATGGTGAAGCAGGTCGAGAAGATGTGGAGCGCGTACCGCAAGCATGGGTACAAAGTCGACAGGTTCTTCCACGATTGATGTCTTAAATCTCGCAAGCGTCACTTCGATGTTGTACCTCGGTCTCGCTTCGTGACAATCAGTCTCTTGTCAATCCGATGTCCCGTCCGGTCAAGCTGAAGCCGTTCTGAGCAAATTATGCTGTCGACCCATATCCCGGAGGCGCTGACGACGGGTCGGGCCACAAGCTCGAAGCGGAGGACATGGACCGGGCGCGCGCAGAGTGGGTAACAGACGGGTTCTAGCTCGTGCGCTCGCAATCGTATCACGCACCTTCGCCAGAAAGGCGGTAAATGGGTTTGCTGGCAGTTGTTAGGCGGGCAGGCAGTCTATCAAAATCTTACGATGGTCAGACTGAGACGCTTCAACGATAGGCTTAGCTGACTTCTCCTTTTCATGTAGTATGTACCCTTCCACCCTACACGCGCTTCTTTTTTTCATTCGATGACCTGCGCGATGAGAGCGGCCAGTGGCAGGTGCGTTATCTTCCAACACAGATCTTATCGAGTCGCCAATCTATAAGATTGCACAGCCGGTTCGTTGCTACTACCATCATGGACTCTCTCCCCCCTGAACTCCTTCACATCTTGCAGTTCACAGGAATACAGGACCGTTTCAGGTTGCGCTCCGTCAACCGTAGATTCTGCCATCTCGCGACACCGTTTGCCTTGCACACCAAAAAACTGTACCTGAACAGCAGAGCGAGAACCTGCTGCTGAAGGCGATATCTACCAGGAATTACATCGAGAATGTGGAGATCGCGTTCTCTGATTACATTGGAATGGGTGTGTGATACGCTTGCTCACCGAATAGGAGGATATCTGATTAAGCGGGGTCGTAGATGCCAGAGGGGAAAGGAACAAACGGAAAGAACAGATGGCCTTTCTGGATAGTGTCGTAGCATCCGTGGCCATGTTTAAAACTCTCCCCTCCTTCCAAACCCTCACGGTGCTATTTCCTCCCTCGGATGTGGGACCTGAGGAATGACTGTTGCCCACGCGCTCATCCGAATGCACCGACTTCGTCCGCCAGCGTGCCGTCCTAGACGCGCTCAGTGTGTCGGGCCCACTTACCGCGCTCCGCACCCTCAATATCCACCGCCTCATTGCCGCACATCATCCCACCTCCTTTGCAAGTTTCGTATCCAATAACCCATATCCGCAACTCACACACCTGTGTCTTCTACGATCGCATACGCTATTCTACCGCGCAAAATTTGGTGGCTCGAGATGACAGGGTTCTGGCAGCTCAGTGTGCTTCCCTTGGTGCGCTTCTGCTCGGTGACGCTCCCAGACCTCGACCTCGCCGAAAGCGCCGAGGATATCGGTGCTCCCGTCGTCTGTTTCGCGAGGCTCTACATCCCTCATCTCACCCCATCTCTCCCTCACCCGCATCCTCTTCAATGATGAAACATGAACCGAGGCATTCATCCTACGCCACGCATCCACGCTCACCGCGCTCAAGCTCCCCTACTGCAAGGTTGCCTTTGGCGAACACGAAACCGCCCCTGCGCGCACATGGGCGGACATATATCACACCCTGGGGGACGGCTTACCTCTTCTTTCCGAGACGTCGCCATTCGTCCAGAGGGACTGGATATGGGCAATTGAGCTGCCATATCACACCGCATATGCGCAAGCGTCCCTCGGCGCGCCATTCGAGTGGCGCAGGCGACGTCCAGGGGCCACACAGCGGCGGGACAGTGCTGCATGGGATGATTTACTTGTAACAGTCAGAGCACGAGTCAGAGCACGAGAAAGTGCTCAGAACGCTCAAGGCATACAGAGCGTGGTTTCAACGGAAGTGGACATCGTACCGTTGGAAGGGTATATTCATTGCGGATGCGTGGCGTGCGTGAGCAACGCGGTTAGGTGATCTGGGACTTAGCGTGTCAGTGGCGAGCGTTGCAACGCTGCCGCAACAGCCATCCAAGACGAACAAAAGCACCGTAATTGAGGGTTCCAAGAGCTGGGAGGCGTGGCTTCAACACAATTGCATAGCGAGAGATGATGGGATGGTAGTGTACAGAAAGCGTCACATCCGACGGCGGAGTCTATCCAAGGGAGTGAAAGCGAGACAGATGCTGCACAACAAATCGCGAGTAAGTTACACAGGGGAGCAAGCAGTACGAGAAAACGAGCACACCGAATGCAACTAACGATACATGCAACTGTAATCATGGTACCACCTGGGACGCTCCTTGATCCCGGTGATCTTCTGAATAATATCAATGACCCGCTTCTCCTCTGCTTCCTCATAGACCTCCACCTCCATCGAGTAGTTGTCGTACAGTGTGATGACTTGCAGGTCGTCGACACGCGAATAAGCAGAGCGAAGATAGAGATGTGCGCTAGTCTCCTTCCGCAGGTAGGTCATGAACGGGATGGCGCATGTGTAAAAGTCGATCGGCTCGTCCGGGTCCTCACGGTCATCGAGGTCGGCGGGTGTGAGCAGCTTATGTGCGACTGTGAAGTCGACGATGGCCTCTTCGGTGATGAGGATGCCGTATTGAAGCGTGGTCGCCTCGGGGTTGGTCTTGGGGTTGAACTCGGATGTGAGTTGATCCATGGGTTTCTTGGGATTCATGGCCTCCAGCTGAGAGAAGTACTGGGGCAAGCAGATGCGGTCAGCGAGAGTTGCACACAACACAGTGCGACAACTGACCTCTCGATGTGCCGCCCATGCACGCTCTGTGCGACGGGAAACACCTTTCTCGTCCCATACCACCTCAAAAAGTACTCGGGGTGCTCAGGGAGTGCCATTCGGATACTGGAAACAGAGAACAGGCGAAATTGAGACTAGGCGGGGTGTGAAGTTCACTGTTAACCACGCGCCAGTGGTTGTTATATACGCAATGTCACGTGGTCCTCCAAATCTAAGTGACAATGAGCATTCGGGAAAATGCTGAACAATGTCGTCTGCTCACTTCGCACAGCGTGGTCTTATCCGACTCGCTGCCGACTTATCGATCCCTCATAGACTCGATTGGCTTCCATTTGGCACAGCCTATCCGATGGTCGACATGCATCCTGGTCGCGAATCTGCATTGTTCTCTGCTTTGAAACTCTTCGCTTTGCCGGCTATAAAGAGCTGGTGATCCTGCTGCACATTCTCTAGAATCATGCCACCTAAGACCTCCCGAAGAACCGGCCCCGTGTCGCAGCCCAACCCTCGCTCCGTCGACGATGTCGACGCAGAGGCCGCAGAGGCCGTTTTATTCGAGCATGGCGGGGTTAGTAACATTTGTGTGATCTCGACAAAACGCACCTCACCTTGAATCACAGTACATCGTTATCCGGCATCGCGATTTCTTGGAAGGACTTTGCTCCCTTACTTTGAATGCACTGGAACAGGATACCCTCGAGGCGCCACTCTACGGCGTCGTCAACCACGTCGTCAACCACCTCTGCCTGACCATCTCTCTCGACGGTGCCACGGTTTCGTCCCACCCCCAGCCGGTCTTTGGGACCGATCTCGATCCAGACAGCGCCTCCTCCGCGTATCGCTCCCGATGTAGTCCAGATTTCGGCACTATCAAGACGTTTTGCGGTGCGCATGGGCGACTTCCATTCAAGCCTTCCTCGCCCGCACAGCTCACCATGTACTGGGAGACGAAGCAATCATCTCGAGGCGGGGACTGGCGCGTGAAGAAGGACCAAAAAAATTGCGTCAATTCGTTCTGGACCGCCTTCCCTCAGCTCCGTGCGCAGGCCATGCACGCTTTCAGCCACTACCCGGCTGAGAAGTACCTCGCATTCATGAACGTCGGCTTTTATGTCTCCGCCGTTATCTTTTTCAACCCTCAGTGGGGCAAGACGGCTTCAGCCAAGACGAAGACCTCCGATCCTTCTGCGCAAGAGGCGGGGCCATCGAGGATTGCAGGTGTTAAACGCCCTCGGGTAGACTCTGCCGCCAAGGACACCTCTTTCCTTTTCAACGCCGAAGATATCACATTTGACATCCAGTTCATCTGCGAGCCAATGCTCCTAGGCGGTGATGACACAAACAAATGGGCTGACCTGCAGGTTAACCCACTTCTATTGCACTTCTTGAACACCCTCTTGGCCTCACCTGGAACGTCTATCCAGCCGTCCTTCATGGGCAGCGATGGTTACCAAGTTCCCGCGCGAGTGAAGGTGTGTAATCACGATTCTCAACAGCGTGCTTTCTCTGACAGAACGATGTCAGAGGCGCGTGGACGAGCTCGTGAGGCTGCACACGGCGTTCGAGCATCTTCAGGACGCGAAGCAAAAGCAGCTCGAAGAGGCGCCCATTACCTCTCCGCCTGAGGCGTTGTCTGTTGGAAATCAGAGCTACGAGCAGTCCCGAATCGTCGACGACCCCGATCGAAGCATGTATCTCCTCCGAGGTCATCAAGGAGACATATTGGCGGAGCTGGATCCGCAGTCGAGTCCGGTTGTGCCTTCCGACTGGACGGGGGGAGTGGCGCAAGGCGCTACGCGTGGTCCGTCCGCCGCTTTCACGATCGCGCCTACTCGTGAACCTTCCGAGGGCCCCGATCGCCCTGAGCCGTCCTCTCCCATCGAGGACGCCGTACGTCGGCGACAGAAAGGTAAACACAGGGAAGACTAGAGGGGTTGGGAAAATGATGGGATTGAATCGAATGGTCTTGAGCAGGAAAGACACAGTTACCTTCTCAGGCTTGACAAACAATGTTGTAATACTTAATTCGCAAAGATGTGAGCGCAGTACCAATGCAGATTCCGTCGGTCATCGGGGTCTAACATAATCACTTTTCATCGTTGGCTTCAGCACACTTCGCTTAGGATAGGAGACCACGATGATCTGTTGGAAGGGTCCCAACTCTGGCGAAACTCTGGTTCATCGAAAAACTATCAGACGTGACGCGGTCATGTCACCTGAAACCAGAGACCCGTTGGCCATTTTTTGCGCCTAACTGCCGAACTGCCACCAGGGGTTGCCGGCGCAACACCCGAGGCTACCACGCGTTGAGCGTGTCGGCGTCACGTGTGTACCCTTCAGCAGCTCGGCACAAGACCCGAAGGCAGCCTTCGCTGCAGAGTCTGAGAGGTTCGAAGGCAGCAAGCGCCGCAGAGAGGATCAAGGCGAAGTTGAAGGCCGACGAGCTCAGGAGGCTCGCGCGGTGCAGAGCGCAGAGGCGGCGCGCGATATTCCTCGTAGTCGTCTGCTCAGTCGAAAGCTTAGGACCCCGTCCTGAGTCCTCTGTGTGCGCGCTTGTCCTTTATTACTGCTGTACTCGCCGCACTCGCGCTTGTCCCGTGATCCATTTCAATCAAGCGTATATGTTCATTGTTTAGGCCGAGGTACATGACGTTAACCCTGGTCGCGTACACCAAGCTACGCTGGCCTCCTGAGACTACAGGGGGCTGCGTGGACGTCTTGCCGAACCGCTTGAGCCGCTCTGCGAAGCGTGGGTTGTAGGTGGACCAGCCAAGACGCACGGCTGGTGCGATCGTCTACGTGTTATGCTCAGCTCGACATCAAGAGCAGCATGCTCGATTCGCGTACCTTGTGTAAGCGGATGACTCGGCCCGCGGGTGGATTCCGAAGATGTACGAATTGTCTTCGGTCTGTCGCGGTATAAGCAACACCGTCAACGTGTGGCTCAACGGATGTTACTAGCACCGAATTCTACATGGATGTCGTACTTAGATGGCGCCCTTGCGAGAAGTCCGTCGTCTACACAGTGTGAGTAGCCTGGCAAGACGAGTGAAAGCTCGACGTACGGCACCAAAATGAGTCGATGAACACAACGAGCGGGCTCAAACAACTTCGCCTCCTCACCATGGCCCTTTGCTCCTCCAGCCCCGCTCTCGCCCGACCTTCAGATACCGCTTCCGCTCCTCAGTGCGGCGGCCGAGTCCGCGACGTACGCCGCACGCTCGTCCCTGCTGCCCGTGCTCGCGCCCTGGCGCTGAATGTACCGCCGCGGAGATGGGCGTGGGCGTGGTGGAGAGTGAGGCAGTAGGCGAACGTGTGGTGTAGGAGAGGCCGTGGCCAAACGGGGAGCGGGGCGATGGCTTTCTCGTTGTAGCTGCAGTGACCGACATAGATGCCCTGGATGTAAGCGAGTTAGTTGCTGTGAGAGCACAAAAAGATGAGGAATTGTGTAATGAGCGATGACGCACTTCGTCGTACGGGATGTGTCCGACCGACTCGGCGCCGCCATGGGTACAGGGAGACATATACTTATTCATAGCGCTTCCTGCACGTCAAGTCAGCCATCCCGACGACGCACCGCCAGTGAGCTGAACTGCCATGGACGTATCGATCGCAAGCTTCTCGAACGGGCTCATCGCCCCGAACAGCTCATCCACGCGCTCGTTGCGCCAAGCCCGTTGTCCCCGTAGAAAGCCTGCAGCAGCGTCGCGCCCGCTTGCCCTGTTCCGAAAGGAAGTGTTTAGTGGGACAAAAACGAGTCGCAGGATGCTCACATCGTACTCGTTTCTTCCCAGCGCTAGACGCACCTGACGTCATCCGTCAACAAGGTCCACCGACGCGTAGGACCAGAGATAGCTTGTCAACGACAACGCATTATTGAACAAAGCTTCGGGAGTCGAGGGGCATAGTGTGTAGTCTCCTGGATGCAGACTGAACGCGGTGTAAGTAGTCGATCAACCTAGGCCAACTAGGGTTACACCATTGTGTCACTGCAGTCTGAGCGTCAATGACAACACCCTCACCCGCGCACGCGGCCTAGGTATCAGTAAGCTCATACGTCGCTCTTCCTCCTGACGCAGAAAGAGCGAGCGCAGCGCAGGTGGGAAGCGGGAGGGAAGGGCAGGGAGCACGCCGGACAAAGACGCAGGCGGCTCCGCGCGTACAGCGGCCCGAGAACCGGACGGTGTTGTCGGTCTCCTTCGCCCGCAATCCTGGCAAGGCGAGAACGACCATGGTGTGAGTGCCTCGTCCTCCTCAGCTTGTTGAGACTCACCCTAGTATTTCATGGAAGTATACTTAGTCCGTTGGAGACGAGAAGTCACAGTCATGGACTCAAGCTACGAGAAGGAGGTCGCTAATCTACAGTATGCGGGCATCGATGAAAGCAACGATCGGCAGAGACGAGTGCGTGTTCTTTTGTGCGATCTCTTATACTTTGCTAACCTCTCACAGAACATGTTGTCTTTACATATCATCCACTGTCGAGTCCGCGGTCGCCAACGGTTGCATGAACCCCGTCCCTCGTAAGTACCCGCGTTCCCGACCGCGCCAACCTACTACCTAGCAGAAGGCCCTGCCACATGAGAACGGGGTCCTACTCCCGACGTGCGACTTCCAAAACGGACTCCTCCATCTGAACACCAAATCATCAACGAGTGTCCGCGATTACGATCACTCCCGCTCTCAGCTGGCACTGTCTCGAGCCTTGAGCAATGCGCACCACTCGCACTCGTCCGATTGCACACTGCAGACGAAGGACTGGACTGGGTTCGGTTGAAGGGTTTCAACTGTATGCGAGACGTTCGCGGGTGAGTGCTCATTACTTAGGGCTTGAGTGATGACTGATAGAATGCACAGCGACAGGTGATATCCTTCTCAATCTTGGATATCAACTATCTGAAGACGATCACAGCGTATCGCAAATACACGCGCACGCCAACGCAACTGCGCCCCGATGCCCACCCTCAGTCGTCTCCTCCTCCCGCTTACCAGCTCATCCATACTCGCAGGCGCAATCCTCCTCGACGGTGAGCTCTGCGTGCCAATCGCTCAACAACCCTTGCACCAACACACCCAGGTCTCAAGTCTGCCTCTGCCGTCAACCCTGTGGATTCTGCTGGGTTGCCGCCGGTTCACACCCAGTCGATTTGGCGAGCACGCCGGCGTTACCGGCCGCCGCGATCCTGATCCTCGGTCGTCCCAGCTGAGCTCGGAGATGGATAACAAGCCAGTTACTGACTGGAGTTGAGCATCCCGGCAGTCACACCCGCGAGGACGAACCGTACGTCTTTCATCGAGTTGTGGACTTAGCTGAGACTGATATCATTTCGACTAGAAGGGTGCTCTCTAGTTGATGCTGTCGGGCAGCGATGGCGCTCTGGCGGAGACGTAAAGGCCGTCTCAGGCAGCATTCCAGAAGAAGGCGGAGAGAGAGCGGTTTATAGCGAAGTGAGCCGCGCTCCTGGTGGGTGTAATTGGCAGGCACTCATCGTATGACAGAGCGAGGTGGCACAGAAGTATCCGAGCAGAAGTCCAAGCCAAGACGAGTTTCGGCCCCCAGGAATTGTCGTCTTCGAAGCACGAGCGCGAGGATGTCGCCAGCGGCAAGAATCGTCGACGCCCGTATCTACATTGTCGCCTCTTTTACGAAGCCGACTTCACGGGACGGTATGTCTATCTTTCTTCCTCACTGGGCATATTTTTGGCTCACACATGGTCTGCAGCCCCGTCGCGCTCCTCCTCCCACCGCATGGGCGCTGGCAGTCGAGTATCAGCGGCTCCTGAACGCCGAGATGGTCCAGCCCACGGCCAAGCTCGCCCGTCTGAAGGCAGTGTTCGATGCAGAGCGCGACCCCGCGCTGAATGCGATTTTCTACATCTGCTGGGCCGCGATCGCGTCGGTCGTCGTCGCACAAAGTAGTGCTCATCGTCCAAGCTCCAAGATCCTGTACGTCATTGCGGTCTGCGTTGGTTACACCCCTGCTCATTTTTATTCATTCTGTCGGAGCAGTTTTTATTGACGCACTGACTGTAATATTCTATTGTACTTCGAGGTTCTCCTGTCACCGGTCCCCAGGACCATCGTGTCAGCGCGGTTTGTAGTTCTGCACCGCCCATGTTAATATACAACGTCTCTGGCAGAAAATGAGGACAACTACACACTTGAGGATGCACTCTTGACGTACGAGGAGCTTCTCGATCCGGCTTCCACGAGGACGGCCTGGTGCCATGGTACGCGCGAGCAGACACGTCCTCCAATCGCAGAATGCGTTGCGCGGAATCGACGAGCTCGAAAACCCGATGTTGGGCAGGAGGGCTGCGTGTGCGAGGGGGCAAGAGGCCAGCCGGGCGGAGAAGGGGATTGGCACAAGCTAGCCTGGATCGGTGCCGCAATGGATGACGCCAGTCGCACGAACCGGGCGTTCGAGTAAGTGGTGGCGAGTGTATGCGCCTGTGACCGAGGGCTTCGCGGCCGATCGTCCTGCGCACGCAGCGGTGTTTGGTCAGAGGGCGGTGTGCGTCGGGGCGGGCTCAGGCGGCAGACGACGACCGAAGATGCGTGCCGACGGCGCGTGACTTGTAGATGTGCATGCGAGTATGGCTAACTAGAACAGGAGAGACAGCAGTGAGCACAGCGCATGGCACATGAAGGAGAGGGATGCACAGAATGCCCACCGCGTGCGTCGCTGCTAGCCTCCACGGACCGTGTGCCGCACGTCCTCGGCAGCGATCTGCGCAAGAAGCAGGTCGGGGCGGCGCCGCGGTGCTTGGTCTGCGGGTGGTGGGCAAACCAGCTCGTCTCGCGCCGCTGTGCGGACGTGCAGCAGCGCGCACCCGCTGACGGCGTCCCCGCCAGAATTCCCAACAGGCACAGGCAACGGGGACGTCGGCCGCGAGGTCCACGCGCGCGGTACTGATGCGCAGAGATGGAAGCCGGAGTGCGGGACGCGCGAGGTTTGTGAGCGTGAGTGCGCGCAGCGGGGGCCGGGAGCGAGGGGGAAGCAGCGCGCGCTGCAGGCGGAGAGCGCAGGGCGATGGCGCGCGGGAGCGTTGCGTGCAAGACGAGGCACAGTGCCGTGAGCGCGGGCGAGCGCGACCGCGTTTTTAGTAGGTCAGTGCACGTCCAGCGGGGCTGAGACACTACACAGTCAGCTTAGACGTACGGGCAGCTACTGACTGCCTTGCGCACCTAATCAACGACGTCG
This sequence comes from Auriscalpium microsporum, assembly GCA_019914985.1. Taxonomy (NCBI): domain Eukaryota; kingdom Fungi; phylum Basidiomycota; class Agaricomycetes; order Russulales; family Auriscalpiaceae; genus Auriscalpium; species Auriscalpium microsporum. Next base: position 789,015 of record JAHLMG010000016.1, on the reverse strand, counting down.
CTATACGCGTCCGCGCCCGCATCGTGGTACGTCACCTCCCGCACATGACGGGGCAGATAATTCGACTTCGGGAGGCGCAGGAGACAGAGCGTGCTGTCCCGCCGGTTCGTCGCGCCTACGGTGCAGAACGCGCCGGGCGTCGCGGTGCCGCAGAGCTGTCGACGGCGCAGATTGCGGAGATCGTGCAGAAATGAATTCGTTGAGAGGATGGCGTGCGGAGGCGGCATTGGGGCGCGTCGGACATGTGCAGGATGATGATGGCGTGTGCGAAGCCGTTGGGCGCTTCCCTCACACGCCATGAAGCGCTGGAAGTACGGATAGAAGGCCTATCCGTTGTACTCCCATCTCCTCATTTCAGTGGCCCGTCAGGACCACCCTATTCCAACGCCATGAAGCACGCCAGGAAGAAGACAGTGCCGCCAAACGCCAGATTCACCCCGGAGAAGGCTAAGTACTCCGCCTTCTCAGTACCTCCTGGGCAAGATCTCAGAATCGGAGTTGACCAACTCGCATCAGTGTTGATATCTGAGCTCGACTCTAAGACCTATTTCAACGACGAGCTGCGCTCATTTTTTACCGCGCCTGAGAGGTTCATCCCACAGGCAAAGAATCCGCAGGAAACCTTCAAGAAGATACAGCAAGACTTGATGAGATGGGGCGCTTTCAACGACAAAGGGGGTCCCTATCCGCCGGAGGCCGCGCCAATTCGAGAAGCCAGAAAGGCTCGACATGTTGATGAGGCTGGGCTGTGCGCGTATCTGACGGCGTTTAAAGACGCATTCATCAAGCATCTTGGTGAGGTACGTCGCGGCTGTACTTATGACCGCGTTTGCGCTTATTCATTTTTTTCCCCATAGCCGCCCCTCCGGTGCCTGTCGGCAAGGAAAGCCTCGGCTCCTGCGCACGGGGGGCCGGAGCATTTACAACCAGATGGTGTCGTTGTCGCAGATGTCCTCGCCGACGATTTCATGTTTTGGCAACACGCCGACGCCCTTATCGAGAATACCCGCACAAACAAACATATTGGCTTGACGAGGACTATGCTCAACAAAATGGCGATGATATATCGCGCTCAATTGGGCCGTCGCTACCTGCTCGGGTTCGCGTTCCACCACGGACAATTCACGCTCCACTACCTTGACCGGAGCGGTCATATCACGACAACGTTTGGAACCACTACTGATATGCTGATTGGCTTGGTCGGAACTTTGCTCTACGCACCGCCCGAGGTTCTCGGCCGCGACCTCACCATTATCCTCAACCCGCAAGGCTTCACCCAGGCCATCAAGATGTTTGGGGTCCAATTCGACTTCGTTCGAGTACTCTTTCAGGGTGTCTGCCTGCGCGGCCGTGGGTGTAACGTTGTACTCGTCAAGCGCGGCAATGCGTACTTCGTAGTCAAGGACGTCTGGGCCGATTGTAGCCGGACGATAACTGAGCCTGCGATTCTGGAGCGATGTCTGGAAGCCAACGTCTTTGGCGTTCTCCGCCTACTAGGAAGCGAGGTCGTTTCCGTCGAGGATCCTGCGGTGGAGGACCTGCTGCATTTTCGTGCCGAGGACAACAGGGAGGAGGTCGAACGGCGAGAGCATCGCCGTCTTTTGCTTGGGCCAATGTGCCGGCCGCTGGAAAACTTCTCGTCCGCAGAGGAACTAGCTCAGTCCCTGATGGACATCACAGCCAGTATGTAGTCCATTCCACTGAAGCACATATCTCTTACAATTATCTTAGCGCTTGGAGAATTGTTCCAACTCGGCTTCATCCATCGCGACGTCACTCTCCCCAATCTGGGCATCACCACGTTGGCTGACATGGAAACAGTGAAGAAGTTCAAGCCCATGGCCGCCGGGAACATGGATCTCAGCGGCAACGATGACTCCGAGGTCAGGCCGTTCTCCATAACTCAGATATCACCCACTGTGCGGAGGCATCCGTCTTTCGGAGTATTGATGGATCTCGACTACGTGATGCTCAAAGATCGAGCCGAAATACCCGTTGCCAAGGCCGATAGATCTGTACGTTGAATCATTCGCGCAGTCGTTGTTTTTTCACTGAACCCCGAATGCAGCGAACCCCCGCGTTTATGTCATTGGAATTGCTTGGTCCGAACGCAGCGGACGTCGTTCATAGCGAACAGCACGACATGGAGTCGATGTTATGGATCCTCCTCTACGTCTGCTCAGCCTGGGCGAGGGCGAGTATGCCCGAGGTCATCACCAACGCGAAGGACATCTGGTCATGGACGAATATCGCGATGGACCGTAAACAGTGTCTTGAGATCTACCACAAGAAACTGGACATCCTCGTTCGGGGGCACCGCGACATCATTGGGCAATTTTCCCCCAAATTTCGATGCCTGGAGACGCTTGCCTGCCGCCTATACGACATACTCTTCCCTGACGAACTTCGTGCTGGCAAGAATGCGTGGCGTGTATCCAAAGGCAAAGCCACGCACGAAGAATTTGTTTCTGCCTTCCAACAAGCTCTTATCGCGATACGTCAGGGGAAGGATTCCTCAATGACTATTGTCTCCGACTCCGAGGATGAAGAGGAAGAGGAAGACGGCCCGCGTAAGAAACAACGCACCCAGACAAGCGAGAACGAGTCTCGTCCTCTCACGTACTTCACGCGCGAAATTCCCGACAACATCAACGCTGGAGGTACCCTTGTCACTAAAGGCGTGGAATACGAGAGACGTGTCGGGCAGACTGGCGAGCGGTTAGTGAAGGTCAACGAAGAGATACATACCCGGCGCATAAAGAAACGCAAGAAAGTCTTATCCGGGAATGAGGAACAATTGGAGCCCCAAGATGTGGAACAACCGGTGCCCCCACGCGAGAAGAAGTTAAGAAGCACCATCCGCTACCTCATCAGCAAGATGGGAAAGAAAGACAAGGATGCCGTCAGGGATGCGCAGAAAGTGTTGAACGGAGAGGAACCCAACATGCTGAGCCAGTTCTATTCCGACGACGAAGCATTCGACATGCCCACGGACTACGAAATCGACTCCGATCCAGACGCGGACGCCATCGACGCTGCTCCAGACCTCGACTCTCCCACGATCGGCGCATCCAGCTCAAAGCACAATCAGGCGCACAACGTACCCCCTGCCCCAACATATCGGTACAAGGACCAGGCAGCCGAGGAGGACTGGGAGGAAGGGGAGGACGTCGGCCGGGTCGGCCGGGTCTGATGGGTTGGCCGGGTCGGACAGGGAGGACCAGGAGGACGGGGCGTGAGGAAGACGAAGAAGACGGGTGGTCTGAGGATGGAGACATAGACCATATCTGAGCGACCGCACACGGGCGACATCAGGCCATCTGGGCTACGTGCAGGCCGGTCTTCAATTGTCTCGTGTTGTCGAGGATACGTGGTATTTATTGGGGTTGTTGTACCTCATTCTACTCGCTTTGCTGTCTCTGCAGGCTCGTTGTACTCGCTTTGCTGGCTCTCGGCGGATCTGGGGACTCTACATGACGGTGGGAAGGCCGGGCGGCGGGGTAGCCTTGATGCCGTCGTCGGACTCGCACTCGGGGCCGGCGAGAGAGTTCCTGTAGCCAGTCGCATGAACCGGGCAGTGCATGGCTGGTGGCGAGTGTATGCGCCTTGCACGGAAGGCTTCGCAACGGATCGCCCTATGCGTGCCGACCGCGAGTGACATGTAGTGCATGCGAATATGGCTAAATAGAACAGGAGAGACGACCAGTCGCGGTGTTTGGGTTGCGGGTGGTGGGCAAACCAGCCCGTCCCGCGCCGCAGGAACTCTGTTCAAAACAGATCAGAACACCACACGCCGTACGCCGACACATCCCGCCCATCCGCATGCGCGCGGCGCACCGTGCGCATAGTCCCTACGCCGTCCCCCAGCGCCCCATGTCCATCCGCTACTGCCTCTCATGGCTCCCTACAAATTGCTGACGCCACCCGCCCCGTCCTCCCATATCCACGCGCAGGGCAAGGTGCGGCAGACGTCCGCGAAAATAGCCATGACGCCCAATTTGAAGTCGTGTGCGGACGTGCCGCAGCGCGCACCCGCTGACCGCGTGCCGCCAGGCTTCCCTACAGGCACGAGCAACGGTGAAGTCGGGCGCAGGGTCCACGCGTGCGGTACTTACTGATGCGCAGAGATGTCGGAGTGTGGGACGCGCGAGGCTTGCGAGCGTGAGTGCGCGCAGCGGGGCCGGGGCGAGGGGGAAGCAGCGCGCGCTGCAGGTGGGGAGCGCAAGGCGATGGCGTGCGGGCGCGGTGGATCCAAGACGAGGTGCATCGCCGTGAGCGCGGGCGAGCGCGACCGAGCGCGACCGCGTTTTTAGTAGGTCAGTGCACGTCCAGCGGGGCTGAGACACTACACAGTCAGCTTAGACGTACGGGCAGCTACTGACTGCCTTGCGCACCTAATCAACAACACCAATGTACGCGTCCGCGCCCGCATCGTGGTGAGTCACCTCCCGCACATGGCGTGGCAGATAATTCGACTTGGGGAGGCGCAGGAGGCAGAGGGCGCTGTCCCGCCGGTTCGTCGCGCCTACGATGTGGAACGCGCCGGGCGTCGCGGTGCCGCAGAAGGTCCTGTTGACGACGCAGACTACGTAGATGGTGCAGAGCGAAGATTTCGAGGATTGCGTGCGGAGGTTGCAGGAATGTGGCGCGCGGTGTGCGCAGGACGGCGGGCGCTTCTTTGAGATTCAGACCAGCTCGGCGGCCCGTGTTTCCGGTTCCTTCACTGCCCCGGGCCCTCCATTCGACAAATATGCTATGGCAATACCTGCCACCCGGGCACGTCTTTTCTAACCACAGACTTGTCGACGATGCGCGGTACGAACGCACAGGGAACGCAATGGCATGATATCTCTTGGACTGAACCGCTCTTTCCAATTCTCGCCCTGGCCGTCTCTTTTGCGCACGACATTCCTTCCTCGACGCGTGGACCTGGCACACTCATGGACTCAAGATACGAGACAGAGGTCGCTATGCGGGAATTTATGGAAGCGACCATAGACAGAGGAGACACGAGTGCGTACCACGTTTGTGCGATCTCTTCATGCGCTTTACCACTTTTCGCAGGACACGGCGTGTTTTTCAGCACAGCGGTCGCGCACTGGTAGAACAGGAGCCAACTATCGATGTGCGACGCGCAAACGGGCTCGTGAATACCAAGGCAATGAGATCGAATCACATTCCCATTCTCGCCCTCCACATCAGCACTTCTACATTCTGCTTATCTTTGCTTACGAGACACATGTAAGCTATGTAAGTAAGTGTAAGTGGCGTAAGTACGTAGCGTGGAAGGAGTGCGGTTTGGTTCGGGCACCAGACTGCGTAAGGGAATGTAAGCACCCGTAAGCAGGTAAGCAAAGGCGTCGGATTATATTCACAAGCGGGACAAGGAGGGACGCCCATTGGCGTATCGGTTGTACGGTGTCTACGCTCACTCTTGAGCAATGTATATATACATGGAACGGCAATATTAGAGCGAGGAGACCAAAATAGAACAGTCACCAGCGCCATTTGATTTAAACAGACTATCGAATATCGTCAGGGGTGCGCACGGATCATGCACGACATATGGTTCACATACCTACAATTCATCCACGAATTCACTGATGCCGAAGTTGACTCGGAGTGTCTCAGTCTTCTGGCGGAGGGCTGCTGCGGTCCTGAATGGCCAGGACGCCATATGAAATGGTCGCGGGGGCTGCGGCCTGCTTCGTCTTCCGCGCGAGAGCCGTTGCTTTGAGGTATAGCTGATCTTGGCGACGAGGCTTGCGGAGGAAAGCGATGACGCCGTCGCTCTTGCGCCACTGAGCCAGCGCACCACTGAGCTTCTCGCCAGAAAATTGATCTTTGGGGGGCACTGCTGAGCCAGTTTGATACATCATAAAGGTCCGGAGAACCTGCGAGACTGTGAGAAATGAGGTGCATGGAGCAAACAGGTAAAACTGCGCACACTGAGGATACTGAGAAGAAGAGCACCGGTCGCGTTCCATGACCCGTCGTTGTCGAGGATGGAACCTTCGGTGTGGCGGACGTGGTGGGCGAAAGCGGCTACCATGAATGGCGACTGCATAGCGCCGTCATAATTCTGGTACCTGCGATCAGAAATTCTGGCTCGGCGACAGTGATCCGGCACGCACGACAGGATGAGGGACCGCGTAGAATGCGGATCCTCCTGGCATCTCCAGCCCGGAGACCACAAACTCTTGCACTTGCTGATGTTTCGATCGGAATGGTTTGATTGCGGCCTCGAATGCGGTGAGAGCGCGGGCCGGGAATCCTTTGTACCAGTTGGACAGCTCGATTTTCACCTGAAATAGGTTATAAGAGTGATCTGCTTCCGTTGCGGCCGTGCACCGAAGAGTTGGACATACCTTGGTATATATTTTGTCGCCCGACATGGCAGGCTTGTAGTGTTGTTCAGGGTGAACCTGGTCGACTATCTGCTCGAGCAGCTCCATGAGCATCTGGCCATCGCTGCCCTCAATGTCAAACGGATTGTCTTGACGGCCATAGTAGTCGATGATGCTAGGCATTATGGACGACTTGAAGGAAAGGAGGATCCACGTGGGCAGGGACTTCAAGCCGCGTGACTTGCTGTCGTCCACGACGCTCCGAGGTGCGCGACGGCTTCCTGAGGGTGTCTCTGGCCTGACGGCGGACGAGGTGTCTTCATCACTTTCAATGATAACAGCAAGCTGCACCCAAAAATATGAGTCAGAGAAGTGAAGACAGGTCACTGCGACGCACCTGTTTCCTCTGACTTCTGACTACAACATCTCTGCACTGAACAACATCATGGTCACTGAATGCGACGGTCTCCTGCACTTCTTCCACGTCTCCTTGCTCGATGGATGGCGCACGAACTCGAAAGCTGAGCGCAACACGCGCAGCACTTGTCGCCTCAGGCTCGAGCTGCTCAACGCTGCTTGCTTCTGATCCTGGAACTACCCAGTCGTCTGTAAATGCGGGCACCCTCTTCTGCTGCTTTGAGACTACTGGCGTAGTTCTGTATATACGTGGAAAATTATGTGAGATTCTGATTATCGTGCGATGTGATGCAATACTTACATTGCCTTTGAGCCTGCAATAGTCTTTCGACGCTTGTTAACCTCGCTGTAGATGTCTGCTGCCGCCTCGCGGTTTCTAGTCTTGGGGTTTGTGGGTTTCTGGAGAATGATTTGGGTGTGAGGGACGCCGCGTCAGTTGGCGCTTAGTACATAACTGAGATCATCTCACGGCGGCACGCACTTTGTTTTTCTTCGCACCGCGAGCGAACATAGCATCCTCTTCCTCACGCTCAGCCTGCAAACGGTCCTGAATTATGGCCAGCTTTTCAACTCCTCTGTCGCGTCTATGCTTCGTGACCGAGCGCTCTTGTTCTTTGACTGCGTGCCCTCGGTCCTTCTCAGCTCTTTTTGCGGCTGCAGCAGCCGATATGTCGGCCTGGAAGCGAACTTCAAGGCCCCTGGACTTTGCAGGATGAGGATCAAGGCCACGTTGGCTACGACGCGGCTCTGTTGTGATCGTTGAGGGCAGCTCATCCGATGTATCCGACTCGTAGAGGTCACTGTACCATGTATGTGTTCAATCATCAAGGCTCCGTGTTGCACAAATTTAAAATAATCTGACTTACTCATTGTTCAAATTGGGCCCATCGACATCCATTGGTGACCCGGCGATGGCGTCACTGTCGGTAGAGACGTCGATGGCATCGTCGCTCGTGGAGGCAAGACATCAAGTAAGTAAAAATATCAGGTCCGTGGGGTGCTATTGACTCACCTTGTCTTCAGGGCAGTCTTTGCGCCCGATCGCGTTGGTCGCGCTGGGATACGTGGCGTCGCAGCGGTGGCGTTGGGCGTGTTTTTTTTTGTGGCAGGCGCTCGGCCCTTTGCACTGGCTTTCCGAGCCGTTTTTTTGGACATAATGAGTCAAGGGAGTGGCAACGGACGACAAATGGATGAGACTATGGGGGCTGAAGAAGTGAGGGAGTGGTTGGAGTTGGAGTTGGAGTATGACTTTGCGGACAGTGCGGATCCCGGGCGACATGGAGGGTTCAACTTTGTTCGTCCTTTTAACTGCCACGTCGTCACCTCCACTCAAGTCCTCCCCCCCACATTGATTTATTATGGGTTACTCCTGCAAGGCTACAAACTGTCATCGGACTTTTTTGACGCGTCGAGGCCTTTCCCAACATTCTCGACAAGAACACCAACATCAGCTTCGCCGCCCGGGCGCAAAATCAACGTTTCGCTATCATCCTGATTTGACGGGTTCGTCACTATGCATTCTCTTTCTATCCTCACAACTGACATCATCAACACCCATAGGAAGGCCCTGTGATCGTGCAGGAATTTTTTTGCCTCCAGACTCCCCTCCGCCACCTCACGACGATGCCGACAACTCAGACTACCATCCTTTCAACGACAGGCCCTCCTTTCATTTTGCGGAGCACCTCTTCGAGAAGATGCAGACCTCCGCTGGCGACATCAAAGAGCTCCTCAACATACTGACTTCCAAGGACATCGAAGACGGCGTCACCCGTGCCACCCCTTTCTTTTCCTCGCCGGACGCCATGTACTCAACTATCGACGCCATCGAGGGTGGTGTTCCGGGATGGGAGTCCTTCAAAGTCAGGTTTGTCCACGGCATTTGTCTGAATAAGGATTCAGTACTGACGCGCACAATTCTGACGTAGGTACAACGGGCCAATTCACGCTGACTCCCCGTCTTGGAAGCGAGCAGAATATGTTGTCCACACTCGTAATACCCTCGACACAATGAGGTACATGGTCGGTAACCCGGAGTTCAATGGCCAGTGGCACACGAGTGCCTTTCAGGAGTTTACAGGTCCCAATCAACGCCGTTGGTCTGACTTTATGTCCGGGCACTGGGCTTGGAAGCAATCGGTGCGAGATCAGATTTTCCTCGACTTGTGACTTCGTTTGACCTGTCCCTATTAGGACACCATTGCACGCGACCCAGAAACTCACGGCGCCATGTTCGTTCCAGCTATCCTCGGTGCTGACAAGACAACCGTGTCCGTCGCAACCGGTCATCAAGAATTTCATCCCGTGTATATGTCGGCCGGTAACCTACACAACAGTATGCGGCGAGCGCATGGGGAAGGCGTTATGGTAATAGCATTCCTTGCAATACCTAAAGGTGAGCTTGTTGCCATCTGAATTGCAACTACTTGCTCACACATGACAGCATGCCGGGAATTCAATGACGACGACGAATACCGGCTTTTTCGAAAACAGCTCTACAATGCATCTCTTGAACGTGTCATAGAGCCACTCCGTCAAGCAATGTCCAAGCCCGTTGTCATGCGGTGCTCTGATGGCCACTTCCGCCGCACCGTCTTCGGGCTTGGGTGCTTCATTGCCGACTACCCCGAGCAAGTCTTTCTCGCCAGTATCGTATCTGGCTGGTGTCCTAAGTACGTGGCTCATCCTCTTCGCCGGGTCATGGTGTCCTCATTGTTTCCCAGATGTTTTGCCAAGCCCAGCGAGTTGCACGCGATCGGCCGGGAACGAACGCAGGAGCAAGTGGACGTAATGATAGAGCATTTCAACGCTGGCATTTTATGGGACGGGTTTGGAGTTGTCGGTGATGTCATGGTGAGGTGCATGTACAAGCGATCGGTTCGGTAGTCTGACCACCCACGAGCCCTTCACAAGTTCCTTCCCGCGCGCCGATATCCATGAACTGCTCTCCCCCGATCTTCTTCACCAACTCATCAAGGGGACATTCAAGGATCACGTAGTTTCGTGGATAGAGGACTATCTCATCCTCACACATGGAGCTACGGAAGGGAAGAAAATCATGGATGACATCGATCGAAGGTGCGCTACGTCCAACTACTGTTTATTCCCGACGCTTACATCACGCTGTTCCATTAAACAGGATTGCGGCAGCTCCTGCATTTCCTGGCCTACGCCGCTTCCCTGAGGGCCGAAACTTCCAGCAGTGGACCGGCGACGACTCAAAAGCACTGATGAAGGTGCGTGCACATCTCACTGCTCATCTGTACATGTCCTCATGGTGTTCAATGTGTCAGGTGTTCCTTCCCGCGCTGTCTGGATATGTACCCGATGACATGATTCGATGTGTCGGCGCTCTGCTCGACTTCACGTACCTTGCCCGCCGACCTTCCCATGACAGCACGACGCTCGATGCGATGGACGAAGCCCTGGCACGCTTTCATCAGTATCGTGATATCTTCGAGGCCGAGGGTGTTCGTCCAGATGGCTTCTCACTCCCGCGCCAACACGGGCTCGTTCACTACGTGCGCAGCATCAAACTCTTCGGATCACCCAACGGCCTCTGCTCATCAATCACGGAGTCAAAGCACATTCCCGCTGTCAAGCGTCCCTGGCGCCGATCGAGCCGTAACAAGCCACTGCAACAAATCCTCGTCACAAATACACGTCTTAGTAAACTCGCTGTCGCTCGAACAGACTTCGGCCGCCGCGGAATGCTTCGCCGTAGCCTTGTGGATCACTCATTGCATGTCATGGGGTTACAGGACAATGACGAGGACAACAACAACGATGCCGAAGGGAGGGACGACATCGACGATGCACAAGCCGTTGACGGTGTCGGCATCAACGCAGAGACAAAGCTGGGTTCCCGCGCATGTGAGTAAGCTGCTTCTTTGACTGCGAGGCGCACTGATGTTTGCTTTAGCCGCGTCATGCAATGTCCTCCAACTGTCGGCTGAGGTTGCCGAACCGAACCTCATCGACATCTTTCGCCGGTTCCTTTTCGATCAAGCGCACGACGGCGTTGACATGGCCGCAGATGAAGTGGACCCTGAGGACTGGCCAGAACTTACCGGGCTCCATCGCATCTCCATCTATCCCTCGGCATCGTCGACCTTTTATGCACCCAGCGAGGCCGCCGGCACCGGCGGGATGCATCGGGAGATGATCCGGAGTGTACCCCGCTGGTACAACACTTACGAGCGACGGGATACAGTCTTGGTACAGACTGGTGGAGAGCATGAACGCATGTCGGGCATGCTCATTGCAAGGGTCTTACGATTCCTCCTCTTTGTTCATGAGGGTATACAATATCCGTGCGCTCTAGTTAATTGGCTTCTTCCCATTAGCGAGGCACCACATCCTGTGTTCGGAATGTGGGAGGTGCAGCCGGAGCGGGATGGAACTGGCCGGCGCACAGTGGGCCTCATCCATCTTGATTGCATCGTGAGGGCCTGCCACCTAATGCCGGCCTTTCGCGAGACGCGCATACCTACTGTATTTCATTTCTCAGACTCGCTCACGGCGTTCCGTTCCTTCTTTGTCAACCACTACATTGATTACCACGCACACGAGACTCTCGCGAAAGATATATAACATGCCATGAATACTGAGATTTGCTGTTAACTCGAGTGCTTATGTTGCCGGGTTACTTACCCTTGCTTACTTGTTTACCGGATTCTCGTAAGCAGGGTAAGGGCATGTAAGCTGGTAAGCATCAAGCAGAAGTACTGATGCACTCTCCCTGACACCCCGCTCCGCTGCCTCACCCACCCCGAACTCCCCTCCCACTGTTCCTGCGCAACTACAGTCCCTCACCAGAAGAACCTGAAACTGATTCCTCCACCTCCTGTCCCTCCAAGACCGACGGCGAGGTTATGCGAGCGGATGTTCAGAAGACGATCGACCAGCTCTGCCGCAAGGAGAACCACCACGACGAGGAGAATGAAAATACGGACGCCGAGGACGGTGATGTCAACTTCTACAAGAACCCGCGCCAGAATATTGCAGCTGTGCGCGGATGGCAATGGTGTTGGGGAAATCGGGTCCGCATGACCTACGACGAGAGTGTGCGACGCACTCGAAGGACGACGAAAGAGGGAAAGAGGTTGATTGGGTTACAATCGCGTAGAGAACAGTGTAGGCTACGAGCTAGCTACATGTATACGAAATAAGGTTCGTGCGAACTGTACAGTACCCGGAAGTTGCCGACGCGGCGTTGAGCTCGCTCACGTGATATATCCAACACACTCCCTCGAGCGAAAACGCCAAACAAGAAAAGGAAAGGAAATAGGAAGAGATGGGGGATAGGGACGGAATGGGGTTGGGAATCATAAAGCAAAGGGATAAGAAAAGAAGATGAAGACGTGCCTAGTAGCCCCAGACAGTAGGAGATCCTAGCCATGACCAACTCCCAAACGATCCTGCCACTCCCTGACTCTGGACGCACTCCCTGCCTGACCAGCTTCCTGAAACGCAGATGGTCCACCTGGACCGAAGTGCAACCTCGGCGACCTCGCACGAGTTGCCCAACCTATGGCGCCGGCGAGCCCTCCAGTGGCGCATTACCCGCGAGTGGGCATGGCAGCCTCAGAGCCCCGTAAGACAGGCTCCCCTGTTCGGCCTGAGCCAGCTCGGGAACAGCCTCTCCTGTTCAACCGGAGTCAAAGGCTGGAGCAGCCTGCAGTGCCCAGTGGTCCGGAGACCGTATCCCGTGGCGCGGACGATGGCGGATGATGATGAAGCCCGAAGGCGGAGGATGGCGGAGAAGGAGGAAGAAGGGGCGGTAGCCCACCTGGGCTGATTACAACGCGAGTCATTACGCGAGGGCGGCTGCGACGCGAGTTCCAGTTACGCGCGCACGGCGCACGACCGAGACAGTACGACCGGGAGGAGGGTGCTGGTGATTGGCCTCACCACGAAGGCGACACGCGATTGTGTTGGGGAAATCGGGTCCGCATGACCTACGACGAGAGTGTGCGACGCACTCGAAGGACGACGAAAGAGGGAAAGAGGTTGATTGGGTTACAATCGCGTAGAGAACAGTGTAGGCTACGAGCTAGCTACATGTATACGAAATAAGGTTCGTGCGAACTGTACAGTACCCGGAAGTTGCCGACGCGGCGTTGAGCTCGCTCACGTGATATATCCAACAAATGGAGCAGGGTACCCGCTGCTGGAGTTGGCGAACATGCGCAAGTGCCGCGCATACGAACGAGTGGCTCGATGCGAGCGAACGAGCCTCCGCTGGCCATCCAGGACGAGAATCTCGACGATCTGTACGCGCTCGTCTGCCAGGCAGAGGATCTTGTCTGCAGATCGCTATTCTCAAGACGCATGCGGGCATGGTGGAGGTACTCGAAACTGCGCGCACGCGTGCTGCTCAGGGCGACGCCTGCGGAACAGGGACCGGGAGGCGTATCTCGCGGAGTGCGACGGGCTGCTCGTCGAGCTCTTCGATGACTGTGTTGTACCTGGACGAGCTCATCGAGATCGAGCAGCTCGTGCCGCGCGGATTCGATCCACGAGCTTGACGACGGGGACTACTGCTAATGACGCTCGAGGAGGTGTCGCAGTACCCGACGCGCGCGCGCCAGTACAACCTCTGCGCGACAACAAGCACGTCAAGCAGGTCGAGGCCCGTCAGCGCGCGCGGCACCTTCTCTCGCAGCCGTACAAGATGATCAAGGTAATGTCGACTCGAGTGTGCCGATCGACCCGATGGCACTCTGCTGGACCGCATCGCGACCCTCAGGATTACACGCGACTTTGACAAGCAAGCGAGGGCAACGACTACAGGCCGCACATCCAGGGTGCGATGCAGGTGCGGAGACGTGTGCGGAGAAGGATCAGGTCCTGAAGAACCGCTTTGAACACCAGGAAGACGAAGACAGTTCTCAAGCGGGTCGACTATGCAAAGAACCTCGAGATCCCGAAGTTCCGGAAGCTCGACTCTGAGTTTACGCAGCATCACCGTTGGCAGAAGACGTTGTCATTGCACTGTCCGCCACTCCGCATCCCGTGCGCCAAGGAGCTCCTCGAGGACGTCATCAATTCGGCGAAGCCTGAGGACGACATGCCGCCGGACGACGAGTTCATCATGTGCGTTTGCAACGAGGCGGCGCGCCCACTCGCGCAGGGCACTGCTCTTGCGGTGCCATGGCCAGCGCGCGCGGAATCCGAACAGCAGAGCGAGAATGCAGCTGTTGCTGAAGGCGATATCTATCAGGAATTACATCGGGAATGTGGAGATCGCGTTCTCTGATTACATTGGAATGGGTGTGTGATACGCTTGCTCACCGAATAGGAGGATATCTGATTTAGCGGGGTCGTAGATGCCAGAGGGGAAAGGAACAAACGGAAAGAACGGATGGCCTTTCTGGATAGTGTCGTACGTAGCATCCGTGGCCATGTTTAAAACTCTCCCCTCCTTCCAAACCCTCACGGTGCTATTTCCTCCCTCGGATGTGGGACCTGAGGATAGGCTGCTGCCCACGCGCTCATCCGAATGCACCGACTTTGTCCGCCAGCGTGCCGTCCTAGACGCGCTCAGAGTGTCGGGCCCACTGACCGCGCTCCGTACCCTCAATATCCACCGCCTCATTGCCGCACATCGTCCCACCGCCTTTGCAAGTTTCGTATCCAATGACCCATATCCACAACTCACACACCTGACGGTCTTTCTACAATAGCATACGCTATCCTACCACACAAAATTCGGTAGCTCGAGATGACAGGGTTCTGGCAGCTCAGTGTGCTTCCCTTGGTGCGCTTCTGCTCGGTGACGCTCCCAGACCTCGACCTCGCCGAGGATATCGGTGCTCCCGTCGTCTGTTTCGCGAGGCTCTACATCCCTCATCTCACCCGTCTCTCCCTCACCCGCATCCTCTTCAATGATGAAACAGGAACCGAGGCATTCATCCTACGCCACGCATCCACGCTCACCGCGCTCAAGCTCCCCTACTGCAAGGTTGCCTTTGGCGAACACGAAACCGCCCCTGCGGCGCGCACGTGGGCGGACATATATTGCAGCCTGGGGGACGGCTTACCTCTTCTTTCCGAGACGTCGCCATTCGTCCAGAGGGACTGGATATGGGCAATTGAGCTGCCATATCACACCGCATATGCGCAAGCGTCCCTCGGCGCGCCATTCGAGTGGCGCAGGCGACGTCCAGGGGCCACACAGCGGCGGGACAGTGCTGCATGGGATGATTTACTTGTAACAGTCAGAGCACGAGTCAGAGCACGAGAAAGTGCTCAGAACGCTCAAGGCATACAGAGCGTGGTTTCAACGGAAGTGGACATCGTACCGTTGGAAGGGTATATTCATTGCGGATGCGTGGCGTGCGTGAGCAACGCGGTTAGGTGATCTGGGACTTAGCGTGTCAGTGGCGAGCGTTGCAACGCTGCCGCAACAGCCATCCAAGACGAACAAAAGCACCGTAATTGAGGGTTCCAAGAGCTGGGAGGCGTGGCTTCAACACAATTGCATAGCGAGAGATGATGGGATGGTAGTGTACAGAAAGCGTCACATCCGACGGCGGAGTCTATCCAAGGGAGTGAAAGCGAGACAGATGCTGCACAACAAATCGCGAGTAAGTTACACGGCGGGCACGCCCCGCGGCAGTTTTCAGAAAACGCCGAAGAGGCAGTTTTCAGGTGTTTTCAGAAACAGCCGCCGGACTCGGCTTCTCCCGGACTGCCAGCACAGCACGAAACACCTACGTCTTGCTCTCGTCGTCATCGACGCTCGTCGATGTGGACACCGCACGCAGCGCTGCGCCCGCCCCTCGACACCCCTCGCACGACTTTCGCCTGAAACCCACTGCACGTCGGCGCACCCCCGCAAACTCGCAACTGTGATCATGCTCCGGAGCCAGCCCGGTCATGTCACCCACAGGCAAGCACAGCAAATTGAGCGCAGCTCCCCGACACAGCACCGGTGCACTTAGATTGGCCCACAGGTAAGTCATACCAAACCCTTCACATTCATTCAACAATGCTGATGCTGCTGCCGCCGCGACACACTCTCCACCTCTCCGCACGCCGGGTAGTCCCCACCCAACAGCCGACATCGATCCACACCGAGAGCCATGCTCGCGGCCTGCGCAGCCTTGTATGGCATCAAACCTGGTACCTCCCGGCTGCGCAGATGGGTTCCGAGGATGCGCATGGCGCTCTTCGTGTCGGCACTCCCGCTGGCCCTTCAACATTGAGGCGCGCGCAGTGGTGGGGCCTGTGGTCAGCGCGGCATCGAGGACACGATGTCAAAGTTACAAGGAATGCACGATGAAGACAACCGCGAGATGCACGCAACGCGTGGCACACGACGAGGGCAAGGAGGCAAGGAGTAGGAGCGCGTAGCAAGGGCGACGAGGGCGAAGAGCAGGGCGGCGCGTTGCGCTGACGCGCCCGCTTGAGCTGCGCACCGGCCCTAGTCTGTTGTTTCAGTAGGTAGATTATTCAATACATGCCTTTACTTCTGCGTACGGGAGACTCGTGGTGAGACAAAGGGAAGCGACAGTCGCGTGCCACGTGCGTCACTCGAAGACAAAGGGGATGGTACGTCGTGTGTTCTTTCCTTTCTCCCAACTCTTTCCCTCTGAAAGCATTTCTCGCCAGCTCTACTTCACCTGCATACCATGTCGGATCACATGGAGACGGACCCTCCAGCCGACACTACCAACCGTGGCTCAAAGCGCGCTCGGTCTGTAGAAGCTGACACGAATGGCGCCAGTAACACCCGCTCCAATAATGCGCCAGGACGTAGCAAGCCTGCAGCGGCAGACTCTCGTCCCCGAAAGAAAGCAAAGCAAGCACGTGCTGCTAGGGCATCAAAGTCGGCGGCGGGTGGCAGTGACCAGTGGCACATCAGCCAAAAGGATGTATCTGCGGAGGCCAAAGGAATTCAAGTGCGTCCTAACTACTTGTTGATAGCTGTGTACATGCTCATTCAATCTGGTGCACTGTAGAATGCTCTCCACATCCACATCCGCATGCTCGGACTCCTTGTCTCGAGACTCATGTTTCCTGACAAAGTTAGCGGGACTGAAGACGCTCTCTTCTCGGAACGCTTTGACGATGTAGAAGGCATTGCATCTGCTGTTGACACAGAGATCAATAGCACGCGAGACCCCTCTGGTGCTGCACAGGCTATGGTCACTTGCCTCAACAAAGCCCTTGACACTGCTGCTGCTGCGAACAACAAGAGCACCATCGTTTCCTCCATCCGTGATATCCAGCCACAGTTCATCACCCTCTCATACAATGTGGTCACAAGCCTTGGTCTCAAAGCTTGGATTCCTGATCTTGGGAGCCCTGCTGACAGCATCTACAATATCTTGCATGAGCAAATTGCGCTCTCCACATTCAAGGCACTCTGTCTGTCATTTGCATACACTGCATACCGCATCAACTTTGAGGAGCTGAAGAAGTCGAGTCTTTTGCGCAAGGCACGTATCATCATCTACTTTACATCATGCCATTTCCAATATCTTATTTTTCAGTTATATCGCAACTTTGTGTTCTCATATATTCGCAAGCGCTTCATGAAGGACAATACACAGAGTGGAAGTGTTCAGAAATCAGATGAGTTGTCTAACTTGTACAAGCGCCGCACATATGTATGTCTCTTCTTGGAGTTTCTTGGGCGATCAGCTAATGCTAATACTTTATAGCTCCGCAAGGCCAGAGTGCGATATCTCAAGGACCAGGGGTACAATGATCGCGTCGTTCATTTGTTCAGCGTGAATGCAGCAAACTCGGAGGATGAGTGGGACAATGCCCAGGGTGCATTTATTGTCAGGTCAATGGAAGCCCGATCACCGGTTGTTCAGGCCTTTGCTATCTATATAGATGCGCAGAGGGAGAAGCAGGCGCGAATCAACGGGAATCGCATGTAAGTTTTATTCTGCCTACCTCCTATATATATTGTGACTAATATTTGGACTCAGCCCTGAGCGTACACGTCTCAGACTTGACTCTCCCCCAGCTCCTGTTCTCACTAAACTTCCAAAGAGTGTTCCTATCGACTGGTTCTCCCCAAGCTTCTTCAACGAGCAACTCACTGCTCGTCAGCGTTACAGATACAGTCCAAACCACATTGCACTTCCTCTCGAGGAAGATATTGGGAGGACAGTCTTAGAGCATCGCCGTTGGAAAAATTTGCCAGAGAATGATTTTATGGAGACTTATGGTAACAGCGTCTTGGAGCAGTACCATATGCCAACTGCCCGGGAGATGGATCAGCTGGAGGAGTATGATGCTGAAGATGAGGATGATGAGGATGATGATGATTACTTTCCACTTTGAACTCAGTTTGCTATGGCTGGTAATACAGACTAATTATGTTTGCTAGTAGTATTTATATAATTTACTGATAGCTGATTGAATGTATGCATTGCTATATATGTTATCCTTACAACTGGCTAAAGTTACTGTCGGCGATCTCTATTAAGTGCCCAGCAAGCAACTAGAGTTGGCTGTTTAATCCCGTATGTTCCAGATGGTCGTTGGAGAGTTGTGATATGAGTAAGTATATGTTTTAGCTCTAGAACCACCAGCTCTTCTGATGGTTGAGAATAAAATATTTGACATTTGAAAAACTTGAGCTGTGTATAAGGAGTCCTATCTAATTCAAGAACCGATAGAGGAAGATGTGGATGAACAAAAATAAAAGTATGCATGTGATGATTGAGTGGTATTGACCACACTGACTGAATAAATCCAGTACGTTGGCTGAGTGTTTGGTTATCCCAAAACTGAATGGCACTATTTCCTTCATGCTGTTTCTTATCACTGTAAGTACGTCCATCGACAGTGAATGTGCGAAGTCTGTTGGCTCGTGGAGGAAGGATAAGTGCGTGACGGGGATGAGGGATATCTTTCCATGACCGATATGGCTGACCATTGACTTGAAGGTATTGGAGCAGAAGGAAGTAGTGATTCTCATCTATTTCTGGTGCTTCTGCAAGAATATCTGCAAGTTCACCTGCACTGAGCCGACTATTCTT
Source organism: Auriscalpium microsporum (assembly GCA_019914985.1). Lineage (NCBI taxonomy): Eukaryota > Fungi > Basidiomycota > Agaricomycetes > Russulales > Auriscalpiaceae > Auriscalpium > Auriscalpium microsporum. The sequence continues at coordinate 770,243 of JAHLMG010000016.1, read as the reverse complement.
TTGTATGTATTTATCAGAAGAGCCAGCTCCAAGAATATTAGCAAGAGAAGCCATTGCATCATTACTGCCTTCAGATTTGTCATGTAGTATAGCCTCAAGACGGGCACGGCGACTGATCTGATGTAGCATTGTATAATCCAAGTCATGCATGTGCTGATTGGTTTTAATACGCTGAAGCTCTCCGTTTAGCCGTTCACCTGGAAATTCACTAAGAGCAGCCAAAGGACCCCAATGCTTGAGAATAGCAGGATAATGCATAGCATAGTGATGATTTGGCAGTGATCGAACAGGGAAAAGTTTTTTAATCGACTGACGATAGATAGTATAATGAACCAAAAATATGTCAGCATCTGTGTTTGAAGTTTTGAAAGAAGTGATAATATTTGTTGCAGCAATAAGATAATGAAAACTGTCCAGAAGCTGCTGGTTGTAAGAGCCAATAGGAGATGTCCACCATAATTCAGGAAGAACAAGAGGTAGAATAAAGGAGAACAAGACAAGATATGTATCTGCTTTGAGTTTCCCATGACTAGGTTCACCTAGATTTGTAGGGGGGCGATCAACCCAAGTTGGAAGAGATACAGTGGCTATGGCCTCTCGTATAATAGTAATCTGATCTGGGGTAAAACGAAAAGGTCCATAGGATGATGGTTTTACAGGTGAAGCTGGCAACATCGGCTCATCCTCACTATCATCAGAAGACATTGTGTTACTAGAGGATATAGCATTTTCCTGTAACCGGGAAAATGATAAAGGCAAAGATATAACAGTTGCACGAGGGGTTGTATCATTTGATGTCGAGGGAGAGGATATTTCAGGAGAAGGTGATAATGGAGGAGGTGTTGCTTGAGAGGATAAAAATATATCAACTGATGATGAATTACTTGACATTTCTGTATCAGCATGACTGCTCTCAGTATCAACTGTGTCAGCATTAACTGTGGATTCATCATCTATATCATTCTTCTGAGGTCCGATACCCCAAAGACGACGAAGCTGGTGCTTCAAAATACCCTCTAGCCAATTATGCATGTAACCAAGCACAACATGCTCGATAGGGTCCCAATGCGAAAGAAGATGAAGTGGTGTCCATCGAACTCCTGTTCTTTTAGCATATGCTTCTTTGTCTTTTTTTGTTATCAGACCTCGCCAAGTATTTGCCTGCTCCCGAACTTCTGCTGCAGTGCGCTCAGTCCACAAAATGGGATTAAGCTCTTCAATCTGATCAGAAGGTAAATCACAGTATGAGCAGAACAGATTTGCAGAATGTGAGAGATAACCTGTAATTTTCCGCATTGCTTCAAGGTCTGCAAGAAGAAGTGCAATAATAACCTCAATAAGAGTACCTTGCAGATGGTAGTATGTTGGAATCTGACGACTAGCTGGTGGAGCAAAAGGGGAAACCTCTTGGATGAAAAGCTCAAGAATGTGTGATATAGTGACCATATTAGGTGCATTTGGTGGGGGAGTTATACCCGCAACAAAGATGTTCTCCCGCTTGAAACGCATGTCTGGTGGCAAGTTCATACAGTATAAAACCAAGGCCCCACAGGACACCTTTTTCCCAGCCATTCGATTTCCGAGCACATTAAACCAGTCAATGTAAAAGCCAAAAACTAGACGGTATGGATTTGTTGATGGCCCCTGAAGCTTCTGCCATGCTGGACTATCATGCAAGTCATGCATCTCAGCACCAAAAGCCTGATGATTATTCTGATATTTATCAAATGATGCAATTAATTGATCTTCAATTATCTGCCTTGAAAGAAAAAAATGAAGCCAGTCATTAAAAGACTGAGTTGTATAGAGACGTTTTGGAACCAGTTTGGGACCCTGCCCAGTCTGCCTGTTTGTCCATAATTTGGTTCCACAGACGCGCGATCTAGGGGATTCGCGCCATATACATGTCTCTGGGATCTGGCCACTGACATATGTAGAAAAGCACTTTGGGCAGCAAACAGTGCGTATAATGACTGGTTCAATATGCTGCACCTGATATGCAGTGCGAACATCACGCGGAATATCCGGCATCGGCAGATCAAAGTCAATGTGCAGGGCAGAGCGCATAGCACTGCGGAAGAGCAAAAAGACAGTGGTGAGAATGAGCCCCAGTGAACGCAGAATGATGTTTGAGATCTCCCGACTGACACCTGCACGCAGATTGAGCCAGATTACTAGGGTACAGCACAATCTGACAATAATAGGAATAGAACATGTAAGCTCTGTAGTCAAATTAGCATGACAACAGAATACAAGAACTAAGACAAGAAGAACTGGCCTTCTTTGAGAGCATCCACACTAGTACCTTTAAGTTGGATCTGCTCTTGATGCCCAATTGATGTGTCTTGATGTGCAGAAGGCTGAGGACCATCTTGCAGCATAGCATCATCTGCCTCTGTAGCCCGATGCGCACTTCGAGTTGATGCAGATACCTCTCGGCCTGGCTGCTTGACACCACCAACCTCGACAACATGTTCAGAAACACAGATCTGGCAAAGACATATGACCATGATCTGATGTATATGTTTCATGAGCTATTGGCAGCAATCTGACTCAAGTATAACATGGCACAGACCAACTTGAAGAGCTGCCTGAAGAGCTTGTTAAAAGAGTTCAGATGAGCCAAATGGCAGCTTGTAGTGGGTTGCTGGAGAGAGAGAAATTTGCGCGAGCATCACATCTGATCTCTGTGATATCGGCACTTATGTAATCTGTGCTGTGCCAGGCAGCCAGCCGGAGACTGTTCTTAAAGGCGACAAAGCGTGATTTTGGGGACAGCAAATGGATCATATTACTACTAGATTATATTGGAGTGCTACTAAGGAAAGGGCTGCGAGCACATGAAACGGGTAAGAGGGATGTAGGTGCGGGAGGAGGTGAGTGCGGCAGGCGACGAGAGGCGACGCGCGTCGGGTTCAATGTGACAGAAGAAGTCACACAGCCGTCACCATGATTGCAGATTAGATCATATCGAGTGAAAACTGCCTCTTCGGCGTTTTCTGAGAACTGCCGTGGGGCGTGCCCGCCGTGTTACACAGGGGACCAAGCAGTACGAGAGAACGAGCACACCGAATGCAACTAACGATACATGCAACTGTAATCATGGTACCACCTGGGACGCTCCTTGATCCCGGTGATCTTCTGAATAATATCAATGACCCGCTTCTCCTCTGCTTCCTCATAGACCTCCACCTCCATCGAGTAGTTGTCGTACAGTGTGATGACTTGCAGGTCGTCGACGCGCGAATAAGCAGGGCGAAGATAGAGATGCGCGCTAGTCTCCTTCCGCAGGTAGGTCATGAACGGGATGGCGCATGTGTAAAAGTCGATCGGCTCATCCGGGTCCTCACGGTCATCGAGGTCGGCGGGTGTGAGCAGCTTATGTGCGACTGTGAAGTCGACGATGGCCTCTTCGGTGGTGAGGATGCCGTATTGAAGCGTGGTCGCCTCGGGGTTGGTCTTGGGGTTGAACTCAGATGTGAGTTGATCCATGGGTTTCTTGGGATTCATGGCCTCCAGCTGAGAGAAGTACTGGGGCAAGCAGATGCGGTCAGCGAGAGTTGCACACAATATAGTGCAACAACTGACCTCTCGATGTGCCGCCCATGCACGCTCTGTGCGACGGGAAACACCTTTCTCGTCCCATACCACCTCAAAAAAGTACTCGGGGTGCTCAGGGAGTGCCATTCGGATACTGGAAACAGTGAACAGGCGAAATTGAGACTAGGCGGGGTGTGAAGCTCACTGTGTTAACCACGCGCCAGTGGAGGCCAGTGGTTGTTATATACGCAATGTCACGTGGTCCTCCAAATCTAAGTGACAATGAGCATTCGGGAAAATGCTGAACAATGTCGTCTGCTCACTTCGCACAGCGTGGTCTTATCCGACTCGCTGCCGACTTATCGATCCCTCATAGACTCGATTGGCTTCCATTTGGCACAGCCTATCCGATGGTCGACATGCATCCTGGTCGCGAATCTGCATTGTTCTCTGCTTTGAAACTCTTCGCTTTGCCGGCTATAAAGAGCTGGTGATCCTGCTGCACATTCTCTAGAATCATGCCACCTAAGACCTCCCGAAGAACCGGCCCCGTGTCGCAGCCCAACCCTCGCTCCGTCGACGATGTCGACGCAGAGGCCGCAGAGGCCGTTTTATTCGAACATGGCGGGGTTAGTAACATTTGTGTGATCTCGACAAAACGTACCTCACCTTGAATCACAGTACATCGTTATCCGGCATCGCGATTTCTTGGAAGGACTTTGCTCCCTTACTTTGAATGCACTGGAACAGGATACCCTCGAGGCGCCACTCTACGGCGTCGTCAACCACGTCGTCAACCACCTCTGCCTGACCATCTCTCTCGACGGTGCCACGGTTTCGTCCCACCCCCAGCCGGTCTTTGGGACCGATCTCGATCCAGACAGCGCCTCCTCCGCGTATCGCTCCCGATGTAGTCCAGATTTCGGCACTATAAAGACGTTTTGCGGTGCGCATGGGCGACTTCCATTCAAGCCTTCCTCGCCCGCACAGCTCACCATGTACTGGGAGACGAAGCAATCATCTCGAGGCGGGGACTGGCGCGTGAAGAAGGACCAAAAAAATTGCGTCAATTCGTTCTGGACCGCCTTCCCTCAGCTCCGTGCGCAGGCCATGCACGCTTTCAGCCACTACCCGGCTGAGAAGTACCTCGCATTCATGAACGTCGGCTTTTATGTCTCCGCCGTTATCTTTTTCAACCCTCAGTGGGGCAAGACGGCTTCAGCCAAGACGAAGACCTCCGATCCTTCTGCGCAAGAGGCGGGGCCATCGAGGATTGCAGGTGTTAAACGCCCTCGGGTAGACTCTGCCGCCAAGGACACCTCTTTCCTTTTCAACGCCGAAGATATCACATTTGACATCCAGTTCATCTGCGAGCCAATGCTCCTAGGCGGTGATGACACAAACAAATGGGCTGACCTGCAGGTTAACCCACTTCTATTGCACTTCTTGAACACCCTCTTGGCCTCACCTGGAACGTCTATCCAGCCGTCCTTCATGGGCAGCGATGGTTACCAAGTTCCCGCGCGAGTGAAGGTGTGTAATCACGATTCTCACGATTCTCAACAGCGTGCTTTCTCTGACAGAACTATGTCAGAGGCGCGTGGACGAGCTCGTGAGGCTGCACACGGCGTTCGAGCATCTTCAGGACGCGAAGCAAAAGCAGCTCGAAGAGGCGCCCATTACCTCTCCGCCTGAGGCGTTGTCTGTTGGAAATCAGAGCTACGAGCAGTCCCGAATCGTCGACGACCCCGATCGAAGCATGTATCTCCTCCGAGGTCATCAAGGAGACATATTGGCGGAGCTGGATCCGCAGTCGAGTCCGGTTGTGCCTTCCGACTGGACGGGGGGAGTGGCGCAAGGCGCTACGCGTGGTCCGTCCGCCGCTTTCACGATCGCGCCTACTCGTGAACCTTCCGAGGGCCCCGATCGCCCTGAGCCGTCCTCTCCCATCGAGGACGCCGTACGTCGGCGACAGAAAGGTAAACACAGGGAAGACTAGAGGGGTTGGGAAAATGATGGGATTGAATCGAATGGTCTTGAGCAGGAAAGACACAGTTACCTTCTCAGGCTTGACAAACAATGTTGTAATACTTAATTCGCAAAGATGTGAGCGCAGTACCAATGCAGATTCCGTCGGTCATCGGGGTCTAACATAATCACTTTTCATCGTTGGCTTCAGCACACTTCGCTTAGGATAGGAGACCACGATGATCTGTTGGAAGGGTCCCAACTCTGGCGAAACTCTGGTTCATCGAAAAACTATCAGACGTGACGCGGTCATGTCACCTGAAACCAGAGACCCGTTGGCCATTTTTTGCGCCTAACTGCCGAACTGCCACCAGGGGTTGCCGGCGCAACACCCGAGGCTACCACGCGTTGAGCGTGTCGGCGTCACGTGTGTACCCTTCAGCAGCTCGGCACAAGACCCGAAGGCAGCCTTCGCTGCAGAGTCTGAGAGGTTCGAAGGCAGCAAGCGCCGCAGAGAGGATCAAGGCGAAGTTGAAGGCCGACGAGCTCAGGAGGCTCGCGCGGTGCAGAGCGCAGAGGCGGCGCGCGATATTCCTCGTAGTCGTCTGCTCAGTCGAAAGCTTAGGACCCGTCCTGAGTCCTCTGTGTGCGCGCTTGTCCTTTATTACTGCTGTACTCGCCGCACTCGCGCTTGTCCCCGTGATCCATTTCAATCAAGCGTATATGTTCATTGTTTAGGCCGAGGTACATGACGTTAACCCTGGTCGCGTACACCAAGCTACGCTAGCCTCCTGAGACTACAGGGGGCTGCGTGGACGTCTTGCCGAACCGCTTGAGCCGCTCTGCGAAGCGTGGGTTGTAGGTGGACCAGCCAAGACGCACGGCTGGTGCGATCGTCTACGTGTTATGCTCAGCTCGACATCAAGAGCAGCATGCTCGATTCGCGTACCTTGTGTAAGCGGATGACTCGGCCCGCGGGTGGATTCCGAAGATGTACGAATTGTCTTCGGTTTGTCGCGGTATAAGCAACACCGTCAACGTGTGGCTCAACGGATGTTAGCAATGAATTCTACATGGATGTCGTACTTAGATGGCGCCCTTGCGAGAAGTCTGTCGTCTACACAGTGTGAGTAGCCTGGCAAGACAAGTGAAAGCTCGACGTACGGCACCAAAATGAGTCGATGAACCCAACGAGCGGGCTCAAACAACTTCGCCTCCTCACCATGGCCCTTTGCTCCTCCAGCCCCGCTCTCGCCCGACCTTCAGATACCGCTTCCGCTCCTCAGCGCGGCGGCCGAGTCCGCGATGTAGGCCGCGCGCTCGTCCCTGCTACCCGTGCTCGCGCCGCGCCCTGGCGCTGTATGTACCGCCGCGGAGATGGGCGTGGGCGTGGTGGAGAGTGGCGCAGTAGGCGAAGGTCTGGTGTAGGAGAGGTCATGGCCAAAGGGGGAGCGGGGCGTTGGCTTTCTCGATGTCACTGCAGTAACCGACATGGATGCCCTGGCTCTAAGTGAGTAAGTTGATGTGAGAGCCCGGAAAGATGAGGAATGGCGTAATGAGCAATGACGCACTTCGTGTGGTACAGGATGTGTCCGACCGACTCGGCGCCGCCATGGGTACACAGGGATACATATACTTATTCATAGCGCTTCCTGCACGTCGAGTCAGCCACCCCGACGACGCACCGCCAGTGAGCTGAACCGCCATGGACGTACGGGATCGTATCGATCGCAAAGTTCCCTGACGGGCTCACCGCCCCGAACAGCTCATCCGCGCGCCCGTTGCCCCTGTAGAAAGCCTGCAGCAGCGTCGCGCCCGCTTGCCCTGTTGCGAAATGAAGTGTTTAGTGGGACAAAAACGAGTCGCAGGATGCTCACATCGTACTCAGTGTTTCTTCCCAGCGCTAGACGCACGCTGACGTCGCCTGCTCATCGACATCCGTCAACAAGGTCCACCGACGGTGACCGACGCGTACTAGGACCAGAGATAGCTTGTGGACGACAAGGCACTATTGATCAAAGCTTCGGGAGTCGAGGGGCATAGTGTGTAGTCTCCTGGATGCAGACTGAACGCGGCGGCTGAAGATAGTCGATCAACCTAGGGTACCATAAGGTACCATAGTGTGCAGTCTGAGCGTCACCCTCACCCGCGCGCGCGGCCTAGGTATTAGTAAGCTCATACGTCGCTCTTCCTCTGACCCGATGCCGTGCTAGGTAACGCATCGCGTACAACCCGCTTGAGCCCGTGGAAGACTCAGTCATGCAGAGCCCGAGACCGAATGACGGATGCTTCCCTAGGCATCCTGCAAGATTGCTGACTGTGTCGCTTAGTAAGTCGTTTTGAGAGGCCTATGGACTGTCTAGCTGACGCATGAGCAGGGGCCACAGGCGTTCGTCCAGGATGTTTTCAGGGGACAGTATGTCATCGCCGAGGGCTGACGTTTTCCTGTACTCTAACAGTATGAGGGGACTCTTCTCCTATAAATGCGGACCCACGCCTGCATTGCTCGACAACAACTCTCACTTCCATCTACTACTCCGAGTCCTTATCTCCCTTTACTGAGCAATGGTCGCTATCACCTCTGGAAAGGTCCTCGTCACTGGCGCGTCGGGCTACATCGGCGCGTGGGTCGTCAAGTACCTTGTTGAGCACAACTTCACCGTCCTCGTCGCGTAAGTCTCTCCTCCGCGTCGTTGCAATGTGTCTGCTCAATATCTAATTGCAGCACGCGCAACGATGAGCAGGCGGATTTCATCGTGAACCGGTTCCCTGAGTACAAGGGCAAGGTGTCGCACATCAATGTTCCCAATATCGAAGCGGTTAGCAATCTTTCGCTTTTCCGACTGCTTGCTGTAGTCTAATTCAATCGCCTGATCGTGTAGGAGAACGCCTACGATGAGGCCGTGAAGGATGTCGACGCGATCATCCACTGCGCGTCACCCGTTGTCTTCACCTTTGACGATCCCTCTGAGATTGTCTCTCCCGCCATCGCCGGCGCCACCGGCATCCTCAAGAGCGCGCACAAATACGGGTACGCGGTGGCCGTTTTTCATTCGCGTTGGTACTGACATGCATATCAGATCTCAAGTCAAGCGCGTTCTCATAACCAGCTCCGGCGTCGCCATACACAACCTGGACTACGCGAACATCAAGGCTGATACGACATTTGACGAGGTGCGTGTCCATTGCGACATCGATGCGACGGCGGCGTGGAGTTAATGCTGTTGTCGCAGGCCTCCTGGAACACTGTCGCGCTTGACGCTAAGCTCGACAAGGACTCGTCGCCGTGGCTCGTGTACAATGCAGCGAAAACCCGCGCAGAAAAGGCTGCGTGGGACTTCGTGAGCACTGCGCGCCCGTCGTTCGACCTCGTCACGATCCTGCCGACATTCAACTGGGGCCCGTTCATCCATAAGGTCAGTGCGCTGCCGTCTTCCTGCGATGATCTTCGCTCACACGCACTGCAATCGCAAGGTGGGCAAGACCATAAGCAGCTCGCCCGGCGTGTTTCTCAGCACGCTCCCTGCGGGTGACACGAGCGGCACGACGGTCGGCGACTGGGTCGACGTGCGCGACACCGCGGAGCTGCACGTCCTCGCGCTCGAGACACCGGCGCTCGGCGGCGAGCGGCTCGCCACCACCAACGGTGTGTTCATTTCTCCGGCGCACTCACACCCCGCAATCTGACTGACATGGACGCCCTGTAGGCCTTTACGCGTGGCAGGACATATATGACGTCCTGGATGCGGCGGGCTACGATGTCCCCGGCAAGGCTACGAAGGGCGCGGGCGCGGGCAAGGTCAATGCGCCGATCCTGAACGCGAAGACGTTCAAGTTCCTTCCTGGGTTCAAGTATCGCAGCTTTGAGGAGTCCGTCAAGGATATGGCTGCGGATTTGAAGACGGCGGGTTTGCTCCAGTAGGTGTGTGCTGGAAGGGATCGCGTGTCCGTGGCAGTGTGCACTGGTGAGAGAAAATAGACAACCATGCGTTTGAACGAAACAGCTATTTTTGAATTTGAAAAAATTGTTACTGAGCAGAATTGTGGCCAGCGTGTGACATGCGGTGGCCAGGACCGTGACGCGTGACGGTTCGTCCCTCAACCACCTTTTCATGACTCGGATGAGCGACGAGCGTATCGACGACGATGGCTACAGCATGACTTCCGCCGAGTCCTCACACGAAGTCTCCACGCTCGAGAAGCGACTATATTACTTCGGTCTCCGCGGTAACAGATGCCTTGGCCCCAAGCTCGTCTTCAGGACATCTACGGATGTCTTTACGCCGCCCACTGGGCCAGAGAATGATGCTCGCCCTATGCAACTTCTTGGCGTCTGCTACCACAACAAACTGGGCCAGAACAACCTTTGGGCAACTGTTCGTGAGGCGGTTCGTTGTCTTCTAGAAGCGTAGCATTCTGTGGACTGACAGTCGTTCCAAGGCTGTTGAGCTCCTCGACAATCGAAAGGTCCAGTTTACCTCCGTAGATCTCGCCCGCTTCAGGTGGGAGGAGCAGAACACAGCCGGCGGCAGAGAGACAGTCACCAGTCGCGTCACGATCTGGGTCGGAGTGGTGCCAGACAGTACCACCAGCGAAGCCGCATTCGAGTCCTCTCAGGACATCCTCCAACTCCTCAATCAACATGACATTCGCGACGTTGACGTGGCGTATCGTGAGTCGGTGGCCCACCCTCGGACTGGTCCTGCACTGTTGGCACCCGTCAACAACTACCATCCCCTCAAGGACGTCCACACTTGGTCTGCCTATCGCTGGCTTTAACACGCTGCGCACACAAGGCACGTTAGGCTTTTATTTCGGGGTCGGTGAAGATCTCTACGGCGTTACAGCACGCCATGTGCTGTTCCCCGAGGACCGAGGGAATACTGTTTACAACCACGTCCGTACGTCCGTTTCCTCGAGAAGATGAACGTAATTCTCACTACACCACTCAGCTGGGTACAGGAAGAAGGTCATCCTCATGGGCGAGAGAAGTTTCGACGAGTTTCTGGCATTCATTGAGGACAAAATCGACACCCTGAAGACCACCGTCACCATCTTGGAGAGAAGTACAGACGGAGGGCTGAAGACGGAAACGCGCAAGCGGCAACCAACAGACCTGGCGCTCTTCGAAAACGACTTAAAGAACACAAGAGAGGCGATTGAATCCCACAAGGCGTTCTTGGCCACGATAAAGAAGGACTGGTCCAAGTTGGACGACCGCGTCATAGGTCTGGGCACCTCCGATCACTAGCCGCAATAAACCACACGGTTACACCCAGGATGTATGCGTCACCAAGCTCAACAAGAAGAAAATCAGGCCTAACTTCCTGGGGAATGTCATAGACCTAGGTGTGCGCTGTGATCCGTTTGAGTAAAGGCGCCGAATCTAACTGTTCGTATTCCAGGCACTGAAATTGACTCCCAAGTTTGTGAAATCAATGCACCACCGGGCCGACGTGCAGTCCGAGTTCTACTACCCCGAGGATCGTCGTTTTAAGCTCAGAGGCATTCTCACCGACGAACAGATACGTCAGCCCAATAAGCATGACTTCAAGAACGACCCGGTGCGATTCGTGATCAAACGCGGTCAAGCCTCGCTCACCACGATTGGTTGCCTTGGTGGGTTTGAGTCTCATGAGCGCAGCTACAGCATCGGGGGCCCCTTCGATTCCGTCGAAGCCGCCATTTACCCCTGCGACAACCACTCCGGTACATTTTCTAGAGGCGGGGACTCTGGGGCCCTCATCACGGAGCCGAGTTCGTTGCCCTCCTCACTGGTGGCACAGGTTCGACCGAACATTCTGACATCACCTACGGCACCCCGATGCACTGGCTCTGGGAAGACATCATTAAGCCCCAGTTCCCAGGTGCCAGCCTCTACTTCGACTAGGAATAGGTCGGTCTTCCTCTTCGTGGCGTTCTGTTATGTATCGCTTGGGCTATTGTGTAGAAATATATGTGACCCTGCATCCCCTCGCATGATGATGCAGCGCGTAGCGGCGCATTTTGAGTAACTTATGGATTTGAGAATTCCGACGCCACTAGTAAGTATTATATGCCATGAGTATCAGTGTCGGTAGATATCCCGACGGTCAGTATCGTCCTACGTTCGTAGCGCTCAAGTAAACCACTACGCCTCCTGGAGGAATTCCTGCAACTTGGCTGCCAAAATCGCGACCGCACTCTTCTGGTCGTCCTCCTACCCGCCCAGATAAAAATCATACATGAGCACTTGCCGCCGGGGAACAGAAACACTCACATTCGCAAAGCTGAAGCTAATTCGCAGATGCCCATCGCCCTCGTCCTCGCCCTCGTCCGAAGGCGTCGACACGCTGTGGTCCGCAGCGAAGAGCCACCCGGGCGCGGTCAGCACGCCGCCGTCCGCGAGGAGCTTCCAAAAGCGCCGCTCAAGGGATTCCGGGGGCTCGTCCCCGCCGTTCTGCAGCGCCGCGGGGTGCCCCGCGAAGTGCAAGCGCACCCACACGAACATGCCCGACGACGGCGGGACGAAGCTCAGCAGCGGCCTGCGCGTGTCGGCGGACTTCTCTGAGAGGCGCAGGCGGGCGGAGGCGGGGCGCTTGGCGTAGGCGGTGTGGACGGGGCAGCCGGCCCAGGCGCCGCGCGTGGGCGTCGACACGCGTAGCTCGAAGGCGTCGCCGAGCAGATCGCAGAAGAAGTCGCGGCGCAGCTTGTACTGAGTTGCGAGCCCGCGCAGCCAGCGAACGTACCCGTCGAAGGACCAGGTGTCGAGGATCTTGATGACAAGGGTCTGCAATCACGCGCGGGTGAGTATAGGACAGGGTAATGGAATTGAAGTTGAGGTACCTGGCTGAGGCCACAGGGCGATTGCGTGGACGTCTCGCCGAACCGCTCGAGCCGTTCTGCGAAGCGCGGGTTGCAGGTAAACCAGCCAAGACGCACACCTGGTGCGATCGTCTATGTATGATTGCTCAGCTCAACGTTAAAAGCAATATGCTGAATTTGCGTACCTTGGAGAACGTGTCCAAGCGAATGACTCGGCCCTGATGGTCCACTCTGTCGGTGAGGTCAAAATCTTAATCACGGCTAAAATACAGTGATGCCGTGTCTCACTTAAGATAACTGGGAACTAGGCTATGAAGCCAGTCCGCGCTGTCTTCCCTGGAGGACGCGGCACGCGAAGCTTTGGGAAGGTATGGCCCTGCTTGGAGAAAGAAGTACGGATCGTCCTCGGCGATGATCACGTCTGTCGCAGCATAAGTAACACCGTCAACATGCGACCCTATGCATTTGCTCACCAAACTCGACACAGATCTCGTAGATGGCGGCCTTGCGCGCGAGGCCCATAGTCTACACAATGTGAGCACCCTGTCAACACGATCAACGACTCGACGTACGGTACCACTGGGGTTCTGCCCCACCGGGACGGTGTACATGACGTGGGGGCTGGATATTCTTGCTCAAGAGTGTGCAGCTCCGCAGAGTCGAGCATCTACGCACCGTTTTCCGCGAGCCGGATCCCACTCCGACAGCACTTTGCGCAGGCTGTCCGCGCGCATGCCCTCTGCATCAATGTCCACAGCCTGCACATTCACGCCGATTGGGGTCGCGGCAGCTACCGCCGACGGGTACGTCCACTTCTCCGTGATGATCGTATCGCCGGGGTTGCAAAGCATCTTCGCGAGGCGGCTCCACCTGCTCAACTCAATGCTTGAGCATCCGATGCCAATGCCGGGACTGACAACGCACCCGTCCGTGTTCCCCGTGTGGATGAGCGTCGTCCAGTCGCTGTACGCAGGCTTGTACACGCGCTCAGTGAACATGCGCATGAACTTCTGCACCTTCACGATGCCCGTTGCGGGCGCGTACTGCAGCGCGGCGCTGAGGTTCATGCCGTCGTCGCCGGGGGAAGGGGCTTTGGGCACGGACACTCGCGTCGAGTGCGCTGTGTCCGAGCCGAAGAGGCGCCAGAGCCATGAGAGCGCGGACGTCGTGGGGGGCGGCGCGTCGATTGAGAAGCGGTCCGCGTCGGGGATGTCGGCGTAGATGGTGTCGAAGGGGAAGTACATCGGGCTCGGGAGGCCTGAGGGAAGGGGATGGGCAAGGGCGACAGGTTAGACAAGTCAAAGACGTACCGCCTGCGAGCGAGAGTATGTCGCTCCTCTCCATGTACTTCTGCAAGTCCTTGAGCGGTGAGACCTGGAAATTATTCGCATAATCGGAGAGGTGGTGGGAGACGTCAATCGCCTTGGCCTGCTTCTCGCTCGCCATGTTAAAGATCGAGCTGAAAATTGAGCGAGGGCCTCAAGATGTGTGGTGGCGAGAGCTGGGATGCCAGCGAGATAAGCAGCAGCACAACCCACGGCCGCTTGTGGCGGTTGTAATCACTTGAGGAGTCCGAAAAACCGGCACGCAAGGGCAGCCGAGGCGCCAGGTAAGCTGACAAGCAGCCATTACGCTGCGCCAGGGCCCGGAGGAGGCGAGGAAAACCGGCGAAAATAAATTGCTGATAAGCCCCAAGGCGCCCCATGGTCCACGTCGAACAAACATCCATGTAAGTGTAACATTGAGGTCCCAAAACACGCCGGGAGGCGAGAGGGTATGGCTGGGCGAGACTCTCGCCGCAGCAGTGGCAGTCGTCTGTGCAGGATAGGATATGGTCTGAGCGTGAGCCGTCGGGAGCTCGCGATCGAGAGGGGCGGTCCGAGCGAGCGGGAAAAACACGTGGCACGTGGCATCCATCAGTGCGCAGCCAGCAGACAACCAGCAGAGCTGAGACTCAAAAAAAGACAGCCTGAGCGATGGCGAGCAGATGCTAGCCAGGACATAGTGGATGTGAGACAAGGTGGTGTTGGAAACAGGGTCGCAGAGCGCCGTGCAAGCTATATGCCAGCCGATTCGAAGATGTCGCCATCGATGGCCGGGATGGGCACAGTCCCAAATTGGCGTCCCAAGGAAGAGGTTTCTGAACAACAGAAAAGCACAAGTATACGATCTAAATACACTGTCAGACGTTGCGAAGATACAGAGTGGCTCGGGGCTGGCAGGAAGAACCCGGTGGCTCGACTTAGTTGACCATCTTCGAGAGATATCACTACTAGATGCTCGTCAGTTCCCTGGACGGGAAGATACTCTCGAACGTCAAATGCACGGCCTGGTGCCCTATCATTTCATTCGATGTGCGGCAAATACAGGGAAGCGCACCGCACGTAGGGAAAACAACTTACATCACGATGTCGCATGGCAGACACCTACGAGTCCAGCGCATTCCGTACAGCCAGCGCATCCACCCCATGAACGCGGCCCAGCGCGCGCTCCAGCACCGCACGTCTCTCACCCATCTGCCCCAGCATCTCGTGCGCACGCGCCTGGCGCAAATACCTAGGCGTCCCGCACATGACATTGAGCGACGGCCATCCATCCAACTGCAAGCAAAAGTACACACCCTTTGACATACGTCGCATCCGCCTTCTCCGCCGCGCGCCCATCCCGCAGGGCCTCCGCGGGATCCGCGCCTGTCCCGCCCACCTCGTCCTCCAGCAGATGCGCTGCGGCGCGATTCGCCAGTAGCACCGCGTGCAGGCGGCGCACGCGCGCGTCGACGCGGTGCGGCTTGACCGCGATCGCGCGCCCGAACCCCGCGAGCGCGAGCGTGTAGATCTGGACCGCGCGCCCGCGCTGCCTCGCCGCGTACCCCCTGTTCCCGGCAGCCTTCATCTGCTCGGCGAGCTCGACGAGCTCGTCGAAGTTGTCCGGGTGAGTAGGCACGGGGGGCGGCGTGCGCGCGGGGTCTGAGAGCGGAGCGATCTGCCACTGGAAGGGCGCGGGGAGAGCGTCGAGGAAGGGCGCGAGGGCGGGAGCGTGTGGGATGTATACGTCCGAGAAGAACATAGACGCGGGGAGCGCGGGCTGCTGGGGCGCCATGGGCGTCGCGATGCAGCGTTTAACGAACCTGCGCGATCGGCACGCTTGTAAGGCGGCGTGTGCGAGCGGGAAGAAAAACAATATTTGCGTACAGAAGGACGGTGTCCGACGAGAGCGGCTCGTCGTGAAAGAAGTCCTGCTGAAAGCGCATTGCGCGTGTCCTCACGTCGCAGCACGTGAGCTTGGTGTAATTGTTTCCTCTGAGGTCCGGCGGCAGCGCCCACTGTGCAGGGTTCAGAGAACCGGCGGCACCAAACTCGCTCATCACCACCAGCCACGCCGACCGTGGCATTATTTGCGGCGCAAGCGCTGCGTAGGCGTCCTTGGCAAGGGGCGGCGAGGCTGCGGTGCTCGTCCAAAGACTGCGCACCTCTGGACAGTCTGGGTTCTCGAAGATGTACCTATACATATATGCCTGGTAAGCGGGCACGCTGGCATGTAGTCCGTGATGAAACGCACCTTTTCATGTCCTCAGTTTCTCTCATGCCGCTGTCAGGATTCACAGGGAAATAAGACGCGAACTTCTAGTGTGAATGGAGTATCAGGACAAGCCGCCTGCAGCATGAAAGCAGGCACGCACCTCGACACAATCGGTGTTAATGGCGATGGGCGTGAACGACATGGCTGTAGATGTGGAGGGCTGCTGGCGGGTGGATGTTGAGAGGCATTCCAAGGCCGCAGGCTCTTATAAGCAACTGCCCCCTCCGATGATCATCCCCAGGTCACCAGCTGCGCCTGCCAGCGAGGATCGTCGCAAGGCGGCGTCAAATAGAGGCTCTCCGTCTTCGCCGTTGATCGGCTGACATCGGTTCAACGACGATGAAGCTCTGCATGGGCGCGAGACTCGGGGTGGGCGACTAGATAGTTCGTATGTCCAACTGCCACTGCTAGTGGTCCGCATGTGTTGGCCGCCGGACTTTGGATTGGTACCGTTGACTCCGGGAGGCATCATCTCGACGAAGAGTTGTGATTCTCGTCTTCAAGAACTTTTTCAAAAATACTGGCAAGATCGGAAGCGACTGAGGGGAAGCTGAGGAGGATACTTACATAACTTGACGTTGAACGTGACAGTCATGCGATAACCGCGTTCCCGCGGCGGCCCGGGCGTCCGAGTCGCAAGTTCATTTCGAGCCTTCAATTGCCTCACGGCGAATGTCTCCTCACCGAATGTCCATTCCACTAGCTTTGAATATCCATGTGCTACTACGAATTATTTTCCATTTCACTTAGAGTTCTTATTTAGTCGCATACAGCCCGTCGAGTTGCGACGCTGTCGACATTTGTATTGCCATATGCATAAGTATTGCGGCAGAGTCACCGCAGGTCTCGTATCACACTTGTACGTGTCACATCTTCAAGAAAAACTCCTGCAGCTTGGCCGCCATAATCTTTACGGCCCTTCTCTGCTCGTCTTCCTACACACGGAAGATCAAAGCATCAGCAACCTTTTTAACATTGCACTGGAAGATGCTTACATCCGCAAGGCTGAAGCTCAGGCGCAGATGCCCATCGCCCACGTCCTCGTCCTCGTCTGCCGGCGTCGGCTCGCTATCGTCTGCCGCAAAGAACCACCCCGGCGACGTGAGAACGCCGCTGTCCGCTAGGAGCGTCCAGAAGCGATCCTCGAGCGACTCCACGGGCTCGTCGCCGCCGTTCTGCAGCGCCGCAGGGTGCCCCGCGAAGTGTAGGCGCACCCACAGGAACATGCCCGACGACGGTGGGACGAAGCTCAACAGCGGCTTGCGCATGTCGACAGACTTCTCCGAGAAGCGCCGGCGGGCGGAAGCGGGGCGTTTGGCATACGCGGTGTGGACGAGACACCCGGCCCAGGTCCCATGTGTAGGCGTGGACACGCGCAGGTCAAACGCGTCACCAAGGAGGTCGCAGAAGAAATCGCGCCGGAGCTTGTACTGTGTCGCGATCCCTCGAAGCCAGCGGACGTACCCGTCGAAAGACCAGGTGTCGATGATCTTCATAAGGATCGCCTGATATCCGGACCGTATCAGACAAAGGCCAAGATAACTGTGGCTGCTGGCGTACCTGGCTGAAGCCGCAGGGCGACTGGGTGGACGTCTCGCCGAGGCGCTCAAGGCGCTCAGCGAATCGGGGGTTGCAAGTGAACCAGCCCAGGCGCATACCAGGTGCCATCACCTGTGGTTTATCGCCTTCAGCTCGACGGTTAGATATAGCCACTGACGACGAAGACCTTAGAGAAAGTGTCCATGCGAATGACGCGTCCTTGGCGGTCAAGTCTGACAAGTGATAAGTACGGCGAAACCATTTCCGTTCAAGACACAAGTGCCTTACTTCAAAAAGCAAGGCACCAGGCTATGAAGCCAGGTCGCATCGTCTTCGCCGGATGAAGTAGGGCTATCGGCAACACGCGCCGATTTCGGAAGGTACTGGCCAGCCTGCATGAAATAGTAGGGGTCGTCTTCCGCAATGACCACGTCTGATAAGTAGTGAGTGATGGTATTACCCTGCTTGGTACCGCACTCACTCACCAAACTCGACACATATCTCGTAAATTGCAGTTTTCCGCGCCCAACTCGTGGTCTACGATTGATTTGAGTAACTTGTCCAAGAGAGCGAGCAATGACGTACAGCACCGCTTGGATTTTGTCCTACTGGGACTGTGTACATAACGTGCGGCCTGGATCGCCGATTAGCATATCTGGCTGATAGAAGCAGGGAAGGCACGCACCGCTTGCCACGAGCGGGATCCCATTCCGCCAGCATCTTCCGCAGACTTTCCGGGCGCATGCCCTCGCCATCCATGTCAACAGGTAGCACGCGCACACCAATCGGGCCCGCAGTTGCCACGGCAGATGGGTATGTCCACTTCTCCGTGATGATTGTGTCGCCGGGATTGCAGAGCATCTTCGCGACGCGGCTCCACCTGGGCAGCACCTTCAGCACCCAGCAGCAAATACACATAGCAAACGACGCACCCATCCGTGCTCCCTGCGTGGATGAGAGTCACAAAATCACTATAGGCGGGCTCGTACACGCGCTCGGAGAACATTCGGATGAACTTCTGCAACTTCAGAATGCCCATTGCCGGTCCATACTGCATCGCAGTGGCGAGGTTCAGACCATCATCGCCGGGCACGGGAGCCTTCGGCACCGCGACGCGCGTCGAGGGCACCATGGAGGAGCCGAAGAGGCGCCAGAGCCATGAAAGCGCGGACGCCGTGGGGGGCGGCGGGTCGATCGGGAAGCGGTCTGCGTCGGATATGTCTGCGTAAATGGTATCGAAGGGAAAGTATGTCGGACTCGGAAGACCTGTCAATTGTGAGGGATGGAGGAGAGGGTCAGTGCACGCCGGTGGGAAGATGAGTCAACAACGCACCACCCGCTAGCGACACCATATCCTTCTTCCCCCCGTACTTCTTCTGCAAGCCCTTCAGCGGCGACACCGAAAAATTGTTCACATAGTCGGAGAGGTGGTGCGAGAGGTCAATTGCCTTGGACCGTTTCTCACTTGTCATGGTATCGCGTGCAAAGGAGCAAGCTGGAAGGAAGTCAGGATGAGATGTGCTGCAGGAGATAAGCGGCACACCCACCTGTGAAAATTCCGTTTGGTCGCCGCTGAATCTAGTTGGATGCCGCTACGAGTCAGTCTTCCCATGGAGATGCCGTGCAAAAAGCGCCGCCGAAGCACACGACAAGCCGACAAGCCTATCATCACGCTGCGATGGAGCGCATGGGAGACGTGAGACCATGACCAAGGCGCAGGCGGCAAATAATAGATAGCGATAAGCGACTTGAAAGCGCAGCAAAAGGCACGCTGGAGGATGAGTATATAACGGATTTCGCAGACATCGTGTTGCTAGGGCCGTTATACTTGGTATTCCAGGATTCATGATGACTGGCAAGAGACGATATCAATTCCGATGGCCGTGGGGAAAACACGTGGGTACTAGTAGCCGCCAGATACACCCAAAGGACAAGCAAAGACATTGAGATTGAATGATGAAGCGGACTTGATAGTAGACGCTGCTCAAGTGGATGATTTCGGCGGTGTGCTCGCTGATATGTCTCAGGACTCGTCATTTGTGTCTGGCCAGTAAGTAAGCGTAATTGCATCACGTACGGGGTCTAGACCGGGCGGATTTGAGCGTCTTGAGGACCCATCTCACAGCTCTGCGTGGGCGAGCCCGCATCTGATGACGTGTAGTCAAGCAAAGTACGAAATGTCTCTGTCTGGGTTAATTGCATAGAACTACAACAGACTACGCCATGCACCAATAGAGGACTTCCACGCTTTGAGAAAGGTCGAATGTAAGGACGTACCATGGAGAAAGTTGTAAGTGAGCGTACCATAAAGGGAGAGGTGCAAGTGAGCCTCTATTCTAGCCTTCCCTGGCAGGGCTCAATGCTGCTCCATCAACAAGACAAGAGGAGGGTCGGGCGGATTACGGGCGGACAAAGACGGATAAAGAAGTCAGTCGAGGCACAGAAAGATGAGACGAGGGACTGTACACACCAACGAGTTCTATTCCTCTTCATGTATTGATGGCCTCCGCAGCTATTCTGCGGAAAGCGAGGCGGAATATGATGACGTGCGTGCGGCGCCTATAATCGCGGGGAAGAAATCACGGTTGACTAGTCCCGGGGGTTGCGGAAGGGCTATACATTAGCTACACGCTAAGAAAAGGTAAACAGTACGCACCGGCTGATACTGGGACCCCCTCTTGAATGACCGATAGCCTGATGAGAAACGAGAGAGTTGACGAAGGTGCAAAGGCTGGGTGAGCGAATTCATGAGCTCGTCGGCTTCAAATATGTCTTGGTGAGCCCGCTGCCGCATTCGAAGTCAGAATGGTCATGGTGGGTGTCCCATTTAAACAGCGACACACCTGACCAAACTCCCGCATTGAATTTTGTACGGGAGACCCTTCGTCCATTCAGGATAACCCGACCATGTCAACCATCAGCTCAGGCTCCTCGACAAACTCTCATTGGCCGGAAAAGCTAGCGCGCGCCACAATGGCAATCAAATCCTGCAAACACACTGTGGGCGATGAAAGTAATCTGCCTTTGGCTTGCGAGACGGACCTAGATAGCGCATCATCGACGGGCTTCGAGATATTTGTGCAAGTACAAGGACAGCCAGTGCTTGCAAGCTGCGGGAGAGCGTCATGGAGCGAAAGAGAGCGTGTAAGGTGTAAGCGCCGATAGGAGTGGCCGTGTGAACTCCCGGGCCGTCGTAAAATTTCTGCCAGCGACGAGAATCCCCATCGGCCGCACCTCAAAGACATAAAACACTCGCAGCATCCAGCGGTCTTATTGCTAGAAGGGCTATACCATCTCGGGCTGCCCTTCGCATCACTGGCCGACACGCGACGGCCGCGCTGCTAGCATCAGCTATGTAGCTTTGTTCCAGACACGAGGCTACTAATTTCATTCAGTACACAAGACTTTCTTAACGTCGAGGCACACTTCAAACGGCCTCAAGGACTGGCCCCGAGGGACGGATGGATCGACCGGGCGACGCGTTCGACGACCCACATGCTGGCTCCCCTGAAGTTTTTCTGTAAATGCTTCGACAGCTAAAAGATATGCTGTAAAGTCTTCGAATCTGCGCAATGTGCTTGCAGTCTCCTCCACGACCCGGATATGCGCTCCACGGCCCAGATATGCAGCTTTCTTCTATCCTATTCCGCTACAGTCACAGCAATATCACTGCTTTTGCTGAAGAGCGCTATCTGGCTAAGGGTCTCTTTGCCTGTTGCCGGAATGGCTCTCATCACTTCGGGGAATCGTGAATGCGCGATATCACACGTGTTGGCGTCCTCCCGGGCGGCCGCACGGCACTAGGTCGGTCAGTTCGCAAAGCTTGGTTTACTTGTATAAGCTCCACTGCGCCCAGCGCCCACGTGTATCTCGGCACAACCACAAACAAACGCTCGTGAGTCGTCTCCAAGAGAGAACAACGGCTGTAATGAAAAATGGTAACCGAACAGATGGAGGATCCTGCATGCACCTGCCTCTCACACACTACACACGACTCCCGCGCGAGGACGACTGGAATAATGGACAGGCGGGACGCTACCTGACGCATGGTGGGAGCTGTCGGCGAAGGTACAAAGCTTCTGTCCTTATCCCTACGTCGTCTGCCCTTATATTCTCTGCCAATGCCAACAGCATGCGGCGCGCATCAGAGTTTGCCCCGCACGCTCTAGAATAATGGAAGCAGGCAGCCTGCCCCGAACATTCGGTATTCGGTTGTGTAGAAGCACAACGCTGTGATGTACCTGAACGCAGAACGAGAGGATCGGGCAGACGACTGAGTATCGAGATCCCGTCTGCTAGCCGAGCTCACGGGAGGCAAATTACACTTCGGCAGAGCCATTAAAAGGACGCCAGTGGGCCCTAGTGACTGCATTCTTCCGAATCCCCCCACTGGCCATCTGCAGAGAACACTCGCCTTGACCATCAATGCTAAACCCGAGCAATCCAGCGCTGTCGGAGGATAAAGAGACCTTTCCATACCACTCGACTGGAGCACCATGGTCGCAGCAACAAGAGTGGCCAGCCGACATATTCCCTGTCGGCACTCTCTTCCCGGAGTACCCTGTAACCTATCCAGAGAAGATGGCGCAGGCTCAAGTGGACCCACAAGCACCTCGCCACACCGTCACCATCGGCGGCCAACTTGAAGCTGGCTGCATCTCTGGATCGACGGTGAGTACAACATTTCCAGAATGCGGGAGCATGCTCACGAAACCTGACGCAGCCTGTCATTCCCGAGCTTCACGTTGACCAAGGTCTGGGGCCCGAGACTGTGCAGCCATATAACGCCGTTATTCATCATCACCAGCCGTTTGACTACACACTGAATCAACCAACGCCAGAAGACTTCGATGCAATCTCCAATATCACGGCCAACGGCACCTCCGCACCACACGAGCAAGCGAGCAATTTGCTGAACACTGGCGCTATCGCGGGCGTCGCAACAATCTGGCCAGACGCCCTGGAGCTGCCTGCGTACCAGGTGAATCTCTATCTCACTGCCAGTGATAATCAAAGTCGCGGTGCCGCTCACAAGATGTCCATCGACAGACCCACTGCCACGACGCCACACCGCAGAATATCCATGCGGAGCAGTTGGCAATTGACCCAACGCTCACCTACACCCCACTTCAGGACAACATCTCCCCTATGATCACTCAGCGACGTGGTGCCACCGCTATGAGAGCTGAGAGGAGGGCAGAGGTCAGTACCAGGATCTGACTGCCTTCGAATACCACTGACTATGGTCCCACAGCCATACCCGACGTCTCGTGCTGCGGTAACTCGAGCAGCGCATGTAAATGCCATGTCCACGACGGCCGCGATGGCCCAGAGCTTTGCAGCAGCTGTTCAGCACGGGGCACTCGACACGAATAGCAGTTTGCAATTCAACAACGTACAAGAGCAGATGATCGCCTCTCTCCCCCGTTCAGTGCCCATCAGTGGGAACACCGCACGACGGCGATACAGCTCAGCGTCCTCGGGCTACCGTTCGTCGGGGTCGTCGCAGTCCCCGACAACGCCGACACTCGACATGCCGCCTGGCATGCCGTACGGACCCGTCTCCGTCGTATCGCTGACGCAGCACATCCCTGCAGCGTACAACGACTGGTTGATTCAGATGCCCAGTCTGGCGGCACCGCAGCACCAGGGGTTCATGCCGACTCCTTACGCGCTGGACCAGCCATCCATCTTGTACGCGCCACACGGTCCCGTGGCGGCCATGGCCAACACATACAGCGTATTGGAGTCGCCGACATCGCCAGGTCCATCCCCAGTTGCGCGTATGTCTGCACCTGAGGCAACACGAAGGCGTGGGATCGAGGAGCTAGAAGACGAGTGGTCATCGGCAACGTCACAAAGGTTGTCGAAACAGAACAAACAAGAGAGGGTGGTGGAGTTCAGGGCCGAGTCCAGCGCGCAACAACACCGCATAGGCAAGGCCCTGAAAGGACAAAGTTATAGATCAAAGACGAGCGACCACGGGCGTGAAGACGCTGCGGTCGACATCGGCCCAGAATATCTAACCCCTTCTCCCGCAGGGCCTAGTGCCTTGCCGCCAAGAAGAGAATCCGGGTCACGGACCGAGCCGTCTTTGAGAGGGGTGCACCAACAACCAGGCTACGAAGCAGAGAGGAGGGGAGCGGGGAGGGGAGGTCCGGGCGAGACGAAGGTCGCTAGCGAGATAGGGGCTGGGGAAAGGTTTCCCTGCCCCAACGCATGGAACGGATGTCGAGCGACCTTCAGCAAGAAGGGGGACAGCTCGAGGCATAGAGATAATGGTGCGTGCAATCATATGCCCACGATGGACGCCGACTCCATAAGGAGGTGGAAGTGTAATTGGCCGGGATGCAAGATGTCCTTGTCGCGGTCGGATGCACTCCACAGACATGAGCGCGATCATATCAAATATGCGAGACGGCAGGAGGAGGAGCTGCTTGTCGCGAGAGAACGAAAGCGGGAGAAATAAATGATGAGGATGATCGTCGAACGAGGAGTTATGCATCTACCTGTTCTTCATACTGAGCTTCCCTTTTGTATATTTCGTTTTCTTAGCTTTTTTGTCTTCTTTACCTTGACAATAACTCTGACTGGCAGGTTTCCCGGGAAAGCGAGGTGAGATGGATGCGTACCAGTGAGCGCGTTGTCTGCTCGCCAGCACTGCACAGTTTAATTTAATGATTGCACTGCCCGTAGAAACAGAGAACAAGGAGATACAGGGATGATTTTGCAAGGCAATGCATTGTCGCTGACTTGACGACGACAATTCCGCGAGACGCCGGTGCGTAAGACAATTGTCGTTGAACAATTGGGCGATATCCAGGGCGCCGACGGCCTCGTTTCGACTTCCTATGAACTCTAAAATGCACAATAAATGCATGTGTGAATGTAGCAACCTATTGACCGGCACCATCAGCATTTTATTCCTTGCCGGAAAGTAAGGCGCCTACCGAGCGGACGGAGCAACAATTTACGGCTCGCAGCATGGAGCACAAAAACCGTTCGCAAGCCATCATAGACAATACCGAGCTATTGTGTTGCCTTCGGACGGGTCGAACCAATGCACAAGCAAAGGCACAGTCGGCCGATGAGCCTAGATGGCCGTTGCTAAAATTGATAGGGAGGCCAGCACTTAGCCATCAAGTCAGCAAAGACGACCTGCTCTCTAGAGAGCCAACCGGTAAGCCCACGAAAGTGCTTCTTGGCTCAAACGCGACGACTAACCTAATCCCCAGAACCACGTAAACTCTACCCAACGCATGCGCCCCACAGCCACTACGGGGATGGGCTGATATTGTTGCCTTACTTCGTCGCGTGCTTTCAGTACTCGGCGCGGGATAGAGACTCGACAGTGAGCAGCCTTTGGTGACGCGGTGACGGACAAGGGGAGAAAGGTGAAAAAGGTTGGCCCTACGTCCACGTGACGAGCCACCGGTCCGCCAGACTTAGCAGCAGCGGGAAAGTTACATCAATATGTACTTGAGAGATCATATCTGGTGTGAGTCATGTATCTTTCATGATGCACAGGCAAAGCCAAAATTCCAAGCTTTAAATGTACGCGTATGTAGTCAGCGCTGGTCAGCATCATTGGCGGTCAACCACTCAACGTGGCCCTGTGTGC
This sequence comes from Auriscalpium microsporum, assembly GCA_019914985.1. Classification (NCBI taxonomy): domain Eukaryota; kingdom Fungi; phylum Basidiomycota; class Agaricomycetes; order Russulales; family Auriscalpiaceae; genus Auriscalpium; species Auriscalpium microsporum. Next base: position 745,192 of record JAHLMG010000016.1, on the reverse strand, counting down.
ATTAATGGCCACCCTGTCTAGCGTTGGGACTCCGCGGTCAGGAAGCAGGATGTGCACTGAATGGACTCACGTGCTTCAAGACACAGTCTTTGTGCTCGCTCGGCACTCGGCGCTGACCGAAGCCACACCGCGCCGGCCGCAAGTCCAGTGACCGCGTCATTTCGAACCTGCTTGTCCCGCACCTCACTCTCAAGACACGATGGACCATCCACGCTCGCGCCGACAGGACGAGAACGCAGACCCGGCCTTCTGGATGCCGAAGCTGCAGCTCATGCCCCAGTTTTACGCGCCGCTCCCGGGCCATCCTCAGCGTCTGTGGCATCCGACATTCGATGGCATTGGTGTCCACAACATCCCGAACATCGGTCAAGCGACGACCAGCCTCGAAGGGGCCGTCACACTGCCGCCATCTGACCTTCAACGGCTGCCCCCGACGCAGGATCCAGCATACACCATTCACCCTGCTGACCGCGGCTCTGGCGATCTTGGCACTACGTTCGCAGGCTCCTCAGTCAGTGCAGACGTCCTCAAACCCAAGAGATTAACTCACCATGCCTCCAAAACCCACAGGAGGAAATATACCCCGAGCATAACCTGGAGGAAATATACCCCGAGCAAAACCTGAACGACCTCCTGCAATTCACCGGCCACAGCGGGCAGATGGTTCGGGTCTCCATGGCTGGCGCCACCCGCACGCGTAGCATGGGCGTGGATGGTGGCATAGGCTATATCCGTTTCGATCAACCGACGTCCGCGATGAGCAACATCGCTGCACAGCAGCCTGCAGGCGTCGATCCGAGCTTCTTGAACGCGTCGAACTATCTCGCACCGCAGACACGTCACTCTCGGTCCCAGCTAGTCGCCGCAACCCAGCGGTCTAGTCGTAGAGCGCAGGTCAGTCTCGTATCTTCGCGCCGCAAGCACGCTGCTCACCTCGTATTGCAGCCGTACTCAATCGGCCGTCGCGACATCACCGCAGCGGAAAGTGTCCGCGCACCCTCCAGGTCCCAACGCACTGCGATAGACCCTACGAATTCAGGCGATGGCCTTCAAGAGGCAGGGAGCCTGCAGCTGAATGACGTTCAGCTGCGGATGGTGTTGTCGATGTCAACACCGATGCTGCCCCCGACAGGCCCCGTTTCGTCTTCAGGCTACTCCTCCTCGACGCCTTCGCTATCCCCGGCAACACCACGCATGGAGATGCCAAGTGGCATGGCGTACCCCGCCATTCATGTTGCATCAACGCCTCCGTCCGCATTCGCGCACTACGAGGAGCCTATCCCGACGGCACCAGCTTTGCAGTGGGCGGAGTATTTCTTCCAAGAAGTGCCGTCCATCCCGCACGATCAGCACGGGGTCGCGGCGACCGCACCGTACGTCGACGACGCGCATTGGCCGGCGAATCAGGCAAACTGGACGACGGCGGAGCCGCAGCCTGCTGGTGGAGGCGTTTGGACGTGGCCGGTCGACGGGCCGGAAGAACTGGCACATCGGACCGCAACGTCAGTACAGACAACGAGAGAGAAGAGCGACGCGACCAGGGATCAGCCTCATGTGGGATCTCATTATATAGGGACCCAATCGTACGAAGGCGAGGCCCTGGCAGAGTTCAAAACCAGATCCAAGGCAAGCAACCGCGGGCATGGAAATGCCCCAGTCAATCTCGACCGAGGAAATTTGGCCTTGTCGTCCGCAGGGCCTAGTGCCTTGCAGTCGATAGGGGAGTTTACCCCTTGGAGCGAGCCGTTGTGGGAGGGTGGTCGTATCCCGGCACCCGACTATGGCGGAGAGGGGAGGGGAGAGTGGAGGAAAAGAACAGAGGGGGAGGAGGGGGAGAATGAGCAAGAACTTACCGACAACGCCATGATCCATGCAAACCCGGCGAATGCGCAAGCTCCGGTGCGACTCCCTTGCTCATTCAGAGCTAGCGGATGTCCGGAGACCTTCAGCTCCAAGTGCGTCCGCGACAGGCACAAACGCACCGCATGCAAGTACACCGCTCGAGTGGGCTCGACGTGTCCTCTGTGCAACAAGCAGTTCTCACGGTCCGACGCCGTCGCACGGCATTTGAAGGACAGCTGCAAGGTCGGTCGTGAATGAGATATGATGTCACAGCATGAAGGGAGGAACGAAGGAGAGGTCGCGCACCATTATGGGACGTTGTGTATGTTTTAGATGTTGTTGGTTTTATCCTGTTGGCGCCTGCAGCAATCAATCAATTTTTTCTTGTGCTTGACCGATTGCTATGGCTGGCTAATTTCTCCGACAAGAGACGTAAAGTGCGGCGAGTTCGGCCCGTAAGACAAGCTACGAAGACGACGAATATTAGCTCGGTCACGCTGGTAAAAACAAATAAAAAGAGCGCACACAAGGCCAGGTCCGCCGATGCTCTCTTTTATGGTCACAAGAGGGCGGAATCGTGGCTGGTCCGGAGCGAAAATCGGATACGTTGGCCGTGCCATTTTCGCGTGATGCATGTCTTGCGACCTCACATGAGCCAGAGGCAAAGTCGCCGGAACTGTACTCGCATCACGCAGGGCGCTTCGTCGACACTGGGTTCCTTTCAACGTGTTTGCCGTTCCAACACGCCGCCGAGGTCGAATGGAAAAGGGCCAAAATTCTGTCGACGCTGACCTCCAGAGTAGCCTAGCATCAAATGCGCAGCTGAAGTGCCGGGGCAAGACTCTACAAGATTCCGCGGGTTTGCTCTATACGGCACCGTCAGCGAGAGGAAAGTTTTGTCCTGAGGAGCACAGCGCCTACAATCAACGGATAATTGAAACACGCGGGACAACGCCTGCGTACATTGTTCGTGATAAGCGCGACCAGCAGCACGACGGGGAGGCAGTACCACCCGAGATCGGTGACCGTGGCGTCGACGGCGGGGCAAGGCGGTCGCGCTGGCGGGCGTGTATCAGCTCCTCGAACTTCGAAGCGAGGGGAGGGAGGTGCAGGACGAGCTCGAGGTACTGGTGATATCTTGCTCTGCGCATACTGTCAGCCCTCGCTAAAGCCCTCCGCGAGTGACACGTACCCTTGAATCTCACGCGCATACACCTTCCTCGAAGACTTTCGACCACTTACTTCGTCGACAGGACTGATGTAAGTGATTCGCTTTGCTTGGTGTTTGAGACAGCGGCCACCTGGGGAACGCGTGATTGCGACTGCGCGTGCACAGTGGTGCGACACAGTGTATATGCCCGGCCAATGACGCCGCTGGCGACGGCATCGATGGGCGGATGTGAGGTGTCTTTTCTGGCGGCAGAGCCATCTGTGCAGACGATGGCTGGCTGGAGCTTGATGGACAGGCGAGGTAGGATGGTAGGATGGTAGGGAAGGTGGACTGGGTTGCAGTGGGTATATGTATATTCAAGGGCTCTAAAGCAGGCGCAGCGACGTCGTAGCTCTCTGAGGAGACATTGGCCGCGGCGACTCGTCCACTGTCGGCGAAAAAAACTTTGCGACATCGTCGCATCGTCCTCGTCATCCTCCGGGATTCGCGAGTGCCATTGACGCCCTGAGTTCGGGTAGTGATGGTCGTCCTCGGCATCGCTCTCGTCGCTCAACTCTACGTCGATGAGCGCGGCGCGCAGCGAGGAACTCCGGTAGTCGGCAGCATCCTGTGCAGCGGCCTGCTCCACTGACATCCGCGCACGCCCGCAAGCTTCTGGGGCCGTGTTCTATGTAGCGGAAGGCAACATCGCCATCCTCGGCGTCCGCACTGTGCCCCGTTTCGTGGTCCGTCGTAGCATCGTGCGTGCTCGAGAACTTGGATGTCTGCGAGCCGTGGTCCTCCTTGCGGCCGATCGCCTTCTAGAGATCCGTCACGGTCGTTCGTAAGACCTCACCGTCTGCTTGAGAGTGACTACGTGTGGAGGTACCGGTTTTGGTTCTTTCTGGGAGGAACTGGAGTTGTGCGGGAACAATGGGAGGGGAGTCCGGGCTGGGTGAGGCACTCGAGAGCGAGGTGCCGGCGTAGAGTGGGGGCGGCAATGACTGTGTAATCGGGGACGCTCGTTATTGACTTGGTGCTGAGACGCAGGAGCCCATTTTTTCACGTCGCACGTCGTTGAATCCTGTTTCCACGTCGCAGGGCTTTCTGTGTGGCAGCACGCGCGGTCGGTTGACGCGAGGCGGGGCTCATGCAATGTCGGCAAGAGAGATGATGAGGATGCTACTTAGACACACCGGGTTCTGCGAGAAGTTAGCAAAGTGTAAAAGGAGATCGCACAAGAAAACACGCACCAGACTCTCTGCCGATCGTTGTTTTCATCCATTCCATTTCCCGCATAGCGACATCGTGCTCGTCGGTTGTGTGACTTGTGTCCATTACCGTGCGTTCTCGTAGGCTCTCCTTTGGAAGTCTATGCGTCCATGAAGCAGATGGTGAGATCTCAACAAACCGAAGATGACGAGGTACTCACAGCATGGGTCGCTCCCGCGTTCTACGGTCGGGTTCTCGGGCCGCTGTACGCTGGCGCGCACCACCAACATCCCTCTCCCCTACCTCTCCCTACCTTAGTACCAGCTAGCACCCTCCGGCTTCCTTCCTTGCGCTGCGCTCGCTCCCTCGCCGCCGCGTCGCTTTCGGTTCTCCTCTCAGTGACTTCTGGATCCAGGATGCCCTGCCCCAACTGCCCGTGCTCAACGGCTGGTGGTGCGTGCTCGACCTGCGGAGCCACTGCGTGTCGCTAACACATGAGCGTCAGATCCGTCTTCATAGTGTCCCCTGCCGGCCGCAGATTCACGCGGCGCACGCCCATAATAACTGAAAGTGCGTACGCAATTGGCATGTTTCATGACGCGAGACTGATCTGTACGCTTCACCATCTGCAGTGAGCTCGGTGTTGACCACGACGCAAGCGAGCAGCCCGTACCTCCGCACCTCTACTTCCACGTTCGAAGTGCAGGCCCTCACGTTCGCGCTTTCGACCGGTGCGTTGTCCCTGACCACCACCAATCCAAAACTCATCCTCCTTCTAGCCTCAATTACTCGAAGCTCGAGCTCGCTTAGGCAGCGCAAGTTTTGGCGGCACCATCGATCCTGCTCGACTGCGTATCCGTGCATCGTCGAAATCGACGACCCACCCTCGCCACCTCGCCTCCATCCTCTACACACTCTACTCGAGCGCCGATCCACCCATCGAGTTCGACGACAGCGGGCGCTTTGCGCTCGCAAACGACGATTCGTCCGGCCACGGCTTGCACGATGGCTTCCTCAACAGATGGGCCCATGTACGCTGAAGGACTCGGATGTCGGCGAGTACTGCCCCGTAGTCGATAACGAAGCTCTGCGACCCAGAGCGAGGCCGGCAGCGCGCCCGATGAGCGCATCGATGACGCGCTGCAGTTCATACCCGGCTGCGTCGCTGTGATGGACAGGCCGCAGCGCCGCTAGCATCTTCAACGCATCTTCCGCGGCACCGCCGGCCCATTCAACGCACCCCGTGCAGGCATCCTCCGCGGAACCGGCGGCCACCCCGCAACGCACATTTCGCAGGAATCGTCTGCGGCACCTCAGCGTCCTCGGCCCACCCTGGTCGGTCGTCCATCCTGCACTGCCTGGTCTCCCTGCCTCTCCATAGGCGTCCTCGCCACGCATCCGTGCCGTAGGGCGTTTACCACTATCATCACCACCCCTTTGAGCATCCTGGTGACGGCCACGGCAGGCCAACCACGAAGAAAACGTGTACTGTGGTACGCGGTCAAAGAAGAACGAGCACCCGACCGCCGCTCGCATGCGTGCCGCCCTGCAGCCTCCGCCTGCACAGCAACTACTTCGCGTGAGCTGCACACACAGCACCCTGCCCGCTGACTTCTCTTGATACCCTTTCTCTGACCAGCTATTGGTTTCTATATCTCGCTTTCTTGACAACGTGCACGGAACGGGCGTATGCACATATACACATATATTCGACGGATACTCTCGTTCTCCCTGTTTACCTCATGCGGCGCGAGTACATTTATACTTCCCGCGTTTCGTTTGGTGGGGTATGTCTCGCCACTCAAAATTCACACATGGTCGTGCGCATGGAGAACACGGTATGAACTCTACTGGCAGCCAATTGGATGAAAATTGGGCATAGAAAACATATGGACACGCTAACGCGCGTGCAGCACCGTCAACACCGTTTGCGTTGATAACTACCGTGCAGCACTGTATCGCAACTGCGTTGCGCCTCGCGGTGAGCATATTAAATGGATTCAATGTCTGTTCAACGACGTACGCTGGCGATCAGACCCCTGGGTCAGGTCCCCTGCGACATTCTCGCGTGGTGGTCATCAGCTCGGGCGCAATCGCCACGTCTTGCGAGGCAGCCGGCTTGGACGACAACTCGATGCCAGAGGGTCGTTGCTCCGCATGGCCATGGCGACGTAGGGCCTGTCGCGATGGCGGCTGTGAGTGCGGCGAAGGAATGTGAAGGCGGTTGTGGCGCGGGGGAGGTGAAGGTGACTGCAGTGAGTCGTGATGTGGTGGCCGTAATAAGGGGGGTTGACGGCTGGGCATCGCGTTACTGTTGGAGACGATGAGAAGTAGGTGAGGGATGAACCAGGTGCTTACCAGTATGCTATGGGAGCCCGCGAAGATGACTCGAGATGTCAAGTACTGTTGACCATCGCCTGGCAGTCGAATCCTCCGCTAGCACGCCGGAGTTGAAGCTTGTAGGCCCACAATATCCGCCCATCGCATCTCGATGCCACCATAGCTGTACCTGCAACTGAAGGGAATGAATGTTTCGCCGTCGGCAGCCGGTAAGCGTCGCGATTTGGACTGCTACCAACTCGCACACTCACCTGGACAATCCGTCGACCACGCGCTCGAACGTGCAGTCTCAGCACCACCAGCCCTACTCACACAACCCTCCTCAGTCGCATGGTGTTCGCGGTTGCCAGTATGGCGAGAGTGTGTGGTTCGAGATGAGACTTCGATCACCTGTGTTCAATGCGAGGACAGGGATGACATGGGCTTGAGCGTTGAAAGCGACGAGAGATGTGAGCCTATGAAGGACCTGGTCTGCGGTCCGATGAGCCGTGAATGCGTTCGGAGCCGGGTACAGTGTTGGACCGTCAAACGAGACGCCGAAACGTCCGGCCCGCCCGTATATATTTCAGACACGTCGGATGGACACGAAAATTTATACACATGTCAATATACCAATTATTAGAGCATATGTAAATTTATGAGGGAGTACAGTATGTTGTGAGAGAGAAGTGGACAAGATCCTGTTTATCTCAGTAATCTACATTCACCGACGAACAAGACGTCCCGTTAAGGAAGTTCGGGTTTGATAAGATCTCTGTCATATCCCTAGTCATCTTCCTCGAGCCCTACGTTGCTTTCTGTCTCCTCATCGCTCGAGCCCTCGGTGTCGCTGACAGTGTCGACGGCGGGCACGCGGCCCTTATCTCCTGATGCTGGTGGGTGCGTGTCTGCTTGCAATGTGCGAGCTCGAGCTCGACGACATTTATGCAACCTCAGTGCCACGTGACTGTATCGTGGGTGCGCGCCTATTGGCTGCCGCGCGCATTCAACCGTATCAGCGTCGTATTGCATCAATGCCGACTCTTTCCCAGTCAATCAAGACCTCAGCAGCACTAGAATGGCCTGATATTGTATTATATGGGGTAATCTTGGGGAAGAATAGGGCTTATAGTGCTCAAGCCACTCATTTCGAGTAACAATATTCATTAGACAGCCTATACGACCATTCTGTCCCTGCTAGCGAGGTCAAATGTGCTCCTATTTCCTTCATTTTTTCAGAAACATGTAGCAGTATGTTAGGGGCTGATTTACATGCATTTTGTTGGGGCCAAATGCTAGTCGCGCTGGAGGGATTAAGGATGTGTCTCGTTTGGTAGTGGTGTCTCGCGTGACGGTCCAACACTGTAGCCTGCGCGCCAAATTCCAATTATCACACAGTCCGATCGCATCAATAAGGCTGTGCGTCGTCTCTTTGCCCCCAACCGCCATCTCGTCGCTGTAGGTTGCCTGGCCCCATCTCTGTGTCTCACTGGAAACAACCAATCTGACACATTCATTTTTGCCAGACACTCACTCTCAACATCTGATCAAAGGAATCCAACAGACACACTGCCACAGTTTGGCCAGAGTGAGCAAGTGTTTGTCAAAATTCCTTGCAAAGTTGCCCTGACCAGTATGTTCTTTCAAGGCAATGGCAGAAGAAGTCCTGCTACTTAGATTGGCACTGGAAGGTGTACCATTAGGTCATTCTGAGCGCTCAGTGAATCTCGATGACCTGGCTAGTGCTTTGTTGACCCAGTTTGGGCAGCTGGGCAGAATGCCTGATCTGGAGGAGGCCATTTCGCTGCACAGAGAAGCTTTGGATTTGAGACCTCCAGGTCATCCTGATCGCTCATGGAGTCTTAATAACCTGGCAATTGCTGTCTTCGCTCAGTTTGAGCAGCTAGGCAGAATGACGGATCTGGAGGAGACCATTTTGCTGCAAAGAGAAGCCTTGCATTTGATGCCTGCAGGTCATCCTGATCGCTCAACGAGTCTCAATAACCTTGCAAGTGCTGTGATGACCCAGTTTGAGCAGCTAGGCAGAATGCCATATCTGGAGGAGGCCATTTCTCTGCACAGAGAAGCCTTAGATTTGAGACCTTCAGGTCATCCTGATCGCTCAGCGAGTCTCAATAACCTCGCAAATGCTGTCTTCACTCAGTTTCAGCAGTTGGGCAGAATGTCAGATCTGGAGGAGGCAGTTATGCTGTACAGAGAAGCCTTGGATTTGATGCCTCCAGGTCATCCTCATCGCTCAGTAAGTCTCAATAACCTTGCAAATGCTGTGAAGACCCAATTTGAGCAACTGGGTGGAATGCCATATCTGGAGGATGCCATTGTGCTGTCCAAAGAAGCCTTGGATTTGATGCCTTCAGGTCATCCTTATCGATCAGCGAGTCTCAATAACCTTGCAAGTGCTGTGATGACCCATTTTCGGCAGTTGGGCAGAATGCCAGATTTGGAGGAGGCCATTTCGCTACACAGAGAAGCATTGGATTTGAGACCTTCAGGTCATCCTGATCGTGCAGGGAGTCTCAATAACCTTGCAATTGCTATTGTCACTCAATTTGAGCAGCTGGGAAGAATCTCAGATCTGGATGAGGCCATTTTCCTGCACAGAGAAGCCCTGAATCTGAGACCTCCAGGTCATCCTGATCGGTCAACGAGCCTTAATAACCTGGCAAATGCTGTGCAGGCTCAGTTTGAGCAGCTAGGTGGAATGCCATATTTAGAGGAGGTCATTTTGCTGCACAGAGAAGCCTTGGATTTGAGACCTCCAGGCCATTCTGATCGCTCAGGGAGTCTCAATAACCTGGCAGTTGCTGTCTTCACTCAGTTTAAGCAGCTGGGCAGAATGTCAGATCTGGAGGAGGCCATTTTGCTGCACAGAAAAGCCCTGGATTTGATGCCTCTAGGTCATCCTAATCGGTCAACAAGTCTTAATAACCTTGCAAATGCTATGATGACCCAGTTTGAGCAACTAGGTGGAATGTCATATCTGGAGGACACCACTTTGCTGCTCAAAGAAGCCTTGGATTTAATGCCTCCAGGTCATCCTGATCGGTCAGCAAGTCTCAATAACCTGGCAAATGCTGTAAAGATCCAGTTCCAGCAGCTGGGTAGAATGTCAGATCTGGAGGAGGCCATTGTCCTGGACAGAGAAGCCTTGGATTTGAGACCTCCAGGTCATCCTGATCGGTCAACAAGTCTTAATAACCTGGCAAATGCTGTGATGACCCAGTTTGAGCAACTGGGAAGAATGCCAGATCTGGAGGAGGCCATTTTCCTGTACAGAGAAGCATTGGACTTGGCACCTCCAGGTCATCCTGATCGTACAGCACGTCTCAATGGCCTTGCAAATGCTCTGTTCACCCAGTTTAAGCAGCTTGGCAGAATACAAGATCTGGAGGATGCTATATTGCTACATAGAGAAGCCTTGGCTTTGAGACCTCCAGGTCATCCTGATCGGTCAGGGACTCTCAATAATCTTGCAAGTGCTGTGATAATCCAGTTTCAGCTGTTGGACAGAATGCCAGATCTGGAGGAGGCCATTTTCCTACGCAGAGAAGCCTTGGAGCTGATACCTCTAGGCAATCCTAATCACTTAACCTGTCTCATTAACCTGGCAAGCAATGTGATGATCAAGTTTGAGCGGCTGGGCAGAATGCCAGATCTGGAGGAGGCTATAACTATCTATACTCAAGCATCTGTACTGCATAGTCAACGTGGGCATCCAGAATTTATACATAGCCTTCAAGGCCTTGGTTTTTGTCTTATCAAGCAAGACGGTCAATCTGGCTCTGATATATCAAATGAAGCATGGGATAAATTTAGACTTGCTAGTGATTATATTTATGCTAGTGCCACAATGCGGTTGAGATGTACTCTGAGATGGGCTAAACTAGCCTATCAGTACAGGCACAAGTCTGCCGGGATTGCCCGTTGAAAGGCTCTACTGCTTCTTGAACAGTGCTTAACTATGTTTCCTACCCCAGAGCTACAGCACAATTTCTTTCAGACCGTTCAAGGAATATCAGAGCTGGCTTCAGATGCTGTGTCATGGGCAATTGAGAGCAGAGACTTGAAAGAAGCAGCTGAGCTCTGGGAGCAAGGGAGGGGCATTTTATGGTCCAAGATGAGAGACTATAGATATTCAATTAAGCAGTTGAAGATTCAAAATGCAGTGCTTGCTGAGCAGTTTGAAGATATCACTCAGCAGTTAGATCAGTTGACAACTACCTATAATACTGAATCTGATTCCCTAAGCAGTCGTGTATTGGAAAAGCAATTGACAAGAAAGAGAAAGCTAAATGAAAGGTGGAATGATATTGTCAAACAAATACAAGGTGTACCAGGCAATGAGACATTTTTGACCATTCCATCCTTCTCAAGTATCAGAAGAGTTGCTTCAGAGGGGCCTGTCATTCTCATCAATATTTCTCACCATCGCTCAGATACTCTGATTCTCTATAGTGTTGATTTGGACCCTATCCATGTGCCCTTGCCAGACACTTCCCAAGGCACAGTATTTGACATTGTTGATTGGTTGGCAAAAGGATTAAAACTAGGACATCTTTCCAATAGTCCTGCAGATAGTCAGGCAGAGAGTTCATCACGGGCACATGATGATGCTTGTAAGGATGAGACCATTCATGCAGTCCTCACTCATCTCTGGAAGTATATTGTATGTCAAATCTTCCAAAAGTTGGATGAGCTGGGTTTGGCCAAGAATTCTAGAATTTGGTGGTGTTTATCAGGAAAGCTGTGTACTCTACCCATACATGCAGCACAGCCATTCAAGGCGCACACAGACCCTGAGCAACAACTCTCACAAAGATTTATTCACTCATATACTTCAACTCTTGACTCACTGATCAGAGCTAGAGAAGGCATTGTAGTGAAAGAAAGAGGAGCTGCGCCAAAAATCCTTGCTATGGCAACAAGCTCTTTGAAAAAGGTCTATGAAGAGATTGAAGTTATATACAATATGAACCCTGACATGCAAAAGCTTGTTGGAAGTGGAGTCACTCATCATACTATGATAGACAGCCTTGCAAAATCCCCTTGGGTTCACTTTGCTTCTCATGGACATTTAGATACAAAGCAACCATTCAAATCAGCATTTGAACTGCATGATCATGCTAGGTTCACTATCTTGGATCTCTTGAAAGCCAACTTGCCAGATGCTGAGCTAGCTGTTCTGTCTGCTTGCCACACTGCAGCTGTTGACCAACACAATACTCCTGATGAAGGGATAAGTCTGGCAGCTGGTATGCAATTTTGTGGTTTCAGAGGTGTTGTTGGTACACTATGGGCCATGGATGACAATATTGGCCCTATCTTGGCTAAAGAGTTCTACAAAAGAATGCTTCATCCTGAGAACCAAAAGAAGCCCATTGACTTCAGAGATGCTGCCAAAGTTCTCAAGGCTGTGACAAAAGAGATGAGGAGAAATGAGGAGCTCAAAGCCTTGCATTGCTGGGTCCCCCTTGTTCACATTGGTGCTTGAGAGTTTTGCTAGTGAGTCATTGATTAATATTTCTCTCACAGAATACTTGGCTCACTTTTCTTTTTCCAGGTATGACTTATAGGGTGATCTACATACATTGTGTGAGTTGACTAGGGAGCATAGTGACTTGTACCTTATGTTTCCTCTGGTGTATTTGTTTAATATAGGCTGAACTTGCCATTCCATCTCCTCATGCTTAATCCCAGAACACCACCTCCTACACATATAATGCCAGATCCAATTGTGTCGAAGCCACCAAGAAGGGAAGGGAGCAAGAACCACGTCACCGTGATCCATCGCACATGTCCACCTTCATCTTGCACTTCAGTGGCATGCTCGGCGGTGCAACAGCATTGCTCGGAACCCTTGGCCGTGTCATCACAATAATGTGTCCGACGGGCCGCCGTATTACTGGCTGTGAGTTGTGGCTGTTGGGTGACATGATCATTGTGAGAGACAACGACAGCGTCTGTATCTGCATCCCGCAGTGCAGTGTGCTCATGGGCACAGGCTCCGACACCAGCATGTGCAAAATTGTGCAGTGCCTCCCACGCGTGCCGTTGTACAACCCAGGACAGTTGTATGCAGGTTTGAGGGGGGGGGGCCTTGTCCAGGTATTTGCGCTTGCAAGGGGGTGCCATGGCTGAGCAGCAGCCGTTAACAGGATGCCCGCGGGACGGCGGCTGCGACGGGCTGCTCGTGGAGGGCTTGTTGATCAATGTATACCTGGACAAGCTGATTGACGTCATGAACTGGTCTTGCACGCGCAAATCATCCGCGAGCTTGACAACACGGACGACACAGTGTTGCAGTACCTGACACGCGCGCGCGCCAGTGCAACCTCCGCACAACAGCAAACATGTCCAGCAGCTCGAGGAGCTGGAGATCGTCGAGTCCAGCATGCCGAGCACCCCAATAGCACCCTGCTGGACCACATCACGACCGCCAGGACCAAGGCACATGACTTTGACAAGTAAGCGAAGCGCCAGCTGTCGGTCAGCGCATCCAACGTGCGATGCAGTTGGTGATGAGGGATCAGGTCCTGAAAAACCGCTTTGAACACCAGGAAGACCAAAGAATGTTTCAAGACAATGCTCAAGTGGGTTGACTTATCTCGGCATCTTCAACCTACCAAATTCCCACAAAATTGACTGGGAGCTCACGCAGCATATCTCGAGGCTAGAGATGTTGCCGTGGTACTTCCCGAACCACCGCATCCCGCACGGCAAGGAGCTCCTTGACTCAACTCAGCCTGAGGACGACATGCCGCTGGACGACAATCACTTCGTGCGCATTTGCAACGAGGTGGTCAGTGCAGCACACCATATCAGATGCTGCAATGCAACCACTGCTCTGCACGGTTCCACTGCAAATGCGCGCGGAGCGGCAGGTCGTGTCCGTCCTGCAACCACCATCATTTGAACGGTTCAATCCATAAGAAGCGCAACAGGCATTTCTGATTCACGCAGGGGATGCTTGTATATGCGCCTGAAGACACTCAAAACCCCTCTGACGTGGCGGTGATAAGCCTGGTGCAGTGCTGGGAGGCGATTCTTCGCCAATTTTCGCACTTTCGACAAGTCGACAAGCACAGCGTACAAGCTCCGACCGCTCGATTCGTCTCTCCGACCGATCGCAAGACCAGAGTCATAGCTCCGATCGTCGGAGTGCACATGGCGGTCGCGTGATCGCAACGATACCCTGGACACCACGCTCGGACCATCGACTCAGTCGCATGCCATCTACGCAGTCGTCCGACCACTCGCACACTGTTCCGACTGCGACCACGCGACTTCGAGCGCCACGTCTCCCACAGCTGTCGCAACTCAGCGGAATTCTGTCAGACGTTTCGATCAGCGAGATCATCGCTCGAACATGTACGCCACGCCGCTCCGACGACTCTGCGACCTCCGAGTACCTCCACAGTTGCGCGATTGTCCTCCGACCATTGTCCCGCTCAGGTCTCGAGCTTGCGCCCTATTTCTCCGATTCCGATTGTTCTATGGTCGCTTCAGCGCTCCGATTATCGCCCTATTGCTCCGATCATTGCGCGCACAATATCGCATTCGTCCGACCGTTCGAAGAGTCGCAACATCGCAACGCTCGCCCGCAACCCCCTCGCACATCGGAGCATATTCCCTTGCTCGCCACGTCGCCATTGTCCCCTTTTCTTGTCATATTGTCTTGTCCGACATTGTAGGACACCGCTCTCATACTTCTTGACAGCGCAGATCGTTTTCCATGTGCTTGCGCTTCCCCCTTGACAGCGCTGATCACTTGCTCTACATTGTTCTCTACAGCCTCGCAGACCTTCAGATACGTTCGCATGACTCCCCTCTACTGTCCGAACTATGTGCGACTTGCGCACTATTGTTTGCTTTTGTTCCGATCGGTTTCCTTTGTTCCGACTGCATTTTCGATCGGACTCGTACTATAGCGATCGGAATGTATAAATAGCGGTCGGACACATGCTGCAATACAGATTCGGTTCCCCCCTCGCGGTTCAGATCTCATTCGGAGCTCACACCTTCGTCTCTATCGTATAGTTAGCTCGAGGCTAGCTTCGTCGCCTTTGCCTTTGCCTTTGTCTTTGTCGTCGTCTCTCGTACTCAGTTTATCGCTCTCCTCGCTCTCATCTTGTTCCATCGTCGTCCCATTAGCCGTCGCCCTCGCGCCTCACTGCTCCGACCATCTTGCGACCTCAGCGATCGCAGTCGCACTGCTCTCGTCCCGCAGCGGTCGCACCGTCGACCGAATCGCTCGCACGACTCGCCTCTGTCTTCTGACCGTCGCCCCAGCTCCTCCGACCGTTCACACGTTCAGAACGGTCCAGCATTGCTGCCTGCACGACTTGTCGTTGCTCCGACCACATCACAGCAACATCACACATCGCCCATCGAATCGCACGTCGCCCATCGAATCGCACGTCGCCCATCGGCGCCACCCTCCTCATATCCTCTTCGACGATCGTACACTCAGCCCCCGGTCGTTCGCAGTCATTCGCAGTCGATCGCAGACGTTCGAAGACGTTCGCAGTCGCTCGCAGTTGTTCGCAGTCGCGCACAGTCGCTCGCACCACGCCCATCGAACAGCACGTCGCCCATCGGCGCCACCCTCCTCACATCCTCTTCGACGATCGTACACTCAGCCCCCGGTCGTTCGCAGTCATTCGCAGTCGATCGCAGACGTTCGAAGACGTTCGCAGTCGCTCGCAGTTGTTCGCAGTCGCGCACAGTCGCTCGCACCACGCCCATCGAACAGCACGTCACCCATCGGCGCCACCCTCCTCACATCCTCTTCGACGATCGTACACTCAGCATCCAGTCGCTTGCAGTCATTCGCAGTCGATCGCAGACGTTCGCAGACGTTCGCAGCCGTTCGCAGTCGTTCGCAGTCGTTCGCAGTCGTGCACAGTCGCTCGCACCACGCGACCCCATCTTCGGACCCTCACCGGCGACCCTCCGAGCATTTGCGCATTCCGACCAGGCCCACCGACCACACATCTCGTCGGAGACGCACCTCCGATCGTCTTCGGGACCCTGACACTCACTCGCACACATCAACGGTACCCTCTTCAGCGCTCTAGGGATCTGGTATCACACACATTACCACCCTACTACCTGTGGGTGCCCATCAGCGGTAATCGTACACCGAATCATCCGCCTCGCATCCGCCATAAACCAGTTCCTCTCCTTCGCATCACAGTCCAGAAACCAGCTTACACCTGGCACACGCTCCAGTTCACCGTGTCTCCGAACATATTTAGGCTTCATTTAGTAGGTCTGCACTGCAGCCTTGCAGAGCCGGCACCGTACCGTGCGAAGAAGTGCCGCAGGCCGAAGTTCACGTTTGGGCAGGACATCAACTGGGGTTGTCAGACAGCACGCATCACGGGCGATGCCATACTTGCTCAACTATTCGACGGTTGTCTGCGAGAATTTTATGAAGCGCTGACAAGCCCTGTCCCGCGCTGGGAGGGGATAGCAACTGTCTTTTCGCATTTCCGACCAAGTCTTTGGTCACGTGACCTCAGCCTTGTCACACCACAGTCGGAACACGTCTGCGACTCCCACGCTGGTCGCACTAGGCGCCCAACCCCGCGCTTACGACTTAGAGCACCGCGCCACACCTGCAAGCACAGCATTTCCCACGCCGTCACGACTCCATCAGATTTCCATCAGACTTGCACAGCCTACTCGCACGACAGCCACACCCAGCGCTACGACCCTCCGACGCTCCCACGCCATTCTGAGTACCTCCCCAGTTGCCCATTGTCCTTGCGACTATTGTCTCCGACCATCAACCAGTCACGCGATTGCCCTCCAACCCAGCGCCTACGACTTAGCGGATTCACGACCCATCCGCGCACCCTCTATCGACTCACTTGTCCGACCCGTAGCGGCTGAGCGCCTTGCGAACGATTCACAACTCAGTTGCTGCGACCAGTCGGAGCTATCGTCTTCCGATCAGTTGCGATTGGAAGCCGTCGCCTCGTGTCCACGTCACCCGACCACCGTTATCGCGCCCCGCTCGTCCCGCATTGTCCATTCCCGCCATCCCCGATGCTGTTTCCCACAGTTGACGACAGGGCGGATCAATTCCCATGCCCACTCCCTTGTTCTTTGACAGCGCTGATTGTTCGCTCGACATCGTTGCCCGCCCCGCTCCTTGTCGCATGACCGTCGCATGACCCCCGACTATTGTACGCACCATACACGACGACGCCGCTATCTCTCTCTTTGTCTTCCGACCACTTAGCATTGTTCCGATCGCACTTGTACTGTACTCGTCGGAACGTATAAATAGTTGTCGCATACTCACTGCAACATCTGAAAAAATCCACCTTGGTATATAGGGGTATATAAGAAATATATTAACCATAGGGCCATAGCAAGGTCAATTTCAGTATAGCATATATAGTACCCCACCTTGCTACCATAGTGCTATATAGTAACCTACCTTGCTATCAAAGTGCTATATACAGCCTTACCCTTGCTATAGATACTATAGCTCTTACTGCTAGCTATATGCATTAATAAGAATATAAGCCTTATACAACCTATCCCCACTTCATGGTCTATATTGTCTCTGAACAAAGTATAGGCAGTAATATTTTGTTTAGCTTCAAAGATTTATTTGAACTTATTGTCACACTTGCAGCATTCACAAATCCAACACATGAAGAAGAGAGTCATCAAGGATATTTTCATGAGGTATATATAATCTTAATACAAGAAACATCACAACTACAAAAAAGGACTACAAAATAGAGGACTACAAGATAAAGGACTATAAACCAAAGTAGAAGTTAGATATAGAATTGATATGCCAAAGCAATCTGGAAACTCACCCAGACCCACAAGAATTAACTTGACCTATAAACAATAAGGGATATTAGTACTAGTCAAAGTGTCAGGCTATGAAGACTTACAGGAATCAAGTCAAAGAGGGGAAAGAGACGTGCAAGAGAAGTCGCAGCAAGACACCTGCCTTTATAGGCCGCATGCGTGCACAGACCATGTGGGTCACGTGGCGCGCATTTTGTTTGGGCGGCGGGTGGCACGAGTAACTCAGAATGCTACACAATGCACAACTGTCTTCTCCAATTATTACACAACTGCGCAGGGTAGTTAAGTTAGTACATATGATGCCTCTCGATTAATCTAGTATTAAATTGTAATTTATAAGAGCCAGATGTGAGAGATCTTCGATTTTGAGGGGCATTTGGCCCAGAGTCAATGGTATTTCATATATATACCTGGCGTCGTAGGCAAGACAAAATAAATTGGTGTGGTAGATGTGTGCAAATAAACTATGCACACCGGCATGAAAGCTATGGTAGGCTATATCATCCAGAGTAGAGCACGATTCATCTGATACATGCGCTCGGGCAGCTCGGGCGTGCGGTTCGGGCGACTTGACGACACGACGACGCGCAACTTTTCTTCTCACTACCACTACCACTACCACCACCTCCCAGCTTCCTCCTCGCGCACTCCTTGCGCGCTCCTCGCCTGCCGCCATCGCAGCCCGGCGCCTGCGCCCACTGCCCGCATCTGGACAACACGAGCGGCGTACAATGGCGCGCCAACACGCAAACTCGTTGGCAACGCGCTGCGTACCGACGACGTGACACCACCTGCGCCACGCCACCACGCCCAGCCGTGCGTACTCGAGGAAGAGGGGATGTGAAGGAGAAGAGAGCGGAGCGAGGGAGAAGAGGGCCCAGGGGGCGATACCAGGTGCGCTGCCCGAGCTGCCACGTCACCCGCACCCCCGCTGCACTCCCATCTCGCGCCCACGCACACTCCTCGCGCTCCGCGTCCTGCGCTCCGTCGCACGCCGCTCACTGCCCTCGCCGTTCCACCCGCGCGACGCCGCCTCGCATGCCATGTCGCCACCCGCGCCATTGTCGCGGCCTGTTGCCCGCACACCCAACTACATGCCACATCACGGCCCCCCACCTGCACCCATCACTTGTCATGCCGCGCAGTCATGCCTGCTACATGCACTCGTGTTTGCACGTCGCGTGCCGCGTTATTTTGCGCGCGGACTCAGGATGTATGTACTTTGTAGAAAAAGTAAAATTATATTAAATTAATATTAAAATAGAAAAGAATATTAAAATAGAAAAGAATATTAAAATAGAAAAAAATATTAAAATAGAAAAGAATATTAAAATAGAAAAGAATATTAAAATAGAAAAGAATATTAAAATAGAAAAGAATATTAAAATAGAAAAGAATATTAAAATGGAAAAGAATATTAAAATGGAAACAATATATTGGTTTAATGATTATCAAATTGGATGACTCCATAAAAATAATAGCTTCTATACCAAGCCTAAAAGAAATATAGCTTCCATAGAGATACATAACTGTGCATGGCTGCTATATACTGTACACCCTGTACTATGGGTACTATGGACTGCTATGGACTGTTGGACTGAGACTATACACGCTATGGGCACTATAGAGTGCTATGTACCAAGTCAGGGACATTATATAGATTATATTATTGAGCTGGGCTCTATATAATTTTTAGTTTTTTCAGATGAATGCAAGTTTTGTTTCCCCCTCATCGCTCAGAGCACAATTCATGTGCTGCCTTCGCTGTCGTATCATATAGTACTAACAGCACCACCGCTGCCATTTAGGGTTTGTGTCTATCCTACTGCGTACCACTGCACCCTATTATCTGGTAGTGTCCATCAGCGCTACCATGGAAGTTGCGTCTTCTTCCCCCCCATGGATCCATCGTACTACAACAGGTTATTGTTCCCTTTGTGCTTGCGGAAGAACAAGAGATACAATTATGTCAAGCAGCGGGTGAAGTGAGTGTCCACATATATTATGGACTCTTGCGCTATCTTACCGCTGTAGATAACCCTGATGCTGAGACTTATGTTCGTGCATTGAAATTGTGGGATACATTCAGGAAGGATCTAATCCACAAGAAGCTGCCACCGCCATGCACGCAAACACTGTTAGTGGAGCTCCTAGCTCAACACCATCCCTCACGCCCAAGCACACCTCCTCACGGAGCACACCACAATGCCATGGTGCCCCACGCCCGCACTGGCATGCACCAGGGCTTTGTTATTCCTCCACCTCCTGTGCCTGCCCCATCATGGAACCCGCCCCGCCACGCACCCATCACTGGGCATCACATGCTGCCTCCCCCGTGGGCAACCAAATGAACAAACGGCAGTCCTGACAGGCATCCTCATCCAGCTCTGCGCTGCTGTCCCACAGACATCCCGTTGACGGCCGCTGCTCGACCATGGCACTCCCTTGCAAGTGCAAATACCCGGACAGGAAGCCCCTGCTCAAACCTGCGTACAACTGTCCTGGGTTATACGACGGCACGCGCGGGAGGCACCGCACAATCTCGCACATGCCTGCGCCGGAGCCTGTGCCTGCAAGCGTGCTGCACTGCAGGATGCAGATGTAGACACTGTCGCTATCTCTCACGATGATCATGTTGCCCAACAGCCGCAACTCACCACCAGTGATACGGTGGCCCGTCGGACACGTCATCCCAACGACACAGCTGAGGGTCGCGAGCAATGGTGTTGCACCGCCGAGCACGCCGCCGCAGATCACGGTGATGTGGCTCTTGCTCCCTTCCCTCCTTGATGGCTCCGATGCAGTTGAATCTGGCACTATATGTCTAGGAATTGGTGTTCTGAGATGAAGCATGAGGAGATGGAATAGCAAGTCCAGCCTGTATTAAACAAATACACCAGAGGAAACATAAGGTACAAGTCACTATGCTCCCTAGTCAACTCACACAATGTAGATCACCCTATAAGTCATACCTGGAAAAAGAAAAGTGAGCCAAGTATTCTGTGAGAGAAATATTAATCAATGACTCACTAGCAAAACTCTCAAGCACCAATGTGAACAAGGGGGACCCAGCAATGCAAGGCTTTGAGCTCCTCATTTCTCCTCATCTCTTTTGTCACAGCCTTGAGAACTTTGGCAGCATCTCTGAAGTCAATGGGCTTCTTTTGGTTCTCAGGATGAAGCATTCTTTTGTAGAACTCTTTAGCCAAGATAGGGCCAATATTGTCATCCATGGCCCACAGTGTACCAACAACACCTCTGAAACCACAAAATTGCATACCAGCTGCCAGACTTATCCCTTCATCAGGAGTATTGTGTTGGTCAACAGCTGCAGTGTGGCAAGCAGACAGAACAGCTAGCTCAGCATCTGGCAAGTTGGCTTTCAAGAGATCCAAGATAGTGAACCTAGCATGATCATGCAGTTCAAATGCTGATTTGAACGGTTGCTTTGTATCTAAATGTCCATGAGAAGCAAAGTGAACCCAAGGGGATTTTGCAAGGCTGTCTATCATAGTATGATGAGTGACTCCACTTCCAACAAGCTTTTGCATGTCAGGGTTCACATTGTATATAACTTCAATCTCTTCATAGACCTTTTTCAAAGAGCTTGTTGCCATAGCAAGGATTTTTGGCGCAGCTCCTCTCTCTTTCACTACAATGCCTTCTCTAGCTCTGATCAGTGAGTCAAGAGTTGAAGTATATGAGTGAATAAATCTTTGTGAGAGTTGTTGCTCAGGGTCTGTGTGCGCCTTGAATGGCTGTGCTGCATGTATGGGTAGAGTACACAGCTTTCCTGATAAACACCACCAAATTCTAGAATTCTTGGCCAAACCCAGCTCATCCAACTTTTGGAAGATTTGACATACAATATACTTCCAGAGATGAGTGAGGACTGCATGAATGGTCTCATCCTTACAAGCATCATCATGTGCCTGTGATGAACTCTCTGCTTGACTATCTGCAGGACTATTGGAAAGATGTCCTAGTTTTAATCCTTTTGCCAACCAATCAACAATGTCAAATACTGTGCCTGTGGAAGTGTCTGGCAAGGGCACATGGATAGGGTCCAAATCAACACTATAGAGAATCAGAGCATCTGAGCGATGGTGAGAAATATTGATGAGAATGACAGGCCCCTCTGAAGCAACTCTTCTGATGCTTGAGAAGGATGGAATGGTCAAAAATGTCTCATATCCTGGTACACCTTGTATTTCTTTTACAATATCATTCCACTTGTCATTTAGCTTTCTCTTTCTTGTCAATTGCTTCTCCAATACACGACTGCTCAGAGAATCAGATTCAGTATTATAGGTAGTTGTCAACTGATCTAACTGCTGAGTGATATCTTCAAACTGCTCAGCAAGCACTGCATTTTGAATCTTCAACTGCTTAATTGAATATCTATAGTCTCTCATCTTGGACCATAAAATGCCCCTCCCTTGCTCCCAGACCTCAACTGCCTCTTGCAAGTCTCCACTCTCAATTGCCCATGACACAGCATCTGAGGCCAATTCTGATATCCCTTGAACAGTCTGAAAGAAATTGTGCTGCAGCTCAGGGGTAGGAAATATGGTTAAGCACTGTTCAAGAAGTAGTAGAGCTTTTCGATAGGCAATCCTAGCAGACTTGTGCTTGTACTTGTAGGCTAGTTTGGCCCATCTGAGAGTACATCTCAACCGCATTGTGCCACTAGCATATATATAATCACTAGCTAGTTCCAATTTATCCCATGCTTTATCTGATATATTAGAGCCAGATTGACTGTCTCGCTTGATGAGACAGATACCAAGACCTTGAAGGCTATATATAACATCTGGATGCCCATTGTGACTATGCACTGCATATGCTTGAGTGTAGATAGAAATAGCCTCCTCCAGATCTGGCATTCTGCCCAGCCGCTCAAACTTGATCATCACATCGCTTGCCAGGTTAATGAGCCAGGTTAAGTGATTAGGATTGCCTGGAGGTATTAACTCCAAGGCTTCTCTGCGTAGGAAAATGGCCTCCTCCAGATCTGGCATTCTGTCCAACAGCTGAAACTGGATTATCACAGTACTTGCAAGGTTATTGAGAGTCACTGGCCGATCAGGATGACCTGGAGGGCGCAAATCCAAGGCTTCTCTATGTAGCAATATAGCATCCTCCAGATCTTGCATTCTGCCCAGCTGCTGAAACTGGTTCATCAGAGCATTTGCGAGGTTATTGAGATGCCCTGTATAATCAGGATGAACGGGAGGTGCCAAGTCCAAGGCGTCTCTGTGCAGGAAAATGGCCTCCTCTAGATCTGGCATTCTTCCCAGTTGCTCAAACTGGGTCATCACAGCATTTGCCAGGTTATTGAGACTTGTTGACCGATCAGGATGACCTGGAGGGCTCAAATCCAAGGCTTCTCTGTCCAGGACAATGGCCTCCTCCAGATCTGGCATTCTGCCCAGCTGCTCAAACTGGGTTATTGCAGCATTTGCCAGGTTATTGAGACTTGCTGACCGATCAGGATGACCTGGAGGTCTCAAATCTATGGCTTCTCTGTGCAGCAAAATGGCCTCCTCCAGATCTGAATTTCTTCCCAACTGCCAAAACTGAGTTGTCACAGCACTTGCAAGGTTATTGAGACTCGCTGACCGATTAGGATGACCTGGAGGTCTCAATTCCAAGGCTTCTCTGTGTAGCAAAATGGCCTCCTCCAGATCTGGCATTCTGCCCAGCTGCTCAAACTGGGTCATTGTAGCATTTGCCAGATTATTGAGACTTGCTGACCGATCAGGATGACCTGGAGGCATCAAATCCAAGGCTTCTTTAAGCAGCAAAGTGGTGTCCTGCAGATATGACATTCCACCTAGTTTCTCAAACTGGGTCATCACAGCATTTGCAAGGTTATTGAGACTTGTTGACCGATTAGGATGACCTGAAGGCATCAAATCCAGGGCTTCTCTTTGCAGCAAAACGGCCTCCTCCAGATCTGACATTCTGCCCAGCTGCTTAAACTGAGTGAAGACAGCAACTGCCAGGTTATTGAGACTCCCTGGGCGATCAGGATGACCTGGAGGTCTCAAATCCATAGCTTCTCTGTACAGCAAAATAGCCTCCTCCAGATCTGGCATCCTTCCTAGCTGCTCGAACTGGGTTATTACAGTATTTGCAAGATTATTGAGAGTCCTTGACCGATTAGGATGACCTGGAGGTACCAAATCCAAGGCTTCTCTTTGAAGCAAAAGGGCCTCCTCCAGATCTGGTGTTCTGCCTAGCTGCTGAAACAAGGCTATCACAGCATTCGCCAGGTTATTGAGAGTCATTGAGCGATTAGGATGACCTGGAGGTCTCAAATCCAAGGCTTGTCTGTACAGTAAAATGGCCTCCTCCAGATCTGGCATTCTGCCCAACTGCCGAAACTGAGTCATCACAGCACTTGCAAGGTTATTGAGACTTGCTGATTGATAAGGATGACCTGAAGGCATAAAATTCAAGGCTTCTTTGAACAGCAAAATAGCATCCTTTAGATATGACATTCCACCCAGTTGCTTGAACTGGGTCATCACAGCATTTGCAAGGTTATTGAGACTTGCTGACCGATTGGGATGATTTAGAGGCACCAAATGCAAGGCCTCTTTATGGAGCAAAATAGCCTCCTCCAAATCTGGCATTCTGCCCAGCTGCCCAAACTGGGTCAATAAAGCACTAGCCAGGTCATTGAGATTTGCTGAACGCTCAGAATGACCTAATGGTGTGCCTTTCAGTGCCAATCTAAGTAGCAGGACTTCTTCTGCCATTGCCTTGAAAGAACATACTGGTCAGGGCAACTTTACAAGGAATTTTGACAAACACTTGCTCACTCTGGCCAAACTGTGGCAGTGTGTCTGTTGGATCCCTCTGATCAGATGTTGAGAGTGAGTATCTGGCAAAAATGATTGTGTCAGAATGGTTGTTTCCAGTGAGACACGGAGATGGGGCCAGGCAACCTACAGCGACGAGATGGCGGTTGAGGGCAAAGAGACGACGCAGAGCCTGAGATCAGACCGTGTGATAATTGGAATTTGGCGCGCGCTACCCGATTCCGAACGCAACCGCAGACCAGCGTACGGAAGTCCTTCATCACCATCCATCAACGCTCAAGCCCATGTCATCCCTGTCCTCGCATCGAACACAGGCGATCGAAGTCTCATTTCAAACCACACACCTGCGTTAGCCTTGCCTCCTGCCTGACTTGCAGCCGCGAACACCATGCGACTGAGGAGGGTTGAGTGAGCAGGGCTGGTGGCGCTGAGACGGCACGTTCGATTGACGGATTGTCGAGGTGAGTGTTCGAGTCGGTAGCAGTCCAAATCGAAACGCTCACCGGCTGCCGACGGCGAAGCATCCATTCCCTGCGTTGCAGGTACGGCTATGGTGGCATCGAGATGCGATGGGCGGATATTGTGGGCTTACAAGCTTCAACTCCGGCGTGCTAGCGGAGGATTCGACTGCCAGGCGATGGTCAACAGTACTTGACATCTCGAGTTATCTTCGCGGGCTCCCATAGCATACTGGTAAGCACCTGGTTCATCCCTCACCTACTTCTCATCGTCTCCAACAGTAACGCGATGCCCAGCCGTCAACGCGCCTTATCACGGCCACCACATCACGACTCACTGCAGTCACCTTCACCTCCCCCGCGCCCCAACCGCCTTCACATTCCTTCGCCGCACTCACAGCCGCCATCGCGACAGGCCCTACGTCGCCATGCCATGCGGAGCAACGACCCTCTGGCATCGATTCGTCATCCAAGCCGGCTGCCTCGCAAGACGTGGCGATTGCGCCTGAGCTGATGACCACCACGCGAGAATGTCGCAGGGAACCTGACCCAGGGGTCTGATCGCCAGCGTACGTTGTTGAACACGCATTTAATCCATTCGCAGTGCTCACTGCACAGTGCCGCGCCGTAGTTATTAGCCATGGCAAACGCCGTTGACAGTGCTGACCGCGTCAGCGCGTTCAATTGTTTTCTATACATACCGAGCTTCATTCGATTATCATTCCATGCGCACGACCGTGTGCGAATATCGAGTGATGAATGAGATACACCCCAACAAGCGAAACGCGTGAAGTAAAAATGCACTCGCGCCGCGGGAGCGAGAGGGATGAACAGATGACAATAACAAAGGAGAACGAGAGTATCCGAATCATATATGTATATATGTGCACCGCTACGTGGGCATCGCCCGGAAAGGGAGAGAAAGAAAACCATAACGGAATGGAGAAGGTATCACGAAACGACTTTGGAGGGTGCTGTGTGTGCAGCTCACGCGAAGTCGTCCCTGTTTCTGTGCAGGCGCTGCACACTTGCGGTGCGCGTTCTTCGGCTGCACGTCGCAATGCTCGTCGTCGTCGCCTTTTCTCGTTACTGCGGCCCTCATCGTGATCGTCGTAGTGGTCGTGATGATAGTAGTCCTCTTCTAGCGGCACAAAGGCGTGCGAGGACGTCGGCGGGGAGACTCGGCGTTGGAGTGTGTAGAGGCCGGCGGCGCCGCAGAAATTGGTGCACGGTGTGAGTTGAGGTGGCTACCGGATTCGCAGAGGATTCTGCACGGGGTGCGTTGAGGAGGCTGCGGAGGAAGGCAGAACGATGTGCGCTGGCGGCGCCGAGTCCGCAGATGCGACACGTGGAGGACGGAGGCGGCAGCCTTGCTCGTGGTGGACAGTTGCAGCACCGGACGCGACACCGTTGATCGTGCCCCGCGCCGCGTTCTGGCCCGCCTGTGGTGCTGACGCATCCCGGGAGGAACGGCAGCGCGCCGTCGATGCGCTCATCGGACACGCGAGGCAGACTTTTGATGATACCAGCGTCCTCCACCACGCGCGATAAGCCCGCACGTTGCGCGCAAGCCGCGGCCAGGCGAATCCTCTTTTGCGCGCGCAAAGCGTCCGCTGTCGTCGAACTCCATGGATGGATCGGCGCTCTGGTAGAGTGCGTAGATGTTGTAGGCGAGGTGACGAGGGTGGGTCGTCGCTGTCGACGTTGGGCGGGTACGCGGTCTGATGTAGTCGCCAAAACGTGCGCCTCCGCCTAAGCGAGCTTGAGACTAGACGGTGGGTAAGTTGTTGCATTGGTGGTGATCTGGGATAACGCACTAGTCGAACAGCGCGAACGTGAGGGCCTGCGTTCAAACGTGGAGGTGGAGGTGCGGAGGCACGGGCTGATCGCTTGCGTTGAGTTGAGCACCGAGCTCACTGCAGATGGTGAAGCGGTACAGATCAGTCTCGCGTCACTGAAACACGCCAATTGCGTACGCACTAGTTATTATGAGCGTGCGCCGCGTGGACACTGCGGCCGCCAGGGGACACTATGAAGACGGATCTGTCGCTCGTGTGTTAGCGACACGCAGTGGTCGAGCACGCATCACCAGCCGTTGAGCACGGACGGGCAGTCGGGGCAGGGCATCCTGGATTCAGAAGACAGTGAAGGGGGAACCGAAAGCGACGCGGCGGCGAGGGAGCGAGCGCAGCGCAAGGAAGGAAGCCGGAGGGTGCTAGCTGGTACTAAGGTAGGGAGAGGTAGGGGAGAGGGACGTTGGTGGCGCGTGCCAGCGTACAGCGGCCCGAGAACCCGACCGTATTCCTTCGCTCCGAGTCGCTCGTCCTTGCTTGAAGGCGGGAGCGACCGATGCTGTGAGTACCTCGTCATCTTCGGTTTGTTGAGATCTCACCATCTGCTTCATGGACGCATAGACTTCCAAAGGAGAGCCTACGAGAACGCACGGTGATGGACACAAGTCACACAACCGACGAGCACGATGTCGCTATGCGGGAAATGGAATGGAGAAAGCAACGATCGGCAGAGAGTCTGGTGCATGTTCTCTTGTGCGATCTCCTTTTACACTTTGCTTACTTCTCGCAGAACCCGGTGTCTAAGTAGCGAGGGACTTCAGTAGCGTGCCAGACCGGTCGGGGCTCGTATGTGCAGCCCGCCCGGTCATGGCGCAAATCCCGCCAAGCTGTTGCGAGCCGATCGCCTTCTGGACTCCGGTCTTCGCATGACCTCGCCGTCGATTTTTGGGGATTAGGGCCGACAGCACCAGTTTCGGGCTCTTCTGGGAGGTCCTGTAGTTGCGCAGGAGCAATGGGAGGAGGGTGAGACACCGCCAGAGCGAGTTGTCGGGGTAGAGTGGAGAGGTGGCGGGAATGGTTGTCACCGCAGACGCTCTTGCCGCATTGCACGTCGAAACTTGTCTCCTGTTCCGCCAGCGCGCGATCGCAAGTGGAATATGAACTTTCAGCTGCCAGAAGTTAGCAAAGTATATGAGGACGCAAAAAAGGCACGCACTCGGGCACTCGGCACTCCTCTCTGAGTCCTCCCCCGATCGTCGCGTTCATCCATTCCCGCAGAGCAACCTCCTTCAACTTGTCGTAGCGTGAGTCTATGTATATGCTGCCAGGGCCCAAGCCGGAGAAGGATGGCTGTTCGCAGAAGAAACGGCCAGGCGCAGCTCAAGAGATCACATTGGGGCTTGCTCCATTGCCTGAGCATTCGTAGCGCACGTCGCCGACAAGTGTGTGGTCAGAAAAGACGGACCCGGGTAGGGATTGCGATAGCATATGTGTCGAATGGAGGGGCATGAAAGAGGAACGCGGGTCGAGTGGGTGTGAAGGAAGCGCCCAACGCTTCGCACACGCCATCGTCATTGCTGCACGCAACGACTCTCCTCTCCGCACGAAATCCGCAGTCTGCGCCGTCAGCAGAACCTTCTGCGGCACCGCGACGCCCGGCGCGTTCCACATCGTAGGCGCGACGAACCGGCGGGACAGCGCCCTCTGCCTCCTGCGCCTCCCCAAGTCGAATTATCTGCCACGCCATGTGCGGGAGGTGACGCACCACGATGCGGGCGCGGACGCGTACATCAGCGTCGTTGCTTACATAGGTGCGCAGGGCAGTTAGTAGCTGCCCGTACGTCTAAGCTGACTGTGTAGTGTCTCAGCCCCGCTGGACGTGCACTGACCTACTAAAAACGCGGTCGCGCTCGCCCGCGCTCACGGCACTGTGCCTCGTCTTGCACGCAACGCTCCCGCGCGCCATCGCCCTGCGCTCTCCACCTGCAGCGCGCGCTGCTTCCCCCTCGCTCCCGGCCCCCGCTGCGCGCACTCACGCTCACAAACCTCGCGCGTCCCGCACTCCGGCTTCCATCTCTGCGCATCAGTACCGCGCGCGTGGACCTCGCGGCCGACGTTTCCCGTTGCCCGGGCCTGTTGGGAATTCTGGCGGCACGCGGTCAGCGGGTGCGCGCTGCTGCACGTCCGCACAGCGGCGCGAGACGAGCTGGTTTGCCCACCACCCGCAGACCAAGCCCCGACCTGCTTCTTGCGCAGATCGCTGCCGAGGACGTGCGGCACACGGTCCGTGGAGGCTAGCAGCGACGCACGCGGTGGGCATTCTGTGCATCCCTCATGCGCTGTGCTCACTGCTGTCTCTCCTGTTCTAGTTGGCCATATCTTCGGTCGTCGTCTGCTGCCTGAGCCCGCCCCGACGCACACCGCCCTCTGACCAAACACCGCTGCGTGCGCAGGACGATCGGCCGCGAAGCCCTCGGTCCCAGGCGCATACACTCGCCACCACTTACTCGAACGCCCGGTTCGTGCGACTGGCGTCATCCATTGCGGCACCGATCCAGGCTAGCTTGTGGCAATCCCCTTCTCCGCCCGGCTGGCCTCTTCCCCCCTCGCACACGAAGCCCTCCTGCCCAACATCGGGTCTTCAAGCTCGTCGATTCCGCGCAACGCATTCTGCGATTGGAGGACGTGTCTGCTCGCGCGTACCATGGCACCAGGCTGTCCTCGTGGAAGCCGGATCGAGAAGCTCCTCGTACGTCAAGAGTGCATCCTCAAGTGTGTAGTTGTCCTCATTTTCTGCCAGAGACGTTGTATATTAACATGGGCGGTGCAGAACTACAAACCGCGCTGACACGATGCTCCTGGGGACCGGTGACAGGAGAACCTCGAAGTACAATAGAATATTACAGTCAGTGCGTCAATAAAAACTGCTCCGACAGAATGAATAAGAACTTGGACGATGAGCACTACTTTGTGTGCGACGACGACCGACGCGATCGCGGCCCAGCACATGTAGAAGATCGCATTCAGCGCGGGCTCACGCTCTGCCTCGAGCACTGCCTTCAGAAAGGGCCAGCTTGGCCGTGAGCTCGACCATCTCGGCGTTCAGGAGCCGCTGATACTCGACTTGCCAGCGCCCGTGCGGTGGGAGGAGGAGCGCGACGTGGCTGCAGACCGTGTGTGAGCCAAAAATATGCCCAGTGAAGAAGAAATATAGACATACCGTCCCGTGAAGCCGGCTTCGTAAATGCAGATACGGGCGTCGACGATTCTTGCCGCTGGCGACATCCTCGCGCTCGTGCTTCGAAGACGACAATTCGTGGCGGCCGAAACTCGTCTTGACTTGGACTTCTGCTCGGATACTTCTGCGCCATCTCGCTCTGTCATACGATGAGTGCCTGCCAATAACACCCAACAGGAGCGCGGCTCACTTCGCTATAAACCGCTCTCTCTTCTCCGTCTTCTTCTGGAATGCTGCCTGAGACAGCCTTTACGTCTCCGCCAGTGCGCCATCGCTGCCCGACAGCATCAACTAAAGAGCACCCTTCTAGTCGAAATGATATCAGTCTCAGCTAAGTCCACAACTCGATGAAAGACGTACGGTTCGTCCTCGCGGGTGTGTCTGATGCTAAGACTGCCGGGATGCTCAACTCCAGTCAGTAACTGACTTGTTATCCATCTCCGAGCTGAGCTGGGACGACCGAGGATCAGGATCGCGGCGGCCGGTAACGCCGGCGTACTCGCCAAATCGACTCGGTGCTGTAAACCGACTGCAACCCAGCAGAATCCACAGGGTTGACGGCAGAGGCAGACTTGAGACCTAGGTGTGTTGGTGCAAGGGTTGTTGAGCATTTGGCACGCAGACGTTGGCGTGTGCATGTATTTGCGATAAGCCAAGATTGAGAAGGATATCACCTGTCGCTGTGCATTCTATCAGCCATCGCTCAAGCCCTAAGTAATGAGCACTCACCCGTGAACGTCTCGCATACAGTTGAAATCCTTCAACCGAGCCCATTCCTGTCCTTCGTCTGCAGTATGCAATCGGACGGATGCGAGTGGTGCGCATTGCTCAAGGCTCGAGACAGTGCCAGCTGAGGAGCACGCGATTGCGATTGCGAGAGGTGATGGCGCACTGGCGCGAAAGGACAAATTTGTGCTTGACATAGATTGGCCCTGCATACGCCAGGCCGATAACGCAGCTGGCTACGGCGACAAAGTGACGTTGGCGGGGTGCTGGGCAGTGAGAGCGGCAAGAATGGGCGGATCACAGGCCGTCTTCTCTGGCAAAGTCATCTGAGCAGACGTCCGCCGGCGGGGCCATGGTGTAGAGGAGAGTGGTAAGAGCGTTTGAAGTCCAGGGACACGGACTGCGTGAAGATGCTACATGGCAGTGTTCTTGACGACCGGGACGCAGGTCTCGATGATGGGGAAGGTAGACTGGGTGGATGTGGTAGGTTCATGGGCTGCAGAGCAGGCGCCGCGACGACTTTGCTCTAGGATGTGAGAAGAGACGTAGGCCGCAGCGACTCGTCCACTGTCGGCGAAGAAACCTGCAGCATCGTCCAACTGTTCTCATCTTCCTCAGGTATATGCGAGTGCCGCTGTTGAACGTTGAAACCCCGAACCGGGGTGGTGATCATTGTCTTCGACGTCGTTCCCGTCACTCGACTCCACGTCGACGGGAGGCGCGCACAGCGAGCTCCGCCCACTGCCATCAGTGCACAGTCCACAATCTCCTGGCGTGTGTTCTTGTAGAAGCCGACATCGCCTTCCTCAGAATCTGAATCGTTCTCAGTTTCGCGGTCCACGTGTGTTCAAGGAAGTGAAGCCCTGCAAGCCGCCTGGTCGGTCGCCTTCTGGACATCCGCTCGCATGATCTCGCCATCGGATTTAGAGGAGGGGATAGAAACACCGTTTCCAGGCTCTTCTGGGGAGGACTGAAGTTTAGTAGGAGTGGTCTGAGGGGAGTTCGGGCTGAGTGAGGCACCGGAGCGATGCGTCGGGTAGAGCGGAGGGCGGGAGTGACTGTAATCGTGGACGCTTGTTGTTCAGATGCAGGAGTCTGTTTTGCGAGTCGCGCGTCGGGAGTTGGACTCTGTTCTCATCCTTCTAGGTAGTAGGTGGCGAGGTCGGGAACGCGGGACGCGGGACGTGGGTTTATGCAGCGGCTGGCGACCGCGGACTCGACAGTGCCGGTGGATGATAAAGACAACATGTTCTGTGAGAGGTTAGCAGAGTCTACGAGATTGCACAAACGAACGCGCACTCGTCTCTGCCGATGGCTGCTTTTATCGATGCCCGTATAGCGACCTTAGCGTCTTCTTGTAAGTCCACGACTGCCAGTGTGCCTTCATTTGGTCTATACTTCCAAGAAACCTATGGTGAGAACTCAGCAAGCTGAGGATGACGAGGCACTCACAGCATGGTCAAAGTTCTCGCCTTGCGCAAGGATTGCGGGCATTGAACGACGGCACCCCCGCTTCCCTCCCTCCCGCCTCGCTGCGCTCGTTCTTTCGGCCCACGTGTTCTCCTTCATCGCAGCCGTGTCGCGTTTGCCTCCAATTCCCTTTCCCCTTCGGTGCATGCACTCTGGATGATGCCCCGCCTCAACTGCCCGTGCTCAGCGTGGGTGTATGCAACCTACTTACAGCGCCAGTGCGGAGCGGTAGCACATGGCCTACAGTAGCGTCCCCTTGCGGGTGCGTTCTCCGGTTATTGTCTTTTTTCAAAGACGTGCTACTGATCTGCATCGGCGTGAGCTCAATGTCAACATCAACGTGAGCGAGCGAGCAGCCCATGCCTCCGCACCTACACCTCCATATTTGAATCACAGGCCCCTACGTTCGCCCTATTAGACTGGTGCGCAATCATACCACCTGCGCAAATGCTCACCTACGTCCTCGACTCGATTACGCGCAGCTCGCCAGGCCGAGGCGCACGCTTTTGGCGACACCAACAGCCTATCGACTGCGTATCCGTCCAACGTCGACACCGACGACCCACCCTCGCCACCTCGCATCCATCTACGCGATTCATCAGAGCGTCGACCCCTCCTACAAGTCCAACGACAGCGGAGGCTCACCGCTATCATTTGCATTAGGATGACGGCTACGGCACCGGGGAAACAAAGACGATGAGCTCTGCAGAGCGCTGCGCGCCTGCGCAGAGGCGACTTCGCGTAAGCTGTTGGCGCAGCACCCTTCCTCCTACCCTATCGTCATCCGTTTTCCCTTTTTCTTTCTCTCACTTCCTCGACGACGCGCACGAAGCGTGTGCATATATACATTGACTACAGATAATGTATACATCTCATCTCCTTTGAAGCTCCCTCCGTTTCTCGCGCCCGCAGCATGCGCATGGTGTCTCAGCACTCGATATTCACCCCGCCTGTGTGGCCCGGAAGGAAACCATATGAAATTGAGTATAGCTATGTACGTGAAGAAAAATACTCAACGTGCTAGCGCGCGACATCGTTTGCCACGTTCACCATACATCATAGCTGCCAATCAACTGCGCACCCGGTGAGCACGATGATTGAATTGAAATCGTATTCAACGACGTACGCTGAGGGCCATGTCTCGCGCGGTGGTCGTCAGGTCGGGCGCACTCGCCACGTCACACGAGGCAATCGACTTGGACGAGGACTGATGCGAGGACGATGAGGGCTCTTAAGAGCCGTTGCTCCGCATAGCCATTGACGACCGCAGAGCCTATAGAGATGGAGGGCGGCGAAGGATTGGAGTACGGAGAAGGATTGGAGCGCGCAGGAGGATCGGAGCGCGGATGTGATCATGTAGAGTAAGTTTGTCTCGAGCGCGTCGACGTGGTGACTGCGAAAGAGCGCATCGAGAGCTAGCCATGACGCTGCTGTCGGGGACACTGTCATCGGCGACGAGATGGAGACAAAGAACTGAATGAGGTGCTCACCTGTGTATCGAGTACTGTGAAACCTCGGCTGAGGTTGAGGCCTTGAGGGCGTGGGTGCTTTGCACCGCCGAGATGAGCGTCGCGAACTGGACAGCACAAGACTCACCAGGACACCCGGGCCCTCATGCAGGCGATCTCAACGCCGGCTCGCGCAACCATCCGTCGGATCGTGTTCTTGCTTGCTAGGCACGGAGGCCTTTGAAAGGCTCCGAGAGGTGTGCGAGTCTTCGATTGATCTACGGTTACAGCCCATGTTCGATGCGGGAGCCAGCGTCTTGAGGTCGGTGACGACGTTGAACTTGGGAAGTGAAAACAGGGATCGCTGGGGCGGTCGCAAGGCGCAAAAGCACGATTCGGAGTTTCACAGGGTAGCGCGCCAATACGATGATCCGATCGGATCGATAAAGCTGTGCCCTGCCTCTTTGCCCTCAACCACCATCTCGTCGCTGTAGGTTGCCTGGCCCCATCGCTGCGTCTCAGAAACAACCAATCTGACACAATTATTCTGTCCAGACACTCACTCTCAAGATCTTGATCAAAGGAAATCAACAGACACAACTGCCCACAGTGAGCAAGTGTTTGTCAAAGTTCCTGTAAAGTCACCTTGACAAGCACTGTCTGTCAAGGCAATGGCAGAACAAGTCTTGTCCCTTAGATTGGTGCTGGAAGTGTTGCCTCTGGGTCATCCCAATCGCTTAAAGAGTCTCAATGACCTGGCTAGTGCTTTGTTGGGCCAGTTTCAGCAGGTGGGCGGAATGCCAGATCTGGAGGAGGCCGTTTTGCTGTACAGAGAAGCCTTGGATTTGGCACCTCCAGGTCATCCTATGCGGCCATTGAGCCTCAATAACCTGGCAAATGGAGTGATGGCCCAGTTTGAGCAGCTGGGTGGGATGCCATATCTGGAGGAGGCCATTTTGCTGCACAGAGAAGCCTTGGATTTGACACCTCCAGGTCATCATAATCACTCATCAAGCCTCAATAACCTGGCAAATACTGTGAAGACCCAATTTCAGCAGGTGGGCGGAATGGCATATCTGGAGGAGGCCATTTTGCTGCACAGAGAAGCCTTGGATTTGACACCTCCAGGTCATCCTGATCGCTCAGTGAGTCTTGATAACCTGGCAAACACTATGAAGACCCAGTTTCAGCAGGTGGGCAGAATGGCAGATCTGGAGGAGGCCATTTTGCTGCACAGAGAAGCCTTGGATTTGACACCTCCAGGTCATCCTATGCGGTCATTGAGCCTTAATAACCTGGCAAACGGAGTGATGGCCCAGTTTGAGCAGCTGGGTGGAATGCCATATCTGGAGGAGGCCATTTTGCTTCACAGACAAGCCTTTGATTTGATACCTCCAGGTCATCCTATGCGGTCATCAAGTCTCAATAACCTGGCAAATGCAGTGATAACCCAGTTTGAGCAGCTGGGTGGAATGCCATATCTGGAGGAGGCCATTTTGCTGCATAGAGAAGCCTTGGATTTGATACCTCCAGGTCATCCTATGCGGTCATCAAGTCTCAATAACCTGGCACGTGCTGTGATGACTCAGTTCCAGCAGCTGGGCAGAATGTCAGATCTGGAGGAGACCATTTTGCTGCATAGAGAAGCCTTGGATTTGAGACCTCCAGGTCATCCTATGCGGTCATCAAGCCTTAGTAACCTGGCAATTGGAGTGAAGGCCCAGTTTGAGCAGCTAGGTGAAATGTCATATCTGGAGGAGGCCATTTTGCTGCAGAGAGAAGCCTTGGATTTGATACCTCAAGGTCATCCTGAGCGGTTATCAGATCTCAATAACCTGGCAAATGCTGTGATGGCTCACTTTGAGCAGCTGGGGAGATTACCAGATCTAGTAGAGGCTATGTCTACCTACAGTCAAGCATATGCAGTGTATATGCATGATGGGCATCCAGGGGTTATACATAGTCTTCAAGGCCTTGGTGTCTGTCTCATTAAGCGAGACAGTCAATCTGGCTCTAATATATCAGATGAAGCATGGAATAAATTTGAACTTGCCAGCGATTATATATATGCTAGTGTCACAAAGCGGTTGGGATGTACTCTTGGATGGGCCAGACTAGCCTATAAGTACAACCACAAGTCCACTATGATTGCCCATCAAAAGGCTCTACTACTTCTTGAACAGTGCTTAACTGTATTTCCTACCCCTGAGCTACAGCACAATTTTTTTCAGACTGTTCAAGGGATATCAGAATTGGCCTCAGATGCTGTATCATGGGCAATTGAGAGTGGAGACTTGCAAGAGGCAGTTGAGGTCTGGGAGCAAGGGAGGGGCATTTTATGGTCCAAGATGAGAGACTATAGATATCCAATTAAGCAGTTGAAGATTCAAAATGCAGTGCTTGCTGAGCAGTTTGAAGATATCACTCAGCAGTTAGATCAGTTGACAACTACCTATCATACTAAATCTGATTCTCTGAGCAGTCGTGTATTGGAAAAGCAATTGACAAGAAAGAGAAAGCTAAATGACAAGTGGAATGATATTGTCAAAGAAATACAAGGTGTACCAGGATATGAGACATTTTTGACCATTCCATCCTTCTCAAGCATCAGAAGAGTTGCTTCAGAGGGGCCTGTCATTCTCATCAATATTTCTCACCATCGCTCAGATGCTCTGATTCTCTATAGTGTTGATTTGGACCCTATCCATGTGCCCTTGCCAGACACTTCCACAGGCACAGTATTTGACATTGTTGATTGGTTGGCAAAAGGATTAAAACTAGGACAACTTTCCAATAGTCCGGCAGATAGTCAAGCAGAGAGTTCATCACGGGCATATGATGATGCTTGTAAGGATGAGACCATTCATGCAGTCCTCACTCATCTCTGGAAGTATGTTGTATGTCAAATCTTCCAAAAGTTGGATGAGCTGGGTTTGGCCAAGAATTCTAGAATTTGGTGGTGTTTATCAGGAAAGCTGTGTACTCTACCCATACATGCAGCACAGCCATTCAAGGGGCATACAGACCCTGAGCAACAACTCTCACAGAGATTTATTCACTCATATACTTCAACTCTTGACTCACTGATCAGAGCTAGAGAAGGCATTGTAGTGAAAGAGAGAGGAGCTGCGCCAAAAATCCTTGCTATGGCAACAAGCTCTTTAAAAAAGGTCTATGAAGAGATCGAAGTTATATGCAATGTGAACCCTGACATGCAAAAGCTTGTTGGAAGTGGAGTCACTCATGATACTATGATAGACAGCCTTGCAAAATCCCCTTGGGTGCACTTTGCTTCTCATGGACATTTAGATACAAAGCAACCATTCAAATCAGCATTTGAACTGCATGATCATGCTAGGTTCACTATTTTGGATCTCTTGAAAGCCAACTTGCCAGATGCTGAGCTAGCTGTTCTGTCTGCTTGCCACACTGCAGCTGTTGACCAACACAATACTCCTGATGAAGGGATAAGTCTGGCAGCTGGTATGCAATTTTGTGGTTTCAGAGGTGTTGTTGGTACACTGTGGGCCATGGATGACAATATTGGCCCTATCTTGGCTAAAGAGTTCTACAAAAGAATGCTTCATCCTGAGAACCAAAAGAAGCCTATTGACTTCAGAGATGCTGCCAAAGTTCTCAAGGCTGTGACAAAAGAGATGAGGAGAAATGAGGAGCTCAAAGCCTTGCATTGCTGGGTCCCCCTTGTTCACATTGGTGCTTGAGAGTTTTGCTGGTGAGTCATTTATTAATATTTCTCTCACAGAATACTTGACTAACTGTCCTTTTTTTCAGACATGACTTATAAGCAGAGTTACATTGTGGGAGTTGAATAGGGAACATAGTGACCAGTACCTTATGTTCCTCTGGTGTACTTGTTTAATATAGACTGAAATTTCCTATCCCATCTCCCTATGCTTTATCCCTAAACACTCCTACACACATTCATCTTGTACTTGTCTGGGCATGGCCATTTACTTACCAACGGACATTCTACGTACGCTCACGGACTCTGTCTCATCCAATGCGCATTGTATATTCATTGATTCGTACGCTACCCGTCTCATAGTACTTACTTGACTCGGCCCGCAGTGCTCTGTTTACATATGTTTGGCTCGCGTCTCGCTCACAGTCGCCTCCCGCTCATGTACTTCTCCTTGTCGAGTCAACGCCAGCAACGAGCACCCGCTCTGTTCTCGAACCCCCCTCTGCTTCTCACACTCGGCCCGTTACAGTACTGCGGTGGCATCATTGGTGGCGTGACATGCCGTTACATGTGACGCTCGGTCATGTTGTCGCGATGACAGGCACCGCAGTTGTATGGAGGCCTGGAGTGGACAGGTCGGAAAAGGAAACTATTGATGCCATCAGTGGGGGGACCCCAGCCACTACAGATGTGTCATCTGCCTTCCCAATGCAGAAGTACAGAGTTCTAGCCGAGTTAATCCCCTTATCGGGTGGTATGGTAGAGTGGCACATGCTCGGTAACCCAGTATTGCTTTTCCAAGCTTTGAATTTGATCTGAGCTTGAGGAGGGAGATGCAAGTCCGATATCACGTGACCACCTCGGAATTAGACTGCTGTGTTAAAGTCTGGCACCCCATTTTTCATCTTATTCTGAAGGACTTAGGAATACATTTCACCTCTAGATTTTGGAAGCCTGAGCATACTATGCCTTCTGTTTGGTGCTCAATCCGTACTTTATTCTACATGCCAAATGCCCCTAACTGGAAGCCACCGTGCGGCGACAACACTCAGAGGGCATCCGGAATCAGGCGCTCGTGCAAGGAACCAACTATGATTGCCGAAAGAACGTGCTAGCACTGTGTACGTGAGGGAGAGGGAATAGAGAGATGAGCGAGACAGCGCTGTCGTGCGCGTATATAAGACGAGCGTGTCGGCCGAAGTAGCAAGAAGCAATAGAAGGATCTGTATATAGTAACAAACACTCCGAAACGGGTACACGTGTCGGCCTCATCGGATGTGTGACCGCGCGTAGTAGACGTGAGTCTACACTAACTCCGACTTTGCCTCTGCCGCCCACGCAGCATGATCCTGTGCACTGCAATAATTGTCCAACAACACCTGGCTAATATGTGCAAGTCTCACCGCACATTTGCACTATCCCATTGTTTTCTGTTATATAAATTCTTCAAACGTCGGAATAGGAGTTAGTACGTGCTTTTGGCAACCTCGGAGTTGTGCCGGTCCGCACAAGTATACCCTTATCCCAGCATTTTCCGGTTCATTATACAATAAGGAAATGAAATGATTCAGATGTATGGTACATTGAGCAGATGGAGAATATCAAACATACCAGGACTCGGAGAACAAGTCCGACTCTCAACTCCAAGTCTGAATGTCTAAGAGTGAGTTATTAATCACCATGCTCTCATTCTGCAAATTTTCTACACTGCACCTGTAATCTACAACCTCCTTGTTCTGTGTTTCATTCCACACAACTGGAATTGCCACTAACTCCGATCTGACTCTGACTGCAGTCTGACTCCGACTTTGGTCCGACACTCTAGTCCAAGTCTGACTCTGGTCCAAGTCTGACTCTGGTCCGACTCCGACTCCGAATCCGGTCCGACTCGGACTCCAACTCCAACTCGGACTTTGTGTCTGCACAGCATGATACTGCGAACTCCGTCTACTGTCAGCCCCAATACGTGTCCGCTTCACCTCACACTTGCTCTCTACCATTGTTCTTCTATCATTTTGATCCTTCAATCCTTGTTCAGTGTTTTATTCTAAACACCTGAAATTGCCACCAAATCCGCTCTGACTCTGACTCCGGTCAAACTCCGACTCTGGTCCAACTCTGACTCTGGTCTGAATCCAAATACTCCGAATCTGGTCCGACTCTGAATACTCCCCGAATCCTGTCCGACTCGGACTCGTTAAGTCCGACTTTTGTCAATTCTGCCCCATAGTTTGGTCTGCTTCTTTGACCCTCCTTCACCACATTCACTATGTGTATCATGTGTATTTATTACTATTTACTGTCCTGTTATCTTTGGCTACGGGTGCTCATCACTAGATATTGATCAATCATTATATATTATCTGACTAATACACATAGGAGTTCCGGGGGACAGGGCGAGCCGAGCGTGCCGCGCCCTCTCGATCGCAGCTGTCCACTCCAGGCCTCCATACGGTTGAGCCCGACGGGCCACCATACGGCTGGCGCGGTGAGTTGCAGGTGTCGGGCAACATGATCATTGCGAGCAACAACACCAGCCTCTGCGTCCGCATCTGCATCCCGCGGTGCAGCGCGCTCGCGGGCACATGCTCCAGTGCCGGCGTGTGCGAGATCGTGCGGCGCTTCCCACGCATGCCGTCGCACTCCCCAGGCTGTTATACGCAGACTCGAGCAGGGGCTCCTCGTGCGAACTCCTCCAGCTCCTCGATCATCTTGTACGGCTGCGAGAGGGGGTGCTGCACGTGCTCGTCTCAGCTCTGCCCTGCGCGCTGGCGGCCCTCGAGCTGCTTTAAGTGCTTGTTGTCATGCGAGAGGTTGCACTGGCGCGCGCGCGTCAGGTACTGCGACACTGTGTCTTCCGCGTCGTCAAGCTCGCAGATGATTTGCGCGCGCAAAACCAGTTTGTGACGTCGATCAGCTCGTCCAGGTATACATTGATCGACCAGGCGTCCCTGT
The DNA here is from genome assembly GCA_019914985.1 of Auriscalpium microsporum. Classification (NCBI taxonomy): domain Eukaryota; kingdom Fungi; phylum Basidiomycota; class Agaricomycetes; order Russulales; family Auriscalpiaceae; genus Auriscalpium; species Auriscalpium microsporum. Next base: position 705,188 of record JAHLMG010000016.1, on the reverse strand, counting down.
AGCTTAATAGCTATACATACCGATGGTCGTCGGTCAATGCATTACAATGTATGACCGATAAGGTATATATTATAATGGGTACCCGACAAATGCCAAATATGTTTGATCATGTGACTAGGTCGGAAAAAGTCTGGAAAAATCGGAACAAATAGTGAAAATATTCTCCAGCAAAATGTTCCCACGGTTTTGGCAAAAGAGTGGCATTCATTATATTGCATAAGAATAACATAATTGGCTGCCTGCAGGGCTCGTAAAATCGCAAAAATAGATAGAAATATGGAGAAATTATAATATACTTGGGGGCACCGGTTTCCAGTCTATATCTGTTCCCACGCATCGAAATATTCCCACAGGGCCAAAAGATGTCATTTTCAATCATTTGCGCTGATATATAATTATTTCCGTAGGCCTTGATAAAATAGAAACAAATGAAGAAAAATTGGACTATATATAGGGGCACTGTTTGCTAGCTGATATCTGCTACCACGCCTCGGAATATTCTCATGGTCCCAAACAATTTCATTTTTCATCATTCACGCTGGTACATAATCCTTTCTCTAGGCCCTGGGAAAACCCATTGATAAAGATACAGTAAATGCATTTATGATGTAAAGTTACATGTTCATCATAAATAGAAATTGTTCTGAGCCCAGTCCATTAGACTGTGAGCTGGACAGAAGCACAAACCAAGAGAGTATCTACTAAGAAATATCCTGCAGTCATGATCTTCTTTACCTAAGCTACCAAAATTTGTACATGGATAGCTCTGAGTACCCACATTTTGACCCCTTTTGTATACATTTGGCATGGTCTGACTGCTGTAGATGCCCAGTTGGAGTGGAATTAGTATCTACCAATACTTTCCATATTTACTAGCTTTTAGAGAGCCATTGCTGAGCATGGCAGTACGATTCCTGAAATCTCTCACATATGCAAGGCAATGCAGTCACAAGACCATCAGCATGTGGTGCCTCTTTGTTGTACATATAGCAGCTCAGGCGCTGCAAGACGTGGCAGCCCCGCGCCAAGCATGTGTGTGGCGGCCTTCTGTCGTGCTCTCCCTCGCTGCTTGAGACACAAGACATCGCCTGTAGGCAGTACATTGATTCTCAGCGCATATATTTGACTACTTATGCCATACACGCCGACCAGTCCATTCCTCCCAGCCCCCCGGGCCCCCTTCCACATCATGTTGCAGGTACTGCAACGCGCTGCCCGACAATGTGCTCCATGCGTGCATTGTACCAGCAGCTCGTGCTCTCGCCCCCGCGCCGACCTGTGCGACATCGCGCCGTGCATATATCTTGCCGCCGCCGCCGTTATCTACGCACTGTGCTCCTGCTGCGAGGCCACACCCACACCCTCTCACTCGTCTCCTTCGCGTCTGTGGTCGCGCCTTGGTGCACTTTGTCCACAGTGTGCGCCGTCTGAGCACGGGTCCACCCCGGTGAGCTCCCACCATGATGCCGAGTCGCGAAGGCGCGGTCACAATGCCTCATTGGGCATCCAGTCGCGCCTTGATGTGCCTTGTCCACGGTGCGCACCATTCCAGTCGTGCGCACCATGGTCCAGAGGCGCATCCCGTGTCGCGCTCAGATCCCATCCAGCCTGAGCGCGTGTTGACGGCCTTGTTCATGCCTGGCGGCATGCACACTTGCCCAGCCCAATGCGTGAGCAACGTCTTGAACGTGGCCCACACATCCGTGGGCCTCATTGAGGTGCGTCCAGGAGCTGGTGCAGGACTTAGGAGTGTTGGCATAGGCCGCCGCCACTGCACGTCCAGCAATGACGTAGCCCGTAGCTGCATGATGTTGCACACATCTTCTAAGATCAAGTAGGTTAGTTGAATAAATTATGTACAATGCGACGAGGTACGTATCTAGGAGCTGGGGTCTCTCAGAGCAATGCTGCGTTGGTCACACAGTGTGCACAGTGTTGCACACCTTGTCAAGTAATTTCCAGCTGTGCGCGTGAGCACCGGCGTGTGGCTGCACAGCCCGCGAGGCATCCAGATTATACGCACACGCCGGGCGATCTTGAAGACACTTGGTGATGCGCTGAGACTGTGCGTCGTTGCAGTGCCTTGTCCAGGGTAATATGGCGCCTACAGAGTTGTCCGCTTGGCACTTGGGACACTTGTCCAGTGCAGTCGTGTGCGCTGTTGTCCAGAGACACATCGCGGGTTGGGAGACAGCTTGCAACAAGGGTCCAAGCTAAAGAAGCAGGATGGACGGTGGCGCGTTGCGAGCACATATCGGGGGCTGCGAAGGTCAGGGCAAAATGCGATGTCGATGGCGATTGCAAGGTGCAGGTGAAAAAGACGCGCAGGGCGTTGCAGCTGTGGGTGGTGGACAAACAGTGGTCTAGTATGCATGCATGCGCACGCGCTTGTTGCACGTCGTCAAGAAAGCGAGAGAAGAAATTCAGGACTGGGCCAATAAAAGGGACCACAAAACAGGTGCTGTGCATACAGCTCATGCGAAGTAGTCGCTGTGCGGCGCTACGCAGATGCGAGCGACAGCCGGCGGCACAATACGGTCCTCCTTGTCTTCATCTTTGTCATTGCCGTGGTCCTTGCCATGGTGATTGTGGTCATGGTGGTGATGCTCACCCTGCGGCGAGGAGACGCGGTGCCAAGCGTTGTAGCATGAACGGCCAACAGTGAAGGCAGCAGGGTGAGCTGAGGAGGCCAGTGGAGGTGTGTTGAAGGCCGGCGTGCGCAGGAGATTGCGCGGGTGCTGCAGAGGAAGTTACAGGGAATGGAGAGACGGCTGTGGAAGATGCGGTGACCTTGATCGCTTGTGGTGCTGGTTGGCATGGCCACAGAGGACGGCGCCTGCACAACTGACACATAGATAATTAGTCCTACCAGGTGCACGACACCGTGAATCATTGGTGCGCGCAATGCGGAGCAGGGCGTGGTCATGCGCAAAGCTGGCACGTGCTCATCAGTACTTTCCTCAGAGCTCTGAGATGCTCTGACATCAATGAGTCAGTGATGTCAGGGCAGGTCAGGGCGTCCATATGTCAGAAGTCACACATGGCACACAGTTTGATTCCTCGCGCGACGACAAGTCGAACACCCTCGTTGACCTCTCACTCTTTACTACACGCTACGCACTGGTAATCATACTCATCCCTTTTTAGAACCTTCACCAAGTTCACCTTACCATCACTGAGCGTCCTATGGGGAGATTGTGACCAGTTTTGGTAAGTAAATCAGTCAGCATCATGGGTACTTACAGACATACTACTTACCTACTCACTGGCAGTGCACCTGTCTCCCCTGATTGATGCTCTCATGCACCGTACCCAGCATACTCCCAAACGTGTCGTTGAAAGGTGTAGAGGGGCTCCAGTGCCGTCCAGAGGAGGAAGTAGGGAAGTTGTAGAATCGACCAGGTACGCAACCTGCAGCCACCTCTTCTCCCCATCTTCACTGCACATCACCAGACCCATATCTACACTCTTCCGGCCGCGTCAACTTGCAGGAATATTCTCGAACAAGCACCGCCATGCCAGTGTGCTTAGAGCGCAATAGCACAGCCAGTACCATGACCCAATAGCCAACATCTACCCCCGCTCGACCCTCTAAGAGCCCTGTGCTCCCTGCCTCCAGCCTCGCATGTCTAGCTCAAAAGCCTCGAGGATGGAATGATCTAGATGTAGAGCAAGTCTGGCGCCAACCGTGAAGAACTCCGCATGCTGCGTGAGGCGAACAAGGAGCTCGTGAACTAGCCAGCTGCAGCTGGCCGAGGCGTCACGAGTCCCCGCCACGCCCCAGAAAAAGCTGCCCTTGCCCACGGACGATGATGGGTACCAGCCGGTAGTAGGGCGGTAAATGTCTTGTATACCTGTCCCTAGAGCGCAGCGCACGGTACCGTTGTGTGTGTGTGAGGGGCGAGTCGTCAGTGGTCCCGAAGTCTCTGGGAGTGTCTCCGAAGTGGGGGAAAGGTGTTCGAAAGGCAAAGGCAAAGTGTTCGGGAGTGATCCGAAGTAGGAAGTGGGGGGGATGTTACGATCTGTGTGTTCGGAAACAATGTGTGGAGCGTCGAACGTTCGTGCGGTGTAGGCAAAGTTGATAGCCGAAGTGTCGAAGTTCCGAAGTCGAAGTCGAGGTCCCGAAGTCGCGAAGTTCCGAAACGTCGAAATCGAGGTTCCGAAGTCGAAGTCGAAGTGTCGAAGTCGAAGTGTCGAAGTCGAAGTGTTGAAGTTCCGAAATGTCGAAATCGAGGTTCCGAAACGTCGAAGTCGAAGTCCCGAAGTGGAAGTGGAAGTGTCGAAGTCCCGAAGTCGAAGTTCAGGTTCCGAAATGTTGAAGTCGAGTCGACGTCGAGGTTCCGAAGTCGAAGTTGAGGTTCCGAAGTCGAAGTCGAAGTGCCGAAGTCGAAGTCGAAGTGCGGCAGTGACGAAGTGGTGAAGTCTGGGTTGGAATCGAAATCGAAGTTGAAGGGCAAAGGTGGATGCGAAATGAGAATAGGATACGTGCGTCGAAGTCGAAATCGAAATCGAAGTCGGAGTCGAGATCCGAAGTCAAAATCAAAGTCGCGATGTGAATCGAAATCGAAATGGAAGGTCGAGGGTGGAATCGAAAGGCGAATACTATACGTGCGTCAAAGGCGAAGTCGAAAGTCAAAGTCAAAGGCGAAATCGAAGTCGGAGTCGAGATCCGAAGTCGAAGTCAAATACTATACGTGCGGCGTGCGGCGTGCGGCGAAGTCGAAGTCGAAGTCAAAAGGTGCGAAGTCAGAAGCGCTTTGACAACACGAGTGGTCGAGGAGAGGCTCTAGCGAGAGTCTCGAGACGTGGGGGATGAAGGGGGCATAGGATATGATCACATCTGAAAAATTTCAATTTTATCTAGCAACCAGTCATAGAATGTAGCTTATATATCTGTCCTGTGAAATGTATAGCTCTTGATAGCCATGATAGGTAGCATAGATGAGGTGTCCAATCTATAGTCTTACATAGCTGTCATAGGTTGAGGTGCTTTAGCTATAGTCTTACATAGCTATTATAGTTTTGCATGATCACTATGGATGCTATGGAGCATTGGTTGTTGCTATACAAGCTATAGCTACTAGTGTGTACCCATGTACACTATATCACTCCAGTTTCAGAAACAAAATCATTATTGTATTTATATTTAGATAAATATATATACATACATCTTCTAGGACTGTATCTCATAGCCATCTGTCCTGCGACTGCACTCCCAGGAGCCACTGGGTTCGACGTCGTGCAGGGGAGTGCAGGTGAAGGGCAGATAGATATGTGACACCACACAGAAAGAGCAGGACACGTACCTGGGTTGTGCAGCGGTACACCGGAACGGTGTGGGTGGGCGGCGTGGGTGAAGTGCGGGCAGCGTGGGCAGGGTGACGTGTCAAGGCGTAGGCAGCGCGGGGGTCTGTCGGGTCGTCGGCGCACATATTGTGTTGGCGTGTAGGTAGGGCGGGGGCGTGACGTGACGGTGGTCGTGGTGGGAACAGTCCGGGCCCGATACATAAGTGTCCTGCGGGTGTGGTTGGCAGTGTGGGTGACGTGGCAAATCTCATGCGCACGTAGTGGCGGCGTGCAGTCGTTGTGGAAGTCGTCCGGGCGTTGTCCGTGACGTGGCAAGGTCCACGCGCGTCTGGTGAGAAGACGGCGCACGGGCGGGCGATGTGAGTGTGGGGCGTATCAAGCAGGTGCAGGTCGTGACGTGGCGCGCGCGACTGCAACAAGACGAATCGCGGGCGAGTCGAGCGGCAAGAACGCGAGCGAGGCGTGACGTGGTGGCAAGTGCGGGGAGGAAAAGATGGGCGACTCACTGAGATCGAGCCCCTTGGGCTTGTCTCGTCCTGCTCCCTCTGCCTGCCGCCCTCTGCTCAATCTCTCCTCCTAAAGCATGCGCGGCTGGTGCGCGGTGAGGTGGCGCCGGTGCGCGTCACGTCGTCATCGAGTTTTGAGTGCGCGGCAAGCGGGTGAGGCGGCAACATGGCGGTATGGTGCGTGGGCACACAACGAGCGAGGGAAAGCCGGTGGGGTTGGCGGCGCTGTGAGCACGGGGCGAGCGTGTGACGTAAATGTGGCGGCATGCAGGGAGCACAGGGTGGTGCAGTGCCGGCGTTGTGGGGAAGGCAGGATGGGGAGAGGCGTTGGCGCATGTGGTGTGATGTGGTGGAGCGTGCTGACGTGAATAGCGAGCGAGGCGGCGGCGCTGGGGTGTGACACATGAGGGTTGCAGCGTGTGCGCTGAAGGGCGAACGTGATAGCGGCGCCGGGATGTGGTGGGGTCGCAGTGCGTGCGTTGAGCGCAGCACTCGGCGAGCAAGGCGATGGCAGCGCCGGCATGTGACGTGGTGAGTCACAGCGCATGTGTTGAGCGCAGCACGCCGGCGGGTGAGGTGGGGCGAACGGCATGGGAAGAGATGGCGGTTGCAGGGCGAGGGTGCGCATTGAGAAGCAGAGCTGGGGTTGTCGGCATGCGGGAAAAGGCGTGCGGGGCGCACACAGTGCGAGGGTCGTGTGGGCGAACCGTGCACATTGTGATGTGCGCGCAGGTGGGCGGCATGCGGAAGTGGTGGGTATCTTGCGTGCACAGTGGCGGTGTGCAATCGTCGTGCGGGCGTGGTAGAAGGCGCGCAGCAAGTTGTGCATGACGTGGCCAGGTGTGCGCGCGATTGCAGCGACACAGGAAAACGGTGCACGGCGCGACCAGGCGGGATCGGGGGAGCGTCGGGGTGGACAAGGGTGGGTGGAATGAATGAGCAATTCACTTACCTATGTCAAGTCGTTTGCTCGCCCTCTCAACCTCTCGTCCTCTCATCCTTTCGTGTTTATCTCCTTGGTCTTCAAGCGGAGGTGGCGATAGAGGTGAAAAGTGTGTGAGGAAGATTCTGTCGGTGTGTAGGAGATGTAGCGGTGGTCGAGGGTGGAGGCAGTCACTCAACTGCACTTGCCGCGAGTCCGCTCCAAACGCGCGCCCGAGCTGCCCGAGATGCGTTGACGAGGATGTATCTTGCAAACCGTGGTCCACATACCTTGATTTATGCTGTATAAATTTAGAGTGATATACATACAGTGGTTATATACACGATTACAGATGTCCATAATTTTGTGTGGCCTATACCATCTGAAATTGCGCAAACAATGTGCACACTCTGCCAAAAGATGCTCAAAAGTCAAGATCTGTCTGATCGATCATATTTTAAATTTCTGTAATACATGGTAATATTACAGGGGTGTTCTGCGCACCGTCGGAGAATATCCCGAGAGTATTGGAGTCGTGTATGGAGTGTGTTGCATTCTGTCTGATTCCGACACCCGTCACCCAAACTAAAGAAACAGTCATGTGACGCAACAGGGTCCGTGCGCGCATGCTGCCTATAAAGGCAGCTGCCTTTTCGCGCCGTCTTCACGCGCACTTTGCATTCCCCCTTGACTTCATCTCAACTTCCTCCCGACTTCAACAATTCGATGTCGCATTCAACAACTTCAAGAGCCTGTAAGTATCTTCCTTCTTTTGACTTAGACATCTATTAGTCATTCACTGTCTTCTCTTCTAGGATTAATTGCTACTATCTTGGCTGGTAAGTTATGCATTATATTTTCTATCCTATTCAACTTTTTACCCCTGAGTCTCTTTCAGAGTCCCTCTTTGTAGCTTTTATATATGTAACATATGTATTGATGTTGTACTTATGACAATAAATCAATAAACTCTCTTTTGAATGTTAATGCTGATATCATTTAAGTTCAAATGTTGGGTCACTTCAAACATCTTTGGTGGTTACTGAATAGCTAGAAAAGAATAGTGAGCATGTATATGATATATCAAGCTTATAGTTTCACAAGTGTGTATAGTTACCAGGTCTGTTAGATAGCACCTGTAGCAAAGGTATGTTCATCCATAGCATCTGTAGCAAGGGTATGTACATCCATAGCACTCTATAGCACTCTATAGCACTCCATAGCAATGCTATGCTACTCTATAGGAAGCCTAAGGTCCTATATAAGCTATGAGGACCTGTACCTTGCTATGGCCCTATATAGGCTATCACGGTAGTATAGCCATATATAGCAAGGTTATTTTTTTCAGATGCAGGGGGATTGATCTGATGTCGAATATTGTACTAACGAGGCCTATATATACTACGAACAAGTCCGAACTAATATACAACCATGAGAACAAACCAGAGTATAAGTAGAACGAAACTCGAAGCAAGTGGGTCAAGATCACATGCAGTGAGTGAGTCGCAAACAAACAGTAAGTCAAACACCATTGCTAGAGAGCCTGAGAAGAGTAGAAATGAAACATAAGATGATGAAACATAAGGGACTCCACTGTCGAAATGTGCGCCTAACTCCGAAATATGTTCCGAAGTCGCTGCGGCGATTGTGCGAACTTCCGAAGTATTGCGTTGCGTAGCAGTTCGAAGCAGTTAGGAACGCTTCGAAGCACATCTGGAGGGCTATGAATAGAGTCGGAATGGGGGGGACAATACTAGGAATGAGGGGGCAATGTTCTGGAGTTGACATGGCCTAGGTGCGGCGCAGCCTAACAATCTCGTGGAGTGTTTCAACTTTCGATCATGTTTGAGGCGGGTCTGATGATGATGGGCCTTCGAAGTCTGGACCGAATCACGTGCGGGCGCTTCGGAAAGATCCGTGGAGGCTGTGCTAGCGGGCCGAGAGCGGTGCGAGTTCGAAAGTCGAAGTCACGTGACTTCGAAATGAACTGCGCGACTTGACGAAAGTTCGAAAAGTGAGGTGATATCCTTGCCCAGCTCAGAGCCAGGCGTATCACCTCCTCCATACTGAAATGCTGACCGTCCACGGTCAGAGTGCGACTTGCGAAGTGCGCGAAGGTTGCAAGGTGCGTGATATGGAGTTTCCGAAGTGGGTCGGCGAAGTCGGGAATGATGAGGAGTGTGCCGAAGTGGAAGTCGAAGGTGCGAATCGTGCGGCTGCATCCATGCGGAAGACGCGAAGTGTCGGTGTGATGTGTCGAGACAGTGATGATGCGAAGTTCCGAAATGCGCTCCGAGTAAGTTCGGAGCATGACAGTGCATTGGGCATTGTCGTCGGCAGCCGAGATGGTGGAATGATGATGCCTCGAAATGTTCAGCGGCTGCGTACCACGTCCGAAGTGTTGCGAGAGTCGAGCAGCCAATACGACGAGGAAGGTGGCGAGACACAGGAATGTTCCGAAGTCGACGAGGCGCTGTTCGAGGTTTCGAAACGTCTCGGCGCGAGCGAATTCGTCAAGTTGGGCCTCCTCTGTCGGTGCGAAGCCTGTGGCACAGGGTATACTGTGGTCGAAACGACGGTCGACGTCTGTGATGTGGTTCCTAAGGATGTGAGGCGTCCGAAGTGCACGAAAGATTCCGAAGTTGCCTAACTCGAAGGTCGGCAGACACTGCGGGCAAGGTCCGCTGAAATCGTTGATTTCACCGTGATTTCGGCGTGATTACAGACCTAAATATATTATCGAGAAATCACCATGTACACCGTAACAATATTCAAACTGAATTCTCCTTTGTGTTCACAATGATTCTCGAACCGCATTCAATTACACTTATATCAACCCTTCCATCAGATATAGGCAAGTGGGAGCAGTAGGGTTGAATTGTGATTGAGGAGTATCGCTTCTGTCTATACTCTTTGGAGATTTCATTGTAATTAAGATCCGAGACATTTGTATTCAACATGTATTTGTTGCATTAAAGGTACAGTACATTGACAATTATATTTTACCTTCAAGCATCCTGATGGCAGGGAAATCACCGTGTTTGCAGTATCAATGAGCTCTGAGAAGAGATCACAAAGAGATCAATCGGCACTCAATGATAAATAAATCCACCTTGAAGTCAACCTGAATGACGTAACAATCTTAAGTATTGATGCCGAAGAGCTCGGCAAGATCACATTGTGTGACTCTTTAGTAATGAGCACTACAATATATTCAGAGAAGATAAGAAGAAAACATCAGGCACGACGTCTCGACGTCTCGACAGTCTCGACGCGCAGACGTCGGCGACTAAAAGCATCGCGACTGCGAGACTTCAAGCTTCAGGGCGTCGGATGTATTACTCAGCTATGCATAGTCTTGTTACAGACCCTCCTGCCCATGTGCTTCACAGGTTACGAGCAGGTCCAAGCGCGAGCCGCGCCACTCCGGCGACATCCTCCTTCCGGCGGTCCACGTCTGTGACAAGCGCGTCATGTCGTGGAGTTTTTCTTGTGGTTGGAGCGCCGCCGCCGCCGCTATTTCCACGCTTGCGCGGCCAGGGAACGCCGAACTCACGCGGTGGATGAGTTGCTCGTCCGGCGCGTTGACGGACAAGACGGCGTTATACTCTGGCCCGTGCTCGCACCGCTCGAGACGCTCGGCGCCCTTGACGAGCACGCGCCGCGTATAGCAGCCATGTGTCCAGCCCGCCAACTGTCGAGCCGCGCGCCGCGGCTCCATGGCCTCGCCCTATCGCTGCCTCCATGCGCTCGTCCACGATTCCAGTCCTGCCGGTCGCGTGCCAAGCCTGCTTATTCCTTGCGCCCCTTGCGCGAGCAGCGACGTCTTCTTGAGTTTTGACGGCCTCATCTACGCGCAGGCGGCGTGGAGACTTGTCCAGCGCGAATTTGCGTGAGTTTCGTCTTGACTGGGGATTTCGACCTGCGCGCGTCCGTCGGCGTGAGGGCCTTGCCGTCCGCTAAAGCCGACACTTTCGAAAAGGGTAACCCGTGAGAAAGATAAGGCAGTACTCACTCGAGCTCACGAGTAGAATCCCGCCGACATCCTGGTTGATGATCTGCACGGACGTAATGCTTGCAAGCTTCTGGTTGCCGTTGTAAAACGACGTCAAGCGCTGCCGCCGCGACCAGTTTCAAACACTGCACCACAGAGTCAGACTTCGTGGCACCGACATCAGAAACTAGAACCGACCTGACGGTATCGCTTTCGTTTGCTACATGCAACAACGTGCGGGTCGTACCCGTGGAGAGCCATGGACAGTAGTGGTGTGCCCGTGATGTGGAAGGACGCGACGGTTTTGTCCCACGCGCGCTCCTCCGCCACTCTGCATGGACATGTGCGCGGGTCTCTGCCAGGACCTGCTCGTTGCGCTGCTGACGTCACGCCTGATAGTTGTACTCCAGACTCCCCGGTTCATCGGCCTCCGCTTGCTAAAAAAGGACCAATCAGCCCAAAATCCTCCACCTCCGGCATGGAAGTCACTCACCCTCATCTGCGGCTCCTTGAAATATTCGCAGCACCAGTCGTAAAACTGACTCTTCAGCGGCAGCACATCGCGAATCCCCGCGCCGGTCCCCAGCCCCAGGATGATGCTACTCCCTGCCGAGTCAGACGAGAATGTACCGTCTGATGGACTGTGCAGCGCGCCGCCGTGCTTCTTCGGGTTGTGTGACACACGCCGTCGTGCACGGAGGCGCTCCATGTCCTCTTCCATGAGGGCCTCTATCACGTCCGACGGCAAGAAGTCCATCGCGATCTCGCCCGGGGCCTGCGTCGGGGACACCAGCGCGCTGCGTGCGTACGCGGGTGGGGCGCGCGGGTACGGCGAAGCGTACTGCGCAAAGTTCAGGTTCGGCGACGGCGGGCGGGAGTAGTCCGGCGGCGCATCGGACGCGGGCCCGGCGAAAGGGGACGGCATGGGTGTGTGGTGGTGCGGCGACGAGCGCCTGTCCTCCAGCGACGGGAAGGCGATGCCGCCCGCGAGCGTCTTGAGTGCGTTTGCGAACGACGACGTGCGCCGCAGAGTGTTGCTGACGCCCGAGGAGATGGTGCTCGACATGGTGTCGCTGCGCGTGACGCTCGGGCGCGTGATCGTCGGCGACGCGGGGCGCGAGAATGCGGGCGATGAGGTAAGGGAAGACCGTCGCGACCGCGTGCCTGCAGGTGCGCGCGGGTTCAGCGGAGGCTGGTGCAGCGAGCTGCCCTCTAGCCGCGTGAATGGTGATTCGAGTAACAGGGCAGTGATGTAGTCCACAATGGTCTGCGCGTTCGTTGCGACCTCGTGGTAAGGGTCGACGGAGAGCTCGAGCAGAACCGCGAAATTTGTGGAAAACGATGAGATAATGACGCGATTCTCCTCGCGCACCTCGTCGTCATGGAAGCCGTCGAGCCACTCCGACACCGCCTGGCTTGTCACGTCATCCTCATGCAGCTGCGTCGCGGAGCCAGAGGTCGAGCGCCTGTCCTCTTCCCAGTAAACCCACGCGCACACGACAAAGTATCCTCGCCACTCCTTCACCAGACAGCTGATGACGACGACAAGGAGCTCCTTGCGCACCATCGGGTTAGCATCCTCCTTGATCGCAAGGGCGCTGCCCGTGACAACCGCCACTTCCATGCGGAAATGCACTCGCTCCTCAAGATGGTTCATCGTCCCCGCACCGCTTCCACCCGTCTTCGCGGCATCAGCCCACCCATGAACGTGCCCAGAGCAAAAAGCACAGCCGCACGGACCTCCGGCGAATCGTCTGATAGCATCGTGATGAACTTGTTCTGCGTGCCATTGTCCACGCCAAAAATCTTGATATCATCATTGCTGTCCCACATCTGCCCAATGCACAGGGCACACCACTGACGCAGTCGTTTTCCTCGAGCCTCTCAAAGCACGAGTGGAACGCCTTTTCCCTCCAACAGGCGTTCTGCCCGTGTGCAAAGTCCCTGGAGATCGCTGATAGCACGAACGCGCACATCGCCTTGTGCTCGGACCCGTTCGGAACGTATCCGTGCGCAGGGTCGTCCTGCGCGGCAAGGATATTTGAAAGGTACTTGTATCCACTGCTGTTGTACAGGTCGACCTGACACGAGGGGTCGACGGCGAGGATGCGCGCCCAAATGAAGATGAGAACGGGTCGGAGGTCCTGTCCGCCCGCCTGTAGGAGCTTGGAGATGTAAGGGAAAATGCCTATCGCGAGCGCAAGGTGCACCGCCCAAGGGCCGAGGTCCACGAACTGAGACAGTAAGATGAGCGCGCGCAAGCGGTGTGGCTGCGACAGCAGGACCTGGAGGACAATGGGGAGTTGCTCTGGCGGCTTGCGCAGGACCAAGTGATGGTCGTTCTTGTTGGCGTACGTGGGCGAGTGACCGAGCCCCGCAGATTCCTGCTCGTACTCCAATTCAGGGGTCTCTCCCTGCTGCGGTGGTAGTGAAAGAGAGCGTCGCTTGGTCAGTGCTGACCCACTGAGCGAGATTCACACCTCGAACGCCGTGAGCTGGTCGGCGAAGAACCGGCTGGGGATGTAAGTGTACGGCTTCTCACCGGACTTGGGCATGGCCGCTTGTGCCTGCGCCTGCCGCCGCGCACCAATGCTACTGCCCACATTCGTGACATTGCTCACGTCAGTGTGCTTGAGAAGTTCGGGTAATTGCCGCAGGCACGCGTCGAGGGCGAGGTCCCAAGAGGCCCATAGCGGATGCGTATTAGTTGGAGGTAGAGAGGGTGACGTGTGTGGTGTACACAGTGGTAGTTCTTCATTATTCGTTCGGCGAGTAGAAAGTTGCGGAATAAAGAGGCGATTAACAGGTCCGATTGGTAGAGACGCGTGAATACTTCGCGAGAGAATGTCGTCCAGGCAATGGTGTCAGTGATGGCAGTAAAAATCCAATTTAGCTCGCCCAAGGGAGTACGGCGATCCTTGAGGTCACCGGGCAGTTGCATGACCATGTCGGCAGTGATGTTGTTGGGCAACTGGTTGTGCATGACAAAGTAGCGGAGTGCAATGTCGATGGGTGAAGTGAGGCAAGAAGTAAAGATGTCGGCGGGGAGCTCCGGACATGAGGGTAGATGCTCGTTCGCTGCGCAGGCAGCGAGTTGGATGGACTCAGAGTAGGGAGGTGTGCCTTCTGCGCGCCCGGCGATCGCATTTTCGTTGTCTCGGCGCTGAGCGTAAACGTTGAAATTCATGAGAAGGTTGCCCGCCGCCGAACAATCCCAAATGTAAACGCATGGCGTTCCAAGCAAGTGCTGTACCTCCGCCAAGAATACTGCGTGTAGTTTCGGTTGAAGCACCAGAGCTCACCGCTGGCCATCGGCTTCGGCACACCATGTCCGTTGTAGTAGAAGAGCACGGTGTATTCTTTGGCTTGCTTGCGCAAAGTTGTGCAGAAGCGCCGCAGGTCCTCGTACGACGGATCCAAGATGGGCTTGTATGAGAGCTTCGGGCTCAAACCCTCGAACTGGTGTTGAAGATTTGTACCAATAACCTCGAGGGCCTTGTGCGACGGCATAGTGTGCGGATCCACCCAACTTCTAGCACAGCGCAAGGGTTGGTCTTGATGACGTCAGGCGGCTCAACGTCTATGTTAAAAGACACAACACGAGAGCCGCGTTGGCGGTCATGAGCTTTCCAGGCCCGGGCGATGAGCGCCACGATGTCAGCCTGGGTGCCCACGATGGCGAAGGTGTTGGGTTTCCGCATGTCAGATGCCTCTTTGCTGACCAGTACGGGACGATGGGGACAGGGTCGGGCGCCCATCGAGCTCGAAGCTGCCGTTCTGGCCATCTTCGTGACTAGTCTGGGTAGATGATGGGGCGGAGAGGGACTTTGACAGAACACCGCGTTCTGTGTTGGAGTCGCCCGACAGGCGTCGTCCGCCGTTCCGGGGGGCAGTGTCGGACCAGTCGTTGGCGCCTAGTGCCAGTTGATAGCTGAACCAGAACCTCAGGGCGGAAAGACTCACCGTGCAGCTCTCCGTTCTGCCGTCCTCGCATATACATCATTCACGACGGAGCGCGAATGGCGAACAGACGTCTGGTCGCAGCCGACGCGTGCTCTGTGTTCAGACGCGTTCAGAAGAGATCCGTCGAGCGAGCGCACGGTGGGTGGAAAGCAAAGACAGTGGCTGTTGCAGAAAAGGGCCGATGGTGAGGAGAAAAAGGCGACGTTGTCGTGTTCGTCGTCCTCAGCGCGATCATGAGCAGCGAGCTGGACATGCCTAGGACGCGCCGCATGCTCGGTGCAGAGCGTCAATATTTCTTGCGAAGCATGGTCTGGCAGCATATGAACGTCGGTACATGGACTACTGCAGTCGAAAGGCACGCACCTGCTTTCTACGCGGCCTGCGGATCGGGTATAGATTGAGCAATGGACAGAAGAGAGCCGTCATGAGCGAATCGTCGACCGTCGAGTAGTGCAGTTCGGGCGGTCGACGACAGGCTTCAAGCTGCGAAGGCAGAGGGTCAGTGAGATGCAAATGAGGGCGCTGAGAGTGACACGCATCTCTGTGCACGCAGTCTGCACAACATCGTCGTCACCTTTCGCCTCCGCGCACCTCTAGCCGCCTGTCCTATACATCCTTCTGCTACTGCCCCCGGATGGGATTGAGCCGCGTGTCCGTCGAGATATACGGCTTTTCCTTGGCTTTTCCGCAGCGCAAGGCCCATGTTGCCGGATCGAGACAACGTCGGCCAGCGAAGAATGAGGCGCTCAACGTGGGAGCAGGGGGCAAAGAGGTTGAACGGAGCCTCGGTGACGATAGTCAGTGGGTCTGCATATGCGGCCGAGAACGAATAACACATACCAGGGTGGGCCGCCTTACAAAGAGGATACATATATGATTCGATACACATAGTTGCAGCCGCGAAACCTCAGCGCCACGCGCTGACGAGCGCAACGGCGGGAATGGGCGCGGGAACGTCGCAAACGGCTGCGTCGTCACGCGCGCGCGTTCTCGACTCCACCCCGCACGCGCCCACATCACCGTCCTGCTGTTCACTAGCCTCTCCTTCCACCGTCCTGCTGCTTACCAAAGCCTTCACCGTCAACTCATCCACGATCTCGAACCATGGACCCGGCAGCAAGCACCATCGGGCGCGCACCATACAGCGCCACATCGAACGAAGACGCCGCTGCCCCGCGCAGCAACACCTCTACACCGCGCTCTTCATCAAGCAGCGCCGGATGGTCGATCGCAGCGACGCAAGGGACGTCGGTGAGCCATCCGGGGCCGTTAGCGACGGCCGACGAAAACTTGAATGAGGACGCCGCCTCGGCGCGCGCGGCCACCATCGCCACCACCGCCTCCGTCACCACGGCGACAACGAGGGCCGACAGCCTATGGGCTAGCAGCCCTAGCATCAGCGCAGGCAGCGCGGGTACGGATAACGCGGCGGCGAACGTAGGCAGCGATAACGACGCGGCGAACGCCTCGATCGCAGACGGCACGGACACGAACGAATCGGCGGCGAAAGCTTCGAGCGCAGGAACGGAGGACACGGCCACGAACGCCTCGAGCGCATGCAGCGAGGACATGCGCGACGCGGCGGCTAGCGGCTCGAGCGCAGGCAGCGCGGACATGCACGGCATGGCGGCCAGCGGCTCGAGCACAGACAGCGCGAACACGCACGACACGACGACCAGCGCCTCGAGCGCACGCAGCGCGGACCAGCACGACGTGGCCACCAGCGCTGCGCTGGGGGGCACGGTGAACACCACCGCCGGGATAGGCAGTGCGTCCAGCCGCACCACTACCACACCTGCGCGCGCGGACCACACGAGCAGTGCCGCTCACGCTCACGCGACAGGTGCCGTGCGCGCTATGACCCAGCGGGTTCTGTTGGCGACACACGGTCTGGCATCGCGTGGTACGTTGTCCACACGGAGGGTGGTGGTGCGGGGCATGGCGGCTGTGCGTGCTCTGGCGGGGTGGGTACGGGCCGAGGAGGCTCGGGGCGAGGCAAAAGGGCGGTGGGGGGCTCGGTGGCAAGGCGGGGAGTTCGCCGAGGCGGGCAGTAATGCTGGGTGGCGTCGTAGCGGGGGCGCCGGCACTGCGTGGCTATAGGTGAGTCAACTCATATATTGCCAAACAAGCCCACTGACCTCATCCGTCAGCGAGCGAGTTTGCGCGCCGTGTTCTGTTCCTCTTATTTTCGTTTTTTTCTTGCTTCTTCAGCGAGTTTGCGCGCCGTGTTCTGATCTTTGTTTACGTTGTTTCTTGCTTGCGACTTCCTCACCGTTCGAGCACATATGGCTTCTCGGCAGTTGCCTTACAGCACACGCAAAAAGTACTGACAACTCTCGGCGCCGGGGCGTCCGGCAAAGACAGTCATGATTCTTCCAAAGCTAGAATACCTACACAGGTTTTCAACACGCCCTGGTCGTTTTGGACGATGGCTAGCAGCCCCTGTACTCAGCACTCGTCAGTATTCCTAGACAACGGCGCAGAAAGATAGCTCACCGTTCATCCGAGTCCTAAAACAGCTCGATCATGTCGCACGATGGGCTCGTGTGCTTTTATTCCACTTTGTCGCCCTTGGCCTTGCCAGTGGTGCCCATTCGCACGGCGAGACTCACTGGACCGAGTCAGAACCGCCGACCGAGAGCTCATACAACAAAGTACGCACCGGGACAAATGGGCCGCCTTTTCTCGCGAGAATTCTCGCAGCAAGCGACTTCGCATCTGCCCAAGGCTCGCGGGTTGTCCGACAGCGCACCCGCTCGCGCGCGACGTGCCCATCCAGGCACGTCATCAAACTATCGAGCACGGCTTTGGCGTTGCGGATCGAACTTGAGTCGAGCTCGTTCGCGTCCATGCATGGGGGAGAGCGCGCACCGCCTTGGAAGGCTAGGTCAACAGCTTCGGTGATATTGTTGGAGGTGTGGGAGAGGTAGAGCGTTCTGAAGGGCATAGGGCGCGCGGAGGTGTCAGTTTCAAGGAAGGCGGGAAACGAACCTTTCAGTCTGAGACAAATGATGTTATGGATGTCGAGGGGCTGTTGCCCCATACATCGTCGAGGGAGCTCGGCCAGAGACTATCACAGTAACAGAGGCACCATTGCAACCTGAAGGTCAGCGTTTAAGGTCGGAGGTGGAGGCTCTGGCGGCCTTGTTTGCCGACGGTGACGTAATCATACTGTGACTCGAAAATCAAACCCAATATTATTATCACCCAGTATATCTGATTTTCGTGCAAATTCATGACAGCCGCTACATATATATAACGCAAACCACCTTGGTCAATCACGACAAGGTATAGGTAAATCGTAGTTGCCGAAGTCGATGTTTTCTTATACATTTTCGGAAAGGTGAGATGAGGCCTGAGGGATTGATTGAGTACGGTAACATCTGGCGAGAGGTAAGACACGTACTACAGAGGGTTGGGAGTCATCAGCGAAGACAGACTTGACCTTAAGAAGGGCATGATCAGAAGGTAGAGGCCGAAGAAATATTATGTGCCTACCGATGTGGGCTGCAGGGCGTTGAGAACATCGTCGGACGAAGGCATCGCAGTGACGGTGACCACAATGGCGGCATGGGTAACTGTGATGGTGGTGGTGGTTGGCGGAATAAGTGGCACAAGTTCAGTGACTATCTCTGTCGAGAGTGCGACGTCCGATGTCGAGAGTACGACGTCCGATGCCGAGAGTACGACGTCCGATGCCGAGAGTACGACGTCCGATGCCGAGAGTACGATGTCCGATGTCGCTTGTGGGACATAAGGCGACGGCACTGTCACTGTCTCAGTGGACACGACGGTAACCTGAGCCGGACCCGGGGCTGGATTACGATTATTGAGCGACCGCAGAAGGTCGGCGCCCCAGTAGACGGCCGTTGGGAGGTACCGATATGTACTATACAGGATAGCACATATGACCACGGGCTAGAAATCTAGTATGAAGCTTAAGAGGGTATAGAGGGTGATGCGGCATACCAATATCGTATGGCGGAAGGTGTTGAAGCAACCCCGTAGCACGAGCCGTTCGAACTTCGACCATCTACTTTCCCCTGCACTGAGGTTCTTCAGCGTCCAGTATTGGAGGACGGTATCCTCGCCCTGCTCTGAGGTCGCCGTCAGCACCCTGTGCTCTTGGTCTGTGGACACGGCGGCCTGGAAAGAGTCAGTCCCACATCTGAGATGGACGCCACACATTCTTACCACGGCTTGTATCAGTCTTGAGGCTGTGTGACATACGTTAGCAGATTATATTACGAAAGGGGTAGGAAAACGGACATTTTCCTTTGGTGACTATCCAACTCATTAAAACGTCGCCTGGTGGAAGAGCAGGACGACGTACATGTGCCTGGGAAACTCTGAATGGTCTCGCCAGTCTCTGTCCTAATGATCCGAGCGTACTCGTTACCACCAGCGAGGACCGATAGTCCGCCTTGAACAGGAGCTATCTGTACAACGACATTTTCTTCTATAGCGTACAGGCTTGTCCTGTGGTGCTCGTGTATTTCTCCATTGAGTCGGTACCAGTCAATGCCGTCATACAGATTTGTGACGGCAATCAATTTTTGTTCTGGTAGGAAGACGGAGGTTCCACTGCAATTTCATCAGGGACGCGATCGCGACACGCAGGCAGGTGAGACTGACATTCGGACTGAACGAGGGGTGAAGCGCCAAATCATATTGCCAGTTACAGTGTTCCACGATCTGTGCATTTTTATCAGCGTGCGAGAAGAAGAATAGTCTATTTATGATACGTACGCAAATCCATGTTCGAGGTATGTGACCATGAGAGCGGCGCCGCCGTCGAGAAATTCTAACGATCGAGCCTCGGGCGATCCCAAGCTATGGTTGAGCTCCGGAAAGCGAGGAGGATCCTTGAAGGTTATTAACGTGGTCCAATCCGCTAACGCACGAGTTGTAAGGTTTTGGTGCAAGGAGCTGGAGGGGGGACATACAGAGCGTGCCTTGCTTGAATATTGTAACACGATGCCCATAGCCCACGGCAACCATGATATTCGACGTCGCAAAGCAGTGCACGGTCCTTCCAACGTTCCACAGCCAATTCTGATCTTTATCCTGTGACAAGGATCAGTAAGGATGTATAAATTTTACCATTTATGAGCACTCACAAAAGTTCTAACATCAAGCATGCGGGCGTGGATATCGCCACTACAGTCCCCAGCCAGCAAAGCGTAATTGAAACGGGACTTCCAAATGATAGCTGTGACTGCAGAAGTGCCTTGGAAGCGTCGGATCTCTATGCAGTCGTTGCTGGAGAAGACACGTAGCATGCCATCATCCCCACCGCTGGCGAAATAATCCCCATCAGCAGTAAATGCCAACACATTGACTGAGTCAATATGGCCCTTGACCGTGTGCTTGAGCGAGTACTCCATGGCGGTAGAAGGAGAGACGTACTGCGCATGCGCACATGCACTCTTGATGCTACAGTATGACCTGCCGTCAAAAACGTGGTCGGTTAAATTCGTGTAAGGTGTCCAGCCGTCGTGCCTGTCTAGAACATCGTGGTTAATATCATGGCACAATCATGGCGATGCGCTTCGGCGACTCTGCGACGGCTCAACGTTCAACGCTCAACCATTGCCACACTCAATTCTCGACGATGCAATGTTGTCGCGCAGCATTGACCTCGGAGAGGATGCCTCTGCGAGCCGGTCGATGCCACATGAAGACTCCACGTGGGTATCGTGCGGCAGCAGGGCACAACCGCACCGTATTGGTTCCACTCCAGAATGATGTGCACATGGGAGAAGTGACGGGGTATATACTGTCATCCGAGACGGAGACCACTGACCACTTGCATCAGCAAATTTTATAAGTGCCGAAGTCGCGCGAAGGCGCCTATGCCTTCCCAACTGGGACGCGCCTCCGAGTCGGATGGCCTTGCGTGGGCTCACACGGGACACCCCGGTCTCGGATTGCCATGTGGGTACTAGTAGGTATATGTGTAGGTACAGTGTACTACAATTGAGGGCTGCGATAAATTGATTAGAAACGAGAAAAATGGAGCCACAACACCCCTGAGGGATGAATGAGCTCGTCAACTCTTCAAGTCTCCAGAGCGCAGTTCTCGGGCCCCCATCGCTCTCGATGAACGACACCGCCCCGTTTGCACGGCAACCTCGACGCAATCGTGATGCTCCCCATGCCCATGCAGGGCTGCCCTCGCCCAAACAATTGCTCTTCAGCTCGCCGACCCTCGACTCGGACTACGCGACGTCCTCGACCAGCCCGTGGACGATTATCCACACGGACGGCTCGGCACTGACGAGGCAGCTCCACCGTGTGCTCGCACCGCCCGACCTCCCTGCGCTCGCCCTGTGCCTTGCTCTCGCCCAAGGGCCTCTTCGGTGGCTGGACACACCCGCGCTCGCCGTCACGCGCAGGCTCACCGGACCCGCACGACCACGGCGCGTACGTGGAGTCAATGGTAGCGTCGGCCGCACCCTTCTCATGAGAACGCGCAGCGGTGCGAGCATCCAGAAGGGCAAGGACGCCTGGCTCTCGCTGTACGGCCGGCTCACCCAGTCACCGTCGTGCACCTCGAGCGCAGCACGCCGACACAGAAGGCGCGCACCGTGTCCGTGTCGTCCATGTCGACGCTCGGCTCGGTGTCCACGGACCGCGAAAACTATGGAAGGCTGGAGATGTTGCTGCGCGGCGGAGACGTCCTTCGGAGGGACCAGCAGAGCACTTGTTGAAGGCTCTACAGGTTCGTACGTCGTCACCGCGTCACCGCTGTTCTCCGCTGCTGAGGAACAACCCGCAGTCGGCCACAAGCGGTCGGAATCAGTCTCCGCTGCCTCCTGGACACCGGCGGAGGGATGGAGGTCGATTTGCTGCAGATGAAACTTTGAATTAGTGTTAATTTTCGTGCTCACTCAAAATGCAAGCGCACTGACCATGTATATGGGGCAGCGGTTGAGTTCTGCCGCCTTCTCGGAGGTCGCTACGAGCTTGCACGCCGAAGTCCGCGCCTGCCCGTACATTCCCATCCGGGACCACCTTCATCTCCGCGCAGCATCCGTCCCGACCCTCTACAGCTCTAGACGCGTGGGTGGCATGTCGACATGGGCTGCGCTCGTCCAGCGAGTGACGCGCCGCGCCAGAAGCTGCTCCACCCCGGAGGTTTTCATGAGCATTGCCCTGAAAATACGTGTTGCGCGCTAGTCGCCCACCGTTCGCCTGCCTATCAGATTGACCTGATGGTTGGTACGTTGACAATCCGCGCCATCTTCATTTACTGACCAACGAGGCGTTCTTTGCAACTCAAGGGTCAGCGCCACATCATGCCCACTGATGCTCGAACTGGGTGCTCACCGGAAGACTGCCACATGTCGGTATGTGCGCTCAATGTCGTGCTCGCGGTCCTCATCGCTTCCTGACGGCCGCCGCAAATATTTCAGCCGCACGCATTGCGGTGCTTTGGTTCATCGCCCAATGTCTATGTCAGCTGATCGCTGATCCTTGCAGCAATCGAGTGTGAAGACCGCGAAGGCCCCGAACTCTGGATAGTTTGCGCAACTGGATTGCGGAGGCGGTCGGCATGGCATATCGCTGTAAAGTGAAGGTCAGCATGCTTTTTACACTGCAGATGGGTCAAGTGCTAACCGGCGTGCGTGCCACCGCCCGTCCCGCAGCCATGGAAGGGTCCACCCCGCTGTCTCTTCCACTCGCACCGCCTGTAACACCCGGAATTGGCAGGATGCAGCGAGCGCAACCGCCCGTCTAGCCGCGCAACATGGCTCTCGAAGAAGACGCTGCCAAGCATTGTGTCGAGCCTGCAGATGGCTGGCTTGTCTGCGGAGAAGCGTGCGTCGGGCTCGTCATCCGTGTACAAATAACTCGTCCACGCCACAGACCAACCCGCTCGCGCATATGCATGACATCATCAGAAACCGTCTTTGAGTACCGCGTCCGCAGAGAGCACCGCGCTTCTGGGGACAAGGAAACGGGATATGTGCCGATTGGAGCGACCGAGAACCTATGGGACGCGACGAAGAGGACGAGCGGGGTTGGGTGCGGCAAATCTGGGCATGGGCGTAAGAGCCACAGTGGTGGTGCCGTACAGCCAGACACAGAATATTGATAGTATGCATGAGCGACGGTGGGACAGGCGCTGCCTTACATGTGTTTTGGGTATGTTACCGGGGTGTTACACAGCCCAGTGGTCTACGCTGGTCGGCAGTGTTGCGTGGGCACGCGTGGATTTGCTATGGCAAAGGGATGACATCCAGATGAAGACTATCGCGACGTGATGAAGACTATCGCGACATCGCGACAATTACGCGATCACGCCACGCAGGACGCCATGCGCGAGGAAGGCACGAGTCGAGATACACGTGTATGATGTCACGATGTCTTGATCCTGATGCATAAAGGCGTTGGTACCCATCACCTCTGATGACTATTCATACAACCGCGACCGCCAGCAGTGCATGTATCGACTGGCAGAAGTTGAAGGGAGCTTTGCATCGAGGGCCTGGCAAGCTGACATCACATCTTAGCGCTAACGAAGGAGCACAGGCTCGCGCAACTGAAGGAAGTTGCTCTGGCCGGGCAAAGCCTACTAGCGGCGGGGGAAATGCTGCAACAATAGTACTTTTAATATAAGCTGGTATACGTATGGATCCACATAATGGGGCTCACCTTAATCTTGGCTTTCCAATCCACGATATATGGCGCCAAGTGTGACGTCGGTCGTAAAATAGGAGGTAGCTAGTCGTCGGAAGGCTCGTCCGTGTGTCGTAACGACTCCGCGGGGCGTCCGCGAGAATCGACGTGGCACTCGAGAGACTCGTTCTCCTCGGGGCGTCCGAGAGGAAGGAGAGCCGAGAGGGCGAGGTCGTGGAAGAGAAAGAGCAAGAGGAACCTAGAGTCGCCCAATCCCTCGTGCGGGCGACCGGGGTAGCTCGACGGGGCACGCAATAAGGCGCGTAGGTACAAGTAAGCTCACATTACCGAACGACCTACGTAGGTTACTGGTTCGCGATTATATACGTTACGGAAGGCTATACTGTACGCATTCATTAGAAGGGTGGACATCTCCGTTACTGAGCCCCCCATCGCGAAGTGTATAGCCTCCAGTTGGTTGGGAGGCAGGACTTCTAAGAGTAAATAACCGACACCTCGCCATGTGCGACGAGCGAACAGCTCGTCGGGGTGATCCAAGAACAAGGGTTCGTAGGCGCGGGGGAAAAACGTCGGACCAGATCCCCAAAGCCGCCGCAGGCGGGCGCGGAGCGCGATGAACGCCGCAGTGTTGCCTGATGCCAGTGGCCGACTGGGATGCCGATCGAGGACGAGGCGTTCGAAGTCCCTGCGGAAGTGAAACGTGCGGACTTCCCACAACAACATCCGGACGTCCTCGTCCGACAGGCGAATCCATGGGAGGCCTTCCTTGTCAGTCAGGTTAGCGAGGTCCTCAAGTGCCGGGTGGCTGTGGGGATCCCCCTTGAACGCCGCCACGGATGCTCCTTTCCCTTTAAGGCGGCTGCGCCACCATGGGGCTTTCCCGCCTTCCCAGTCGCTCGGAGGCCGTAGCTCCAGAGTGGACGCGACGTGGTTGCGCATGGATCGCCAATGGTACATGTGCAGCAGAGTACCTAGCTGTATGAGGGGCGGAACTGGTAGCAGTGCCACGCTGCGGATGAACGGCGCGCACGGCGGCCCCTGAAGCTCCCAGACTGCCAGCGAGTACGGGACGTCCACACTCGAAAGCCACTGGTCCGAGAGGTAAGCGGCGACCTCGTCGTCTGACACTGGGACCGTCGTAAGGATTCGGTGTCCCCGTAGATCCGTGACGGGATGCGGGGCAGCGAAGAGGACGGGGGTGCGCGCGTGCAGAGGCAGGACCGCTGTCGGTGGTGGTGACGGCGGCGGCGGCGTGAGTGCGAGGGGCGCGAGAAAACTTCCGGGGTCCGGCGAAGGGCTCACGTCGATAACGTCTGGGTCGACCGAGATGCACGACGCCAAGCTATCGCGACCCCCCAGGCCCTGCCACAGAGGCAGAGACAACTGAGGCTCCTCGGGGCGCGACGACAATGCCTGGGGCGAGTTGGGTGCGGGTAGGGTCGGGTCGAAGAGCCGCTGCGACAGGGACGGGCGCTTGACGACCGGCAGGGGTGGGGACGGAGCGCGGGGACCTTCGGGCGAGGGGGAAGCCATGCTGGCGGCGGAGGACGCTGACGGCGAGCGAGGGCGACCGACCACCGGAGGGGAGGCGCGGGCTGGTGCGGCGCGGAGCTCCCGAATGGGTGGGCTGGGGCTGCGGGCGGGGCTAGACTGCGAGCGTGCGCGTGGCGGAGGGGGTGTGGTGGAGCGCGAGCGTGAACGAAAGCGAAAGCTGCGCGCCCTGGAACGCGACCGCCGGCCTGTGCAACTGGCCTGAGCAGGTCGGGCGGGGCTCCAATGCCTCGATGAGGATCGGCGACGCGCGCGTGGCGAGCGGGAACGCGGGCTCCGACCACGGGGAGAACGGGAGCGACCAATGTAACGGAGCTCACGCACGCTCGTCGGAGAATGAGCGGAGGCGCGACGCGGCTCACGTCGCCAGGGCTTGTGAGTTTGAGGCGGGAAATGCGCGGGTAGCTGCGGGGAGCGCTGACGGTGCTGACTGCCGCCGGTGTGCGAGGCGCGGTGATCGAAGTACGGAATGCGCGGTGGCGGTGGGACGTCCGCCGCTACCGCGCTGTACCGACGCGCATCCTCCAGCTCCTCCCAATACTGTTCATCCGAGGCATCCGGGCGGGAAGGGTGGTGGCCGTCGGCGATCAGGAGAAGATCGTCCGCGATGAGGTCGTGCCCGCGCGCTCGTTCCACGTCTGCTTCTTCCAGAGCACGGCGTTTGCGCTTGCCCATGGTGGAACGAGGCTGCGCGTGGTGTTCTTCGTCGTCCCATACATCCGTAGATAGGTCCGGCGGGAGCGGGGATCGAATGACGAGGCGCGCTCCGGGATAGCGCGGAACGCTCGTTACCCTACGCCAGCAAGGAACGCCGGCGTGCGCAAGCTCGATCCAGGTCCCGACCGCCGACGCGCTGACCCAGCAGCCGACGACGGGCATGACCGGCTTGATGGCAGCGATGCGATGCTCGCGCTGCGCGAGGACGAAGTCTGCCCATAGCGCGTAACCACGGCACTCCACGACGCATTTCTGTATCCGAGCGCCGACGCAGACTAGGTGCTCCAACGTGTGGTTCGACCACTGCCAGTCTTCCGCGTCCTGCCACGTGACGAATGCCGTGTCCGCGAGCTGGATGGGTTGCCAGGTGAGGCGTGCGGCTGCGGCCTTGGCGGCGTCGGCCCAGTGCGTACACTCGGACATCAGGGCCTCCATGAACGGCCGATGGATGCTACCGACTCGAGTCGTCCAGTTTGCTGTGCGAAAATTGGCAGCCGTGAGCGGCGAGCGGGCTGGGTCGTCCAGCTCGCTCGTCCAGGCCCAGGCGCGCCAGGGACGGTTGGGGTCAAATTCTTGCGCCACGCGCGAGAACTCATGATGGGCGAAGCGGCCGTCGGCGTACGGCAAGGGGGCGAAGTTCGCGTCCTTCGGATACATCGGCACGTAGTCGGCCAAACGTGATTCATCCCAGAGGCCGTCGCTCGCCTCGCAGTATGACGCCGTCTCGCGGATGTCGAATGTGGCGCGGGCTTCGCTGAAGGCGGTCGGTGGCTGAACGGGGCGCGAGCTGAACGTGCGCGGCGGGGCAAGGGGCATGGTGACGATTAAACAGAATGGTAGTGGAAAAACGAGCGTCTGAATGGTGGCTCGCGAGCTCGGGATGTCCAAAAGTCGAAGTGACGAGGTGGAAGAGAGAGGAAAGGAGCGGCGACTCGGACACGTCGAAGCCGTCGGAAGTGGCGCGCAGAGATATTAGTCAGCGCGCCTCGGGGTTGGCGGCCCGGTAGGCCGTTTCACAGGTCCGTCTGCCAAGTGCCAAGTGTCGTCCTCCGGCCGATAGCCCAACCCAGCGCACCCAGGTGAGAGCGACGGCTCTTCTTGACGCATTGCCATAATCGACTTCGAACTTGACCTAGGCGCGCAGGTCTGACGCGCGCGGATCTGGCAGGCGCGGGCGAGCGCCTTCGTCCGTCGGGGGCGAGTAGTGTACCAGGTGCTGCAGGTTGACCACCGAGTGCATGGGGTACGTGTCGGGAACCGCGAGCATATAGGTGACCGGGCTGACGCGTTCCTGCACTGTGAATGGCCCTACGCGCCGCGGCATGAGCTTGCGGCCCGTGCCCGCTACTGTCGACAGCTGCAAGCAGTGGATGTCCAGGACTTGGTCGCCGGGCTCGAACAACTCTACGTGACGCCCTTGGTTGTACGAGTGAGCTTGTTTGTCCTGGTCGAGCACGATGGCGGTGGAACTCCAGATCCACGACGAAATCCGCGGCCGCCTCGTTGTTGAGCGACGGGCGGGCGAGATGCGGGGTGTCGGGGTAGAGCAGGTCCACGGCACCCCCCTAGGCTCGATACCATGCAGCAGAAACGCGGGGGTGTACCCCGCCGACGAGTGCACAGAGCTGTTGTACGCATGGACCAGGACCGGTAGCCAGCGCATCCAATCGTCCCGATCCACGTTGACGTAGGCGCGCAGCATGATTTCCAGCGTCTGGTTGACGATCTCCGTCTGCCCCTCGTGTTGCGGGTGGTGTGAGGAGGACAGGGTCATATGGATGCGCAATTCGTCTGATTCGGGCGCGCGTCGATCTGTTTTCACCTTCTGGCAAGTGTCGCATGATTGAGTGTAGGCGAAGGCGTCCTTGCGCAGCGACGGCCAAAAAAATCTCGTGATCAGACGCAGGACGAACTTCCGTGGGCCTTTGGGCGCTGCCACAAATGGTGAGTCATGATACCGTGCGATCAAGGCAGGGACCTCCGCGCAGGGGACGCAAAGGCGCTGCTGAAAAATGGGTCCTGCTGGTACCCGAGTTGGAAGCGGCGGATGTACTCCGAGCTGAGTGGTCGCGGTTCGCACTCGTCGAGCGCGAGCGCATAATTGCCTGGGGCGGCTGATCCGCCACTCGTTCATCTAGGACAACCGCCTGCGGGACGTCGGCGGACGGTTCGGTGGCCCTGATGGGCGGTTCGGCTGTGACTGAGGGCTCTGGCGGCGCTGGGTCATCCGGCACCGCTGACACGCGTTTCCGGGAGGACCGCGTGGATACCGGGAAGGCGCTGGGCACGACGTCGTCGGAGAGCGTCTCGAGAAATGACTCCAGGACGTCGGACCAGGTTAGAACGAGAGCGGTGACGGTGACTGCTCGCCGGGCCTCCAGGGGATCGGTGTTCTCCAAGATGCGAGACGAATCTACCGCAACCTCTATCGACGGCGCAGGGTCGTCCCGCGGCGAGATATGAGGAGGCAGAGCTCGGGGAAGACGCGAAATCGGATCCACGTTAGAATGGACGCGTCCTGCGCGGTGCACGATGTCCAGTAGGGGTGCGTAGGCCGCGAAGACTGCCCCCCACGCGGCAAGGCGGTGATTCGTGTTCTCATACGTCCTGGCCCATTGCAGAGCCGCGTGATCGGTTAACGCGCTTGCGTCGCTTGCTTCTGTGCTTGTTACCTGGGCATAGAGAAGGGTAAGAAAAACAAGGCGAGAGCGATTTTTAGCCCGTCTGCTATGGAAAGTTAGACCGATGGCGGGCAATTTATACAACAAAATAGCTGACTGACCGATGGCGACATGCTCGTGTCTGAGAGGGTGGCACTTGCGCGAGAGATGTGCCAGGTGCGCTCGAGTTCGTTGAGCTTCGTATCGTACTCGTCGATCCCCTCCAGCGCGCCGTCGACGAACTGCACAGAGTTAAGCCTTGCCTTGCCGGGAGCCGTAGAAGAGGACGTACTGAGATCGAGCAGGCTCTGGACGAGCAGGGGCGCATCGGTGGTCGTGCGCAGGCAAAAGAGTCGCACTGACGGATGCGCTGTGATAGTGAACAAAAGGGAGGGATCAGGGTGGAAAGAAATGATCGTGCCTGTATGGCGAGGTTTGTATGTGATGAGTTATAGGTAGGAGGATTCAAACGCACCAGGGAGAACCACTCGCGGTCAACGACGACTGCCGCCCGCCCTGCTTTGGCTCAAACCAAGGAATTCGCTAAATCCCTCGGGTACCGCAACCCGTCCTCGTTGACCTCTGAGTCATCGATCTCCTCCTTGATAATCTCGTCGAGCGGCATGTTCATCAGCGTGCGGGACGTCAAAGCTCGGCGGGCGAGTTCGTCCATCACGACGCTTCAGAGACGGCGGGCATCGTCGTGTGAGGCCCGCCCGCGGCTTGCAGGACTCCTCCGCGTGCATGATAGCTCGCTCGCAATGAGCGGGCCCAACTTGGCATGCGCTCTTCGTCTACGCTCCATTTGAGAGCTGTGAGAGCGCATTGCACAACGGCAGCTTGGGCTCGATCGCGTCGGACTTCTTGGAGATGGCGGGGGTGGAGGCGCTGGCTGTGGACGCCGAGGGCGCGGCGATGAGAGCGCATCGAGCGCGGATTAGAACAGGTAGGTCGGGATACGAAGTTCCGTTGTTCTAGGACTCCTGAGCTGAGAAGCACACAGTAAGATGAGGCCGACGCGGTGCAGCTCCAACAGACACATATCCCACGTGTGCTGGCTCGTCGCGCAGAGCTCCATCGACTTCGTATGGTGCCGTAGGGCCGTCTCAAAGTTGCCCAGCGAGCGATGAAAGTTGCCCAGCGACTGATGAAAGTTGCCCAGCTCGGGTGCTGGAGGCTCTCCTTGTTCTATACGTCTTGAGCTCGACCTCGAGGCGTGTGCGTTTTGCATTGCTTCGTGAAGCTGGAAATACTCGTCGGGCTGAAAGAAAGAGCAGCACCGCGAGGCTGAGCGGCACAGCAAGGTGTCAGCGCGACGTTATCGAGTCGCTGCTTTCATTATCATTCCCAAGTCGTGCTAGCTCATCTTTGCCTTTTCTCCCCATACCGCTAGCATCTATATCCTCTTTTCTCCGGGATGTTCCTACTTCTCTCCATTTGCCTCACCATGAGCTCTTCTTCTCTTTCTGCTTGTACAATCTGTCTCTGACCAGCTGCCGCCTCTTATTCTCCTATCCTCTTCAAATATTGTCTTCGACAGGCTCCCTGCCTTGCATTAGCTGACAAGTGAGATAAGAGATCCGTTTTTTTAATGCAAAAAGAAATGCGACACACCCGGTCAAGAGGAAGAATATGGATGAAGCTCTTTCCGCTAACGCCCATCTCCATCGGAGTCTTGGCAAAGTGAGACACCACCATCGACGCCGTGATCATGATCGACGGGTCGACGAACGTCTGGCACAAAAAACCTCCGGCAGTTCCGAACTGGCGATAGTGAGCGTCGAGATGGGAGTCTTCTGGGTCGAGTCGAGAGTACGGCTGCACGAGAAGGATGACGTCAGACTGCTCGTCGTCAGACAATGACTCGATGGCGAAAAGGCCAGGCTGCTTGATCGGACAGAGGTGGGAGTGAGTGAATATCTTCTCGATGCGCCCTGGTCGAGGTTTGTTCTGGCCGTCGTTGCAGAACATGATATGGCTGTCCCGAGTGAAGGTGCTGCGGATCGAGTAGCGTACTCCTCGGATAGAAACATTCTTCAATTGACCAGATTTTGCGGATAGAGCAATTTTATGGGCATAAGTGCGGCCAACAGCGAACAGCCTGGTATTGTACTTGCCATTCAAGCAATCCGCCAATAACTGTAGGTCCTGGAGCGGCAGGTCTGCCTCGATAATAGTCGCCGAGTCGAATACAACCTCACGAGTGGAATCCACGAGATGAGCCAAACGGGTTCCACGAACGTCTTCTGAATCATATAGCTCGTATTCCTTCACAAGCTCCCGTGCATAATCCCGTGTGGGACCGTCGTCGACCAGAAGGGCTCGTAGGTTTGCCTCACGTGAAGAGCTATGCATGAACGTTGACTCCAACTCACCTGACAAGAGGTTTTCGTGAATGGCTACGTCGTCGTGTACTGGTATGCTTACCGAACTTCATGTTGATATGCTGTCGCTGTAACGTGTGTATATGCCGCTCATAGTGGTTTGCGGTGAACCCAGGGGATGGCCCAAACCTGAGAAGAATGTCGTCGAAGTGGAGAGCAAGGTGATGGATCGGGTTGAGCTTCGACTGTTTGTACAGAATCTTCAACTGTTCGAGATATCGGAGGATACATTTCCGATACGAGGCAATGTGTTCCGTGGATATCTGGAGCAGCGTCGCATCCAAGACGGCACGAACGAGGTCCATGTAATTTGCCAACATAAGCTGTTTACGCTCGCTGTCTCTGCCCCAGAGTGCGATGAGCGTTATCGGAAGGTGGATTATGCAAATGACCTTCCAATTATTGGCGCTCAATTTGCCCCGCCGAGGAGTGCCCCAGTCAGGCGGCGCAGGGCTCACCCAAGATGGCAGCTCTGTGCGCTTCATGTCTTTCCAGACCGCGTTCATGATTTTTTGCCCGAGCACGTGTGAGCCGTCTTCGGGTGAGGACGGGGGAGGACGAGGCGTGTGCTCCTCTGTCTATCAAGAGGTCAGCATGTCCCGGTGTCAAGCAAGTAGTGAGAGACGAACATAGTCATGCAGGCGTCTGTACAGATCTTTCACACGATCTGTTGCTTGGAACTGTATACCGAAGTCAAAGCAAACAAATTGAAGCGTTTTCTTGTTGGTGCCCCCGGTTACTGTGGACTGTTTTCTTCGCAATGCTAACTGTTCCTTGACTTTCGCAACATCTGCATCTTCTGTCGGTGTGCGAAGGCGACCAAAATCCATATCCGTCGTCTGGTGAAACCAGAAATTAGCGCACGACGGATGTACTGCCTCGCACAGACAGCTCACATGCATAGTAGTGTCGCTTGATATGCTCGGCGCACGCGAAATTGCTGATTCATATGCTGACAAATTGTCGTCGTCGACATCCATGGAGTCCTGAGCAGCGTCCAATGTCACAGTGTCCGATGGCCCAGCATCCGATGACCCAGTGTCCGATGGCCCAGCGTCCGATGGCCCAGCGTCCGATGGCCCAGCGTCCGATGGCCCAGCGTCCGATGGCCCAGTGTCCGATGTCATAGCAGACTCGGAATTCGTTGTCGCGGTAGGCTCGTCAGCTAGCGGGAGAGTTATCGCACTTGGGGCCGTGAGTTCTCGCTGGATAAACAATTCATTGGTCTCAGCATTAGGACAAAGAGCACACGATCTCACCCATTCGACGATGCTCCCAGCCAGTTGCCACTTTGTTCCTGCAATTCGAAGGCCGTTGTCCTTGCATATATGCCAGAGGACGGCTCTGACGCAGTTCTTCGATAATCGGTCACGCAGATCCTCCGGATACTCCCGTATGACGCTCAGCCACTTCTCCAGCTCCGCATCATTCGGCCGATTTTCCGCTGTCTCAGGACGAATTGCTACACCGTCTCCGCCCTGGACATTGACACTGATACGCCAGACCTACATAGCACAATATAAATATGGGAGGTAATATGTGTGATTGATGAGCTCACATGACGGAGGTGTCTTTGGAAGAGGCCAAGTTCAAGCGCGTGCATAGGCTCGACGACAGTGAAGAGGATCGGATTGAAATACGGAAGGCGAAGGAGCTCTGACCAGCGAACGCCGTGCTCTTTGAAGTGTTTCTCCTGCGCCTTTACCGTTGGACGATCGCACCATTCGCGGGCTAGTTGGAGATGCTCGTTGAATTTTCGTTTTGGCCATTTGTGCTTCTCGAGGATCTCGATGTCCTTGATCTCCAATTTGCAGCAAGTGCAGAACAAGCGCGAGGTAGCTGAGCTGAATCCACCGGCCTGCCTGGCGCCCAGCATGTCGGAGATGATTGGCACAACGATGGCCTTTACCAGCTGTGGCAGTGAGAAGGATGCAGTCCGCGAATACCGTACCCCAGTCCTCCAAAGCGTGTCCATGACGTCAACAATTTGCCGAAGCGCGTGGTTGAATTCGGCGAGAGCTGGTTTCCCCGGACCTGGAATCACGCCAGCAAGGAACATGTTCTCGGGTCGATACCGGAGATGGGAGGGAAGGTTTAGGCAAACCATCCATATACCTGTAGATGACACCGTCTGCTTTGCCTCATTCATATGGAATGGGTTGAAGCTGTCGACAGAGAAGCTGAAGGCGAGGCGTATCTCTGTCTCGGGTCCGGGAAGGAAAGATGTGCCGTCAGGCGCCATCACCCTCCAAAGTACGTCACCGTCCCAGATATCCTCCATGGGCATTTTTTGACGGCGTCTGAACGCATTTTTGACGAGGTTGTCGATACCCGGACGTGTCAACAGCCTGCCGATCCAATGCTTGAGACTCTGCGCCTCATACTTGAGGCGTGGCACGCGGCGCGGTGTCGCGTTCGCGCGAGCTGGTGCCGCGTTCGCGGTGTCCTTGACAGGCTTCCACAATGGGACCCCGCAAGCCGGGCTTTCGGAAGCAGGTCGATGGTTGCACTTGTCTGGGATGGCGGACGCGTCGTTTGAATGATAAGGGTAAAGGCAGTAACATGATGGGCAGCAGACATAGACGTCGGTGATTGGATCGAGAGGAAATTGGGAATATATTGATCTAGGATCGCGCAGAAGGCGGAGATCCAAGGAAGGATTGGCTAGTCTCACGGCGCCGGCGATACCAGCGATCATAAGTTTGGCACCGCGTCGAGGCACGTGGAAGAGGATGTGGATAGTCAATACAGTTATGTAGACCACGAGCAGCACGGGGTTGACGTTCTGCAGATGTCCTAGATAGATATCTGGCAAACATCAGAGGTAGGCGAACGCTTGCGATCAGTGGGACGTACCGGTGTTGATCATTTCGGGGCCATCGAGGTTCCCTCGGTGCTTGGACCACTCGATCGCTTTGTGCCAGTTGATCTTGACCAACTCTTGATAGATGGTATCCATCACGTCTTCGACTTCATTCGTGGAAGGCATAGATTTGGCGGTGAGGAACATTGCGCATAATCGACTCTCGTCGTAAAGGAAGGTAGCATTTGCTCGGACTTTGGGTTTGAGTGCGTACAAGCCGCTGTTGGGCTCCTTGACCAAGTCTCTGGTCTCGGACTGCGCAAATGGTCCGTGCTCTCTTGGGTCGTTTACGAAGACGAGGGACTGCGGTCTTCCGGCCGTCCTGGATCGCTGCGATAGCTCGAGCCTGAGCGCCTGTAGTTGTATCTCGACCATCTGGCTTTCGGGCGGGATCGCCGCAGACCCTGCAGTCAACTCGGAGTGGATCTCGACGGGGATATAGGAGACGTCTTGAGAGTCGCCGTTTTTGATCGAGCGGAGCAAGGCCATGTCGCGATCGTCCTTCCTGTGCCGTTTCTGAAGCGACGACGAGATGTACATACCGTCTCCTTCGTATGTTCCAGTCTTCGAGTTGTACTTCTTACAGTGCGACTTGCAGGTACAAAGAATCCCGTGCGAGGAAAGGTCGGGTTGGCCTAGTGACATGGTGGAGACCAAGAGACGCGTGGCAGCGGCCGGGCAGCGCAAAATGATGACTGATAACGAGTTCTCCGATTTAACAAGCCCGGCCTGGGAATATCAGCATCAGTATACCGACCCATCAGTCGGGCCGAGCATTTATCACGCCTTTGGACTGTACCTAAGAAGTCTTTGCACAGCCCGTCGAGACTGCTGAGAGGTGTGTACGTGTCGTTTGATTTCACTAGCCCAGGCAATACATAGGACTATCTGATTGTTCTTCAAGAAGGGCTGCAGCGGCCTCGTCCTGTGCCTCTGATCTTCCGTTGGCCTCCATCCGTCCATAAGTGGCCAAATTCTGTTCGAGCCGCGCGACGAGCTCCCGCTGGCACTGGCGCGTGGCGACGTTTCGAACGTCCCGCGTTGCTTCGCGGACATTGAGTACACACTTCTCGCACATCGAGAGGGATATCCGCCTCTGCAAAGCACACCGCGCGCGTGCGGAGCTCGTGCACGAGCTGCGCGGTAAGGAATTCTGCTGCGCAGTCGATCGCGTTTTGACGGTCCAAGGGGCAGCTTGGTGAGGATGGCGCTCCGCTCCACCTCGAAAGCGGCGAGTATCCACGATGCGCTGGTAGACCTTGGTAGACCTGGAACATGTCCTGCACGCATGGCAACATGCGCGGATGTTAGGAATAGGTATCAATCGTGCACTAAATAGAAACTCACAGTGATGCGGGTCGCAAGGCACTGCGCGCATTCTCCTGAGGCTTCGCGACCGCGATTAACAGCGCACTCGCTCGCGCTCGATAAGCCCGTCCAAGCGCGCCATCATCCCATCAAGCACCGCTTTCGCGCTGTGCACGACGGCGCGCACGGAGTCGAGCTCGCTGGCGACCGCGCGTGCGATGCTGATGCCTGCATTGATGCCTGGGGGATAGGGCACACCACCTGGGAAGGCCAGGCCCACGGCGTCGGTAATCGTATTGGAGGTGCGGGAGGGGTAGAGCGTTTTGAATACAGAGAGCGCGCGAAGAAGCAGGACGCTTTCCGTGCGTCGGGGAGGCGTCGGGTTCTCGTGA
This sequence comes from Auriscalpium microsporum, assembly GCA_019914985.1. Lineage (NCBI taxonomy): Eukaryota > Fungi > Basidiomycota > Agaricomycetes > Russulales > Auriscalpiaceae > Auriscalpium > Auriscalpium microsporum. The sequence goes on along the minus strand of JAHLMG010000016.1, from coordinate 669,975 downwards.
AGGAAGCGTAGACGGGAGGCGATCCTTTGTTGGTACCGGTAGAGGCGCAGAGGCGTCTGGGTAGCAGGCCATCCGCGGTAGCAGGCCATCCGCGGTAGCAGGCCATCCGCTAGATGGCCAGTTCAACTTGACCTCCGGCGTCTTCCCTGTGAGATCCACACCGTCATCCAGATCCATTTTCGACGGCAATTGCTTGGCCACTGTGAAGCGGGATGTGCGCTGGAGCACGTCCGAGACATGCTGGAGGCGTTGTATCCTTCGTACACTCGCTTGCATCGTATGGTCCGACGTGCGGATCATAAAACGTAGTCTTTAAGACGACTAGCAGTCAATACAAGCCCTAAACAGAGCGCGAGGCTGACTTACTTCTCGAGGGACTCCTTGAGCCCCGACCGAGTGGTGCTCAGCGACCCATCCTGCCTACACTCGCCGCCTGATCTAGCAAGCCTTGGGAAGTAGGAGAGGAGGATAGGGGGCGGAGTCCGATGTCATGGGATGAGGAGGGCGCATCAAAACGAGGAAAGACAGTGGGCCGATGGCAGTGAAAAGAGCCGGCTAACGTGGCGCTGCTTTGAACCAGCGAAGTAGAGCGCGCTGCACTGTCCCATGGTCGTGCCATACGTCGCGGAAACGTCTAAGCAGTCATCAGCGCACGTCGCGACATGAGTCTGGAAAAGCGCAGCGTACCGAGATCGCACGCGATGAGAGTCGGACGATATGCCAGCGGTGGAGCCAAGTCGAGCACGCGCTGCAGCTCCTACACGACGGTGTTGACTGAGTGGCGGAGGAGGCGTATTGGTGGACGAAGCAGCTTGAGCACCAGTCCATGTAGTCTAATAAGTATTAGTACCGGTAATTACCAGTCCATGCATTTTTATTACAGACCGGTAACAAATGGATTATGTAAGCGACATATAAAATGAGTTGGGAGGTAAAAAATGTCGCGATGCTATTGGATACGGAAAAATCGGCTAAAATCGGATAAAATAGCGAAAAAATTCAGTCTGCGTTGGTTCCCACGGGTACGGGACCGAAACGAATCATTTTAAATGCTTTCCAGCACTACGAATAGCTACCCGTAGGGCTTGAACAAATAGGGATAAATATGGAGAAATCGGAATATATTCGGGGGCACCGATTGCTGGCCGATATCCCTTCCCACGCATCGATATGTTCCCACAGTCCCAACAAATGTCATTTTTGATCATTCGCGCTGGTATATAATCCTTCCCGTAGGGCTTAAATAAATAGGGTAAAATCGGAAGAGATCGGAATATACTCGGGGACATCCATTCCCAGCCACAATGTATGCCCACGCGTCGAAATACTCTCATCGTCCCAAGAAATGTCATTTTTAATCATTTGTGCTGGTATATAATCCTTTCCGTAGGCCCTGGGAAAACCCATTGATAACATTATAGTACATGTATGATGTAGACTTAGAGGTTGATAGTATATAGAGACTGTTCTAAGCTCAGTTCATCCAGCTGTGAGCTGGACGGAACCACAAACCGAGAGAGTATCTGATAAGGAATATCCTGCAGGCATGATCTTCTTTACCTAAGCTATCAGAATTTGTACATAGATAGCTCTCAATACTTTAATACTTATAGTATTTTTTCCATGACCCAAGCCCCCCTTCAATTCTTCTCAAACACAAATTCTTTAGTATTTATGCTGTTGAAGTAGTATTGATGCATACATTTTGACTACTTATGTACACATTTGGCATGGTCTGACTGCTGTAGACACCCATTCAGAGTGCACCTAGTATCTAGCATTACTTTCTATATTTACCATGTTATTCCTTGAAGCCATTGGTAGGCTGCATTCAACAGATATATATTCATTATTTATATGTTTTAGCCCAAAAGAATGGAGTTTGCTGAATAGCCCCCCAGGACTTTGTCAATAAAATCCCCAGATACTTTAGAGCACTCACAGACTATGCCCCACCAACTGGTATAAGTATTGAAATGCTACAAGGACTTGGTAGATGGTACTGTACTTCCAATCTGATACAGCCTCTACAACTGTCCTTGTCCCAGATGCATGTGCAATGGCACATGGGTCCTTTCTTTTTCCACTGAACTATGACATGTGATATAAGCTTAGATGAGAATAAGCCTGGGCTTCCTGAGCACAAGGCCATTCATATGTACTTGTACAAGCCTGGGACCATTCTATATATTGGATTAGAGGGCATGTCAGAGTGAAAGTACAGTATTACCTACCACATTGTTGTACAATTTTGATACTTTCTGGGGCCTGTGGGGCATAGCTTATGAGTCGTCTGGAATATCTGGGGATTTTATTGACAACATCTGGATGAGCTATTCAGCAAACTCCATTCTTTTGGGCTAAAACATATAAATAATGAATATATATCTGTTGAATGCAGCCTACCAATGGCTTCAAGGAATAACATGGTAAATATAGAAAGTAATGCTAGATACTAGGTGCACTCTGAATGGGTGTCTACAGCAGTCAGACCATGCCAAATGTGTACATAAGTAGTCAAAATGTATGCATCAATACTACTTCAACAGCATAAATACTAAAGAATTTGTGTTTGAGAAGAATTGAAGGGGGGCTTGGGTCATGGAAAAAATACTATAAGTATTAAAGTATTGAGAGCTATCTATGTACAAATTCTGATAGCTTAGGTAAAGAAGATCATGCCTGCAGGATATTCCTTATCAGATACTCTCTCGGTTTGTGGTTCCGTCCAGCTCACAGCTGGATGAACTGAGCTTAGAACAGTCTCTATATTCTATCAACCTCTAAGTCTACATCATACATGTACTATAATGTTATCAATGGGTTTTCCCAGGGCCTACGGAAAGGATTATATACCAGCACAAATGATTAAAAATGACATTTCTTGGGACGATGAGAGTATTTCGACGCGTGGGCATACATTGTGGCTGGGAATGGATGTCCCCGAGTATATTCCGATCTCTTCCGATTTTACCCTATTTATTTAAGCCCTACGGGAAGGATTATATACCAGCGCGAATGATCAAAAATGACATTTGTTGGGACCGTGGGAACATATCGATGCGTGGGAAGGGATATCGGCCAGCAATCGGTGCCCCCGAATATATACCGATTTCTCCATATTTATCCCTATTTGTTCAAGCCCTACGGGTAGCTATTCGTAGTGCTGGAAAGCATTTAAAATGATTCGTTTCGGTCCCGTACCCGTGGGAACCAACGCAGACTGAATTTTTTCGCTATTTTATCCGATTTTAGCCGATTTTTCCGTATCCAATAGCATCGCGACATTTTTTACCTCCCGACTCATTTTATATGTCGCTTACATAATCCATTTGTTACCGGTCTGTAATAAAAATGCATGGACCGGTAATTACCGGTACTAATACTTATTGACCTACAGGGACGCCTGGCTTGAGCGGTGGATGACGGAAGACATGAGTACTTGGTCGCTGAAGTTATAATAAGCTTTGCACGCAGGCATAAATGTATTGCATATTAGGATTTCTAATTCGAACTCGCGCGTCGGACTCGAGTCGCCAGTCGTATTCTACCGTACGCCAAAATCAGACAGCGGGGGCTAGTCTCTTCACATCGTACCCCTTCTCCTGCAGCATCTTCATGAACGCGGCCATACTGCCGATCACGACCCAAAAAACCAAGAGAGCAGTTACCACCTCCTGCGTTTGACTGCGCGGCGCAGGGCCTTGGATTCTTGCCTCCAATGCATGAAGCACCTCCCTCAGTCCGTTCATCCCGACTACCAGCCTAGTCATCCTGGCCTGTATGATCTCCTCGCCAGCACGAAGCTCTTGCACACCGCGCTCTGCCGCCTGCACCCTAGCCCCGACATGACCAGGCTGAGTGGACGACAGAGACTGGAAGTACGTGGCGACCAGGCGCTCTAGCAGCCCGGCTTCCTGAACGGCATCTGCGACACGCTGCCGCATGAAGGTAAGAGTGACCTCGAACTCCCTTAGATCCGCGCTGATCGACTGCCGTTCGCGCTCTAGCTGCTCCATGTGACGGTGCAACATGTCATCTGTGAAGCATCAGTGAGTACTTTGCATAGCCCTGTGCAGAATGAGTGAAGACGTACAGGTGGTACGGAAGTCGTCATGGGCCCTTAGGTTCCGCATGCGCTCGCGGGCATCACCGTTCGCGCCCTACAGAATGATGTTAGCAATGGCAGTTAAACGCTGCAAACAAACTCACGACCGCGGCTTGGGCGAGGTCCTCGTGGGCGTGGATCGGGGGGCCTGCTACAGTGCTTCGATCGCCATCGTCGAGGCGATCAGCGGCGACCGGGGCATGCATCTCCGCCGCACCAGCAACGTTCGCCTCGACCGCACCAGGGATGTTCGGCTCGACGTTCTGTTGAAAGGTGAGACCGGGAAGAGCGAGTAGGTGCATGCGCTTACCATTTGTACTTGGAAGGTCTCTGGAAAAGATTGAGGGGATGAATCGAAGTTAAAGCAGGATACAGCCTTCTTGGGCAGCCGCTCTGCTTTTATGTCGAAAGTTCCGACACGCGCGGGCCCGCTTTACGACGTGAGGATGCAGCATGGACGCTGCGTGGCGTTAATTGTAACGTTTATCCGATGTCTACCTTCGCAGACGAGGCGCGCTCATTCACCTGTGACCTGCTTTCTGACAGAGGCGGAAAACACCGCAAACCACTCGACAAGCTCATAATCGTTTTGAATACCTTTTGAAAGCTACCAGCTGAGATAGCCTGCATATATTGGGATCGAATGGGATGACGGTGTGAGTGCCTCGCACGGAACTCGTGGATCGGATGTCTGATCCTTCGTGCACGCTGCTAGCTGTCAGTCATTGCCTTGTGCCCTTTGTGTTTACTCCGACAGAGTTCAGAACATGAGCGTTACTAGCCTTGATATATCGACCACATACAGTCCGATCCTCCTGTCCAACGCAATGGTCGCAACGGTCGCACCCATCATTACGAGTGTAAATAGAGCTGTCTTCGTGTCTCGCACCCAGCTTTCATATGAACCTGGCGGGCCAGAAGCCTACATCGTGTACAGCACGATCTGTGTAAGCGAGGCTGGACAATCATACGTATGGCGTGCGCATCTTAGACAGGACCCGGGATTCGGGGCACGTTCATGCAAAATAATATTCTATTTATGCTATGAACACCTTCGCACGGCCTTCATCTCACTTCTCTCACGGCGTAGCTAAGAGCCTGTGACACACGGTGAGACAACGACGAAATATCGGATGTAGGGTACTCACTGTGCGAGTTCTGGAGGGATTTCGAAATTAACGACCAAGATGACATTCGGCTTCAAGACGTGGGTCACCCATGGTTTAGGCTGTTGTGCAAGCCAAGCGGCGTCGTATGCATTGGCCGGTAGCTTAGGGCGGGGCCGAGAGTTCAGCCGGGTCCGACCCGTCTCTCTACGCACATGAGGGAGGGCTCCTCGACGGTCGAGATTGATGATATCGGATAGACGCTGCTTCATATAGAGGCGGTCAAGCAGGTCAAACCAGGGTCCGAACTGCTCTGCTCTCCATACTGGCCTATATCTGTCATAGACGATCCTCCCGTTTTCCGTTTCGGACTCGTCGGTCGACATTGCAGTCGGGCCCATACTCTCGAGGACCTCGACGTAATGGTTGAGCCCATTATTCTTGGCAGTGTTGCGGCGTCGATGGTAGGTCTAGGAAGGATCGCTGAAGCTGTGCCCTTGAAACGGTCGAAAGGGGTACTCACGTCCGTCTTGCGCACCGACTTATTGTGCTGCGACTTGTACGCCCTTCGCTCTCCGGGAGACTTCTGTTTGTACTTATACTCGACTTTGAGACTCTTCACCCTTGTCGCGAACGCTTGGTAGACGGACTCGCGGGTCTTCTGGGTGTCGGGCCACTTAGCCCTCTGGATGGCATAGGGTGCGAAGACCCGAGCCGCCGACAAGTTCCATGCTGACTTCGGAGTGCCGTGAATGTCGATTCGGAAGTTATCGAGGCCGCAGCAGTTTCGGCTTTGTTTTGAGGCCTCCCATTGTAGCGCGAACGTTGCGGCCTCCATGCGATCGACTTCTGGGGTCGGTGTCCTGGAAGAGCTCCCGCAGCACAATGCGGATCACTTCCTGTAAATTGGGCCCAATCAGTTGTCGACGCGACACCCTTTGAAGTGGAGAGCTCACAGCAATTTTGACCGCATCCACCGGTCTGCGCTGACGACTGCGTGAGCGCAACGGAGGCCCGGGGACAGGCCTTGCCTGTGCACGACCACCCTCACGAAGGCCCTCCATCACGCTGGCCATCGTCTCACGGTGCGTCCTTTGCACTGCTTGAAATAGCACGTCTCCAAACTTGTCCAGATCAAGCAACGTCACCTGTTTGGTGATGTCCGGGTTCGGCCCCATCCACGAGCCCGCAGCCGGACCCTGCCCCCCAGCAGGCGGCACCTGCCCCGAGCCCGCAGCCGGACCCTGCCTCCCAGCAGGCGGTACCTGCCCCGAGCCCGCAGCCGGACCCTGCCTCCCAGCAGGCGGCACCTGCCCCGAGCCCGCAGCCGGATCGCGCGCCCCAGCAGGCGGTACCTGCCCCGAGCCCGCAGGCTGACCTGTGCGTATCAGATACTAATCCCGGAGACAGGTAACGAGAGACGGACCACGTGGCCACCAGCCTGCTCCGCATTCTGATCCTGTCGAGTTCCGCGATGATAATGAGGGCCGGCTTCGGGTTGCTGAGGGTCGCCAGTGGCACTTTCATAATTTGAACCTGAATCGCCTTCGGGATCGACTTCCATGTCGCCTGCCTGGCCTCCCTGCGACGCATTTAGGAAGTCGTCAACTTCCGAGTCGCTTCCCTTCGACTTTCGTCAACAATGTCGTACATCAGCTTGAATCGTAGGGCGCACCTGAGGCGGGACTACCATCGGCTCAACGCTAGCTCGCAGTCTGGATTCTCTGATGAACCCGGGCGGCTGGTCAAAGATGAGTATATTCTCTTTGTGTTCTGCCGAGTATGCCCAACGTCCCCCGGAGCTTCTTGCGTTCCTGGAAGACGTGGTGAACGTTGTTGGGCCTTTGGGAGTCTTCATCTGTGCAGAGGCTCAGCAACAAGTGGGGGAGAATGTGGCAGCTGCTCACAGGATCACCGTCGTCGTCCGTGCGAGTGCCCTCATCGTCTGCCTTGCGCGCACGCTTGCCTGGGGCAGGCATCAGAACACATCAGAACAGTAAATACCGTACCGAAGAAGCCAAGTCACCTTTCCCACCCAAATTCGACGCTGTTAAGCTCTATTTGAGAACAATACACCGGCGTCGCGAGACGCTTACGCACCTCCGCCATGAGCACTTCCTGCTTGTGAGTTTGATTGGGATGATAGCGTTTCTCGCTCCGACGATTCTCTCGCCAACGACTCTCGGTCCAGCAGCTCTCGCTCCTCTTCGAGGTCCTTGTTTAGCAAAAATGATAGAAAATAACACTCGCTCGTACCGGAGAAAAGTCCGGAATGCTCCTCAGTGAGCTCGCGACGTCTACGCGGATGTGACATGTGGCTGGAGACTGGGGATGATCCTGAGGAGAGACCGACGGTGGATGTGTTTTGTGCGGCGTGTTATCGATGATCTGATCCATGCGCCTGCGGCTTGTGTTTCATAAGCGCCGCCTGCGATTCTCCAGAAGGCGCCTGCGACGACTCGGAGTGAGTGCGAATTTGTTTCGATAGGATGGGGTAGGACTACTATCCAGCTGGAAAGCATCACTGAATGTAAGAGGAGGATCGAGTGTCCGCCGACTGATCCGCGCCGGCAAGCCAGGCTCCGAGTCCGAGTGACGTGACGAGTCAAGAGTCAACTTGAAGAGCAATGAAGACGGTCAATCGATCACGTGTGCCATGAGATGTGGGTCCATGTGGGTCCCTTCTATTTTTCTTACTTGTGCATTGTAGCGAGGACGACGCCCCGGAAGAGTGTAACTATACGCATAGATATTGTAGCTCAAGGAAAAGGCTACCGTAGCAAGTAAAAATATTCCTGTATCAAAGTCTTAGAGGTCATCGTCATACACGTGTCGCCTATGCGACCGGGGTTGGGAGGCCAGCAGCACCCGCATTCCTGACAAACGTGTCAGACGGTACTGCGGTACCAAGCAAACGGCGTAAAATAAGCTTACAGTCAAAGTTCGCGTGCGGCCACCGAATGCTGGTGGGCATATTGACGGCGTCAATCCCATCCCCAATCGACAGGAGAAACAAGAATCTAGTCATGAACCTGAAGCGTTCGTCAGTGTCAGTGGACAAAGATAGGCTTGAGCTCACAGAAGCACGGCGCGCTCAGCGGCGGGGCTGGAGGGTGATCGCTTGAGGTAGTGACGATTCTTTCCTTCGAAGAGGACGGATATAGCGCCGCGCCAACGAAGGTGGGGGTACTTCTTCGTGAGCGATTCGTTGATCGGCTCCTTGGAATCATAGTAACCAGAGACCATGAACGTATAGCGACCGTGGACAACAACGCGACAGTCGTGGATGGGAGCCGTAGAATTCCCGATGCCACGTAGCTTGTCCTCAACGACGACGTAGGGACGGATCGTTGTGCCGTTTTCCGGCTCCACAGCGCAGATGGCATCGAACTCTACGACCGTGCGAGTGTTGAAAGACGACCTGCTTGGGTACAGGTGGCCTCTGACATGGTGGGTACGGCGCTCCTAATCATGGTCAGCAACGGAATATCCGCACGTCATGGTGCGAGCTATTCACTTACTGTAGCGCAGCCCTGGGGAATCAAACGAAGAATTGCCATCAGAGCAGAGGAGGCGGTGTGCGGGGGAGGGGACGTGTACTCTGCCGGACGGGCGAAAGACCGTGGCTGATATACCGTAGAAAACACGCCTGTGGTGCATGGTCGACAGCGGGACATGTGCATCGATCTTCCGATCCCGATGTCAAGACAGCCGCGAGTCGCAACTTGCAGTCTGCTTACGCGTACAAACGCATGTTATACAGCAATGTGTGCGTCGCTGACAGCCTATCGGACCGCTAACGATGGACGGCCCAGCTACGCTTGAAGGCAAACCTCTTGCTAAAGAAGATATTATACACGACGCTAACTCACGGTTTTCCCTCGACCCTTCTTCATCTGCCTGGTCTCCTGCGTCGATATCGTCGCCCTCGTGACCCAGCTCGGCTCGTCATTCTGTCTCAAAGACAGATACCGGTCCCGCATGTACGGGTGCTCCGTACCTACTTTTGCGTTGGCCCATGTTCCGTGACTCTGCCTGACCCAGGCTTGAACTGCTCCGGATACAGTATTTTTGTGGATGTAGATGTCTCCGGGTGCGCAAGGGACGTCGGCGGGCTTCACGAGGTCCTCCGCAGATTCGCTGCGGTGCCAAACCGTTTCTCCAGAGCCGCTTGCGGACGAGAACGGTCTAGCGTGGCGCGTGGTGGAAAGGGCATCGACCTTTCTGCGCGGGCGGATTGCCTCTGGTGCGGGAGGTGTCGGTGCCCTGGCAGGTGTCGGAGCCCTGGCAGGCGTTGGACCACGAATGAAGGCTCCTGGAATGCTAGAGCTATACAGACTTTGGTCAATCCTCTCAATCTCGACCATGATGGTGTACACACCTGGAGGCAATTTGGGCAACCGGTCGTAGTAAGCTCAATCACGGTCTCAAAGTCGAGGTCCAAGGTGGCCAGATGCCCAGTGAGGACCGACTCGTATTTTCCAGGATCGCTCACATCGCGGGATAAGACCTCAGCGATAGTGTGAATCTTCGGCGATGATGAATGTTGCATGAGGACGTTGAGGATGTATTTGTAGTATTTGTACTCCTCGGTGCCGATGCTGCTGGGACTGGAGTTTAGACATCATCTAAAGCAGACAGATGGGATGAACGTACGACGCTGACGAGAAACGGACAGCGCTGCTTGGTCGTGCCGGCTGGTCGTTTTCTGTGGTCACAGGGGCCGATATATGCCGGGGGATAACCTGTCTGCAACGACGTTCCGATCGAGATCAATGAAAATACGCAGGATGGACGCACTTCCCAGCGCCTCTCTCCGTATCTACCAGTTGCCCTCCCTCTATTGTCTCGTAGCGCCTTGCAACGAAACGCTTGCGCCGTGTTGTCTGCAGTAGAGGCGTCAGCGTATGAAATATATGGCCTCGACAGAAATTGAAAGAGACTTGCTATATCTTGGGATGTCTTGCCATTATTCGTCGAATCTAGATACACAATTTCCCGGTACGTGGGCGACGTGCCCCCAGACATGTCGAAGAAGCAGGTTCCTCGACTACCGCTGGAGATCCAGAGTAGGAGTATGACTCTACTATGAGGAGGTGGACGAAATGTGCTGTGTTGGAACTCCGCCTTATAATTTATAATGGTCATGCCGATTCCCACTCCGCTTCCAACTGGCCTCTATGGCGGCGCCCGACGCGTTGTCCGCTTTCGGAACTGTCAGGTCGGCCGTTCAAAGGCAACCAAGCACCGGCCGGGAGAAGCGTCTTATACGTTCATTGCCAAGCTGGACTGTGATTCCACGTAGTTGTAGAAGGGCGTCTTGGACCCTGGTCTGTACGTGTACTCTACGCTAATCCATGTCGATTTCTTCTGGAAGATCAGCGGGCTCTACAGCCTCTCCCCCGTCCTCGTAGTAGAGCTCGATCGAAGTACTTATTACATCGACATATCTACCCAAATGAAATCAGCTGTTGAACGGGCAGGAGAAAAAAAGGCTCAGGCGTACTTGACAACAGCTTTCTCAGCTGACAGCCTGACCTTATTGGACAGGGTGAAGTCAACGATCTGGCCCTCTTCATTGCATTGCATGACAAGCAACGGCCCCGTCCAGCAGAGAAAGGGGCACAGCTTTAACACAGATTGGTTTTCTTCGAGACGATCTTCGATCTTAAAACGGCAGGTTGGCAAGGGTGTAGGCGTACGCTGCGAGACAAAGCGTACCCGAGCGAACACGACGAACAACGCGTCGGAGTTACCCTCCTCGCCCTCGACATTCACGTACGCACGGTGGACGCCTTCGTCCGAGCCGAATATCGGAGAGATCTGGGCGCACGTCTCCGCGGTCTCATCTGCGTCGGCGGGAGGGACGACGGTGGGGATCGGCACAAGGCCATAGTCGCTATGATTGCAAGGAAACAAAAGCCCCCTGAATGGCTTCAACTAGGCATTCAGCAATCATCAGCACTTCTCCGGGTTGCAACGCTGGGGAAATGGACTCACATCGCTTCCGGTGGCAGCCAGGTATGCCACCAGATCCTGTGCCGTGACAGGCGTGAAGCCCCCTTTAACGGCGATCGTGAAAGCGCTATCCATGGCGAGTGTGTTGGTGCGATCCATGGCAAACGTGTAGGCATCGTCCTGCAGCTCAGGGCTTATATACGATCCGATAAGCACAGAGGGCGTGGCAGCCTCGAGGTTCTATTGATGTCGTGACAACGTGGAGGACATCAGGGGTATGCACTGGCAGCCGTCCAAGTACTCGGCCGTAATTGCTGGCCGGTATTACTTATCTGGATCTACAGATGCATCAGGGACAGCCGTGCACTTGATGGCAAAATGCGCGCACCAGGCTCCTCCCTGTGCTCCACCGCCTCCTCGTCTTCTTCGTCTTCGGTCTTCTTCGCCTTCGGTCTCCTCTGAGCACATTGAGACGGTTTGCGTGGCTGCGTTTCGTAGACGACCAGGGCGCACCACGGTGCTTGACTACGATAACCAACAGTATCGTACGGTCGTCGTGACTCGCCACCGGTAAATCGGACAGCAGCCGATGTCCGCGCAGAGGCTCTTTTAGTGATCTCGTTGCAAGGACGTTGTGAACACGAAGAACGTTGTGAACACGAGCGCGTGTAGTCGCTCGCGCCTCCTTGTCAATTGCAAGAACGTTCACCTCGGCAGGCTAGCAGGCCAAGGTCAATGGAAGCCGGCGCCCGGTAGATGAGATCGGGGGTCACCACTGACATCCAAAGGTGAAGCTCTAGCCCGCCAGATATCGACGGCCTTCCTTCCTCCAGTTCAAGGAAAGTTATATCGTCATCAATATGGACAGCGCCTGGTGGGGATCCGGAGATATGATAGAATGAGATTGCGGATGACTGGTGCCAGCAGGATGATAGGTAATAAAGGACGTTAGGAAAGCGGAGGCCAAAGCTGGGTTTGTCGGCATATTCCGCGCCGCGCGGCGTCATCGAGTCGCTACTTTCGTCGCCAAGTCGTGTCGCTTCCTCTCTTTCCCATACCACCAGGATGGCGGGGACGAGCGGGGACAAGCGGGGACGAGCGTGAGCACTGGGGCATGGGCAAGTGGCTGAGCGGGTCGAGCAGGTCAAGCAGGTGAGCAGGTCGAGCAGGTGAGCAGGTCGAGCAGGTGAGCAGGTCGAGCAGGTCGGCTAGCACGAGCAGGACGGAGAGGACGAGCGGGGACAAGCGTGAGCGCGGGGGCACAGGCGAGTGGCTGAGCGGGTTGAGCAGGTCGAGCAGGTCGAGCAGGTGAGCAGGATGGCTAGCACGAGCAGGACGGCGGGGACGAGCGGGAGCGCGGGGGCACGGGCGAGCGGGCGGGGGCGGCCCAGTAGGCGCAGTAGCGCACAAGTATATCGTTACCGTTGAATGACAGTGGTTTAGAATGATTACCAGAGGATCCCAGTGGATCCTGAGAGCAAACAAAGGAAATGCGGATGACAATCACTGGGAATGCACGGCATCGGAATTGTGTACGCTACGAACCATTGTCAACGGACGCTGTCATATTTACCATCGGTTCAAATTCGCTCTCTGGCAGGTTTTTCGTTCCCAAGGCAGACAGGCGCGATCGACGGGACCGCCGGACTTTTGACTGGGCTAGACAGATGTGGAACGAACACGCTGCCCGCCGAATGTGCATCGCACTGGCACACCGGGACCTTTGCCATCCCGCTGGACAAAGGGCTGAAAAGATACCGGACAGTTTCCCATTCATGCCTGAAAGAACAATGCAAAGACCGAATCAAAGCACCGTTTGTGTGACGGGTCGATTCCCTCTGTATAAAAAGCGACGTCCTAGCATGCACATCTTCTATAGCCCGCCCTGCCCGTCATCCCAGGTGAGCCGCCCGCCTGCATTTCACTGGCGGTTTCTGACATGTGTAGTAGCAGCCACTCCGATCGTCGAACGAAAACGCGTTGCCCGCGGACGCTACGAAACGATGCAGAACCCGTTCCTCTCGGAATCTGACCTGAGCCTTTCCGACGACCACCTTCCCCCACCCACCGCACACACCATCTGCACCACCTCTGAGAACCCTGTTCAAAGCTCCGTAGGCTTTCTCAAATCACTATTCCAGCGACGCACGCATCCCATCTCCGATCGCTGTCAGGAAGGCTGCAACGACGCTCGTCACGACGCTCGTCAGGGCTACGACGTCGCCGAGCAACTTTCCCAAGTGGAGGCGCATCTTGCTGCATATGACCTGAAGCTCGCTGGCATCAGCGAGAGCTTTGATGTGCGCCTCTCTGCATCCGAGACAGAGCTCTCTGGTATCATATCCTCTGTCACGAAGATGGCCGAGGCAGAGCACAGGTATTATCGCAGAGTGGTCATGGCCGAAGGCCGCGGCGACGAATTGTGGCACCGTGTCCATCTCAAGCATCACCAGATGGAGTCAGATGTCGCGCAGAAGGTCGAAGATGCTGCAAAGAAGGCGCTGAACGATGTACTGCAGCGCGTTGAAGGCCTTGAGACGCAGCTGGCGCAGGCGCAGGGAGAGCTGGCGCAGGCACGGGAGCTGGTGCAGATGTGGGGTGTGAAATACGCTCGAGAAACCGAAGCGCTCGGAGAACGCCTCGCCATTGCGGAAGCGGGACAGGAGAAGAGCTTAGCTGGCCTCAAGCAGCTTCAGGAGGAGGTTGCTGGGGAACAGAAGCGCGCTGTGAAGGAGGCGAAGGCTATGACCTCCGTCAGGAAGAAGCTCAAGAACCTCGAGGCGAAGATTGAGGAGCGTTTCGCCGCGACCCAGGTAGAGCAAACAGACGCATACGCACAGCCTGCGAGCCCGACATCATGACGCCTGGCCCGATCTTACTCTTAGATTGGTGGCATTGTCATCGCTGTGCCGAAACCGTCTTATACCGCTGTCTGACATACAGAAAAGTGCGTAATGAAAGCCAGCGCCATCTGCCTGGATGGCTAATACCGCATGTCCGATACGTTGCAAGTTACGGGCACTAATTTAGAGAACGGCGGGGATGGCATGGGCGGACCGTTGCACATGTTGCGATAGCGTGCTCGTCCGTCTGGACGCAAGGCTCCGGATTGGTTCCTGGGCTCAGACTGCCGGGTACGGCGAAAAGCCATGCCAGCTGGCGATGGGCTGCGGCGAAATGATGATAGGGCCGGTTGAATCCTGCTCGTTGCTGGGCGAGGAAGGAGTATCGGAAGGGGGGAGGGGCTTGGGTTTGTTCCGGCCACACCTCCTCGTCGTGGTGGCTTCAAGCGGCTTGGGTTTGTTCGGGCCACGCATCTTGCGCATAGGGTCATACTCGCATAGGAAATCGCTGACGAGACAGCGATAGCAAGCCGGACGGTCTCCGGAGCACTGGACACGAAGGCGGTCAGCTCGCTGGCTGCGATGGGTATGGTTACGGGAAGTGCTCTGACCTTTCTTTTGCCGATACGGCACCGCTTACAGGATTGGAAGGTCCGCTTGCTGCTCACGGTCTGCGAGAGCATACCAGCGAAAGAGCTAGACATGGCGTGAACGCCTTTCACCGTCGATTCTACCTCCGAGTGCGAGGACGGCGATGGGCCTCGCGGGAGTATCAGGGCGCTCGAGGCAGGCGTCGACGCATGCGGTAGCATGTGGCTTTGCCGTCTACGATAGCCCGCAAGGAATTCTCCGTACGCAAGCGCCTGCCTTGCTTGAAACATCGCGAAGTCGTTCGAAGCGTCCATCGGTGCAACGACTATCACGGAGGTAGAAGAGGCGGCGGAGGCCTGCAGCATGTTGATATCGGTGTTGAAGAGGGGAGTACGCAGGGGCTCCTGGTGAAAGGCTCTAGGTTCAAAATGAGCCTCGAGAGGTGGGTACAGGTAGCCGGGATGGGGGTTGAGATGATGTTTATATTGTGGCAATTCTAGGTTATAATTTGAGGTCGTTTGCGGCATGCTATCTGGCCATTGCTGGTCTATGTTGCTAAATGAGCTAGCGACGTTTTAAAGAGAATTGATGGAGTACCGTCGCTGGGGATCATGCTTTGGGGAGAGCGATGTATTGATGAAAGCAAAGGTCGACGATGGATAGGATGTGATCTGATCGAAGGTGTTAAACAGGGAGACATGATCAACGCCGGCGACCAAGAGCGAGAACACACCTCCTCCTAGTGTGAGCTTCCGTCGATGGCACAGGGTGCGGCCCTTGGTAGTTGTGTGGAATCGACAACCTCGCGCAGCGCTCAGGCATACATACTACGAAGGCACGCGCTGCGGGAGTCTGTTTAAGGTATCATGCGGTAGGGCAACCGAACACGGGAGCATGATGCAGTCGGCGCGCAACCAAGCTGAACTTGAAGAGATTAGAGGACGTAACGCCATGAAGCAGTGAAATAAGAACGAGAGGCCCGCGATTCGCCTGGGATGTGGAGATGGTCAAGCAGAACGCCGACGGCGTGTGCGGAGCTCGAGTTAAATGTATTGTCACGGGCCACGCGTCTGATTTGCCTCTGATCTCGCCGCACATCTCAAATTGTAAGCCGGGCCGGAGCACACACAGAATTTAGAACATAGGTTAAACGAATACAAATGGGGGAAAGAAGGCACAATGCGTCGTCCGCCGCACAACGCCCAGCACCCAGCACCCAGCAGGCAAGACCATCAATTGGGTTCAATTAATGTGTAGCACAGGTATCAAAAAAAGACGATGTAGAGAGGCCGAATGCATCGCGAATGTCCTGTGCGAGCTCGCTGCACTTGGAGAACAGCCGGAGGGCAGCCTGCCAACGCCCTGCACGCGCATCATCGAATCGAGCTTTGGCAGTTGGGTCTTCGGCGGCCAGAGCCTTCTCTGTACGGAAGCCGTACGCCACGTAGCGGAAGAGTGCGCCTGCTGTGTACCAGGTGATGGACATGCGGGTCTCATTCGGCTGCACACCAACGTTGCCATGTTCAACACTGCCCGATGGAATATGCATGATGGAGTTGACAGGGAACTGGATGATGAGCTTGAATGGGTACAGTATGACGTGGCCACCCTTCGTATGGTCGAAATCGCCAAGCGACAGGAGCGAGCACCAGCCGTTGGGGAGGTTAGAGCTGTCGCTGTGCGCGGCCCGAAGTTGAACGTTGCACCGGTGTGGATGTTATTGCTGAATGGCATGACCAGGCTGGGGTCGTGGTCCAAGATTTGATGGGTGTTTCCCTCGCAGGCCTTGTATAATTTCGGGCTGTCGACCGCAAAGGAACCTAGGTAGGAATTAATTCACAACGATGGGTAGCGTTTGCCGTTGGACATATACCGTTCGCAAACCCAGACGCCCGCATCACACCAGGCCCATGCGCCAGCTCTTCGAGCGCCTCGTCGTTGCCGTGGAGGTCAACATTCATGGGCCGCTGCACCGAAAGGCGGCGAAGGAGCATGAGTTACCGTGCGCTGCAACGGCTGATGCGATGCTACGTACCGTCTGTCCTCCTCCGTACCCGATCCCGATGCGCGCTGCGGCGTATGTGCCCCGTCGATGTACCAGGTCATCGGCACGAAGCTTCAGTTTGCCGAATGCGATCTGCATTGCTTGAAAGGCGGAGACGCAGGAGCCGACCCATGTTGGATCTCGCACCGGGCGGCCAGACAACGCTGCGAGCACGTTGTCGTCGGCGTCGACAATCACAACATGTTTGCTGAACGGCCATAAGTTCATGTCGAAAGATGCAGCCGTGGAAGGACTCACCACCCATCCCATTTGTACAGGCCATACGATCGGATGGATGGGTCGTCCAGGCTGAGGGGCGCCTTCGCCGTTGGAATCACCTTGCCCACCCAGCCGCCCGCTGCGTGGGGAAGCTTGTTGACGGACATGCGTGTGGTGAGTTTGGCGGGGGTGCTGTGGCGAGCGGCAACGGTGCCGCGCATCTTGAGGTCAACAATGCGCGCTTGGCTCGCCACCTGAGCTTTTGCACGAGATCGTCGGCGTTTGGTGGTTTGATGCCGGTGAGCTCGGTCGGGCGGTGCGCTGGCTGGTGCGTCGGGCTGCGATTGGGCGGCCGACGAAGACGGCAAGGCCTACCGGAAGAAGTCAGCCTGTGGGTACGCAGGCGGTATGGCTGGGAGGGCGTACCGGCGCTTCAACGTGCACCTCCGCCAGGTGGGCGGCCGAGGCTTTGTGTGCTCGAGCAGCTGGGCTACTGCGCGCTAGAGCAGGATGGGACCGGACGCGTTTTGAAAGGGTTGGAGGTGACAGGTTGCCGCGCGGCTGGGCTGCTTCGGTTGTGCAGTCCTCACGCGCCGCCTCGAAGACATCCGCACGCTCGAAAGCGCTGGCCATGAGTTGTGAAAAGCCGGCGCCATCAATTACAAGAATTTCCGGGGGCTCGAGGTCGGAGGGCGCGTCTTCAGCGGTGTACGGCGAAAAGATACGCTTCGAACGAGTCTACTCAACGATGTGAGCTCGGTCTCTTTCGATGCAGGATCAAAGGACAGGAAATGAAGCTCACTGTGCGTGCCATGATAGCTGGCGAGGTCCCTAGCTACATGTAATTCGGCGGTGTGTGCTCCGGAGGCCAAGTTGGCAAAGCGGTAGATGCGAAATGTGCAGGAGAGGCGCCGGGTTCGACACCTGCAACTTTACAAGTCGTACACGCGAAATGCGCAGGAGAGGCGCCGGGTTCGACACCTGCAACTTTACAAGTCGTACACGCGAAATGCGCAGGAGAGGCGCCGGGTTCGACACCTGCAGCTTTACAAGTCGCACCCAAGGGAGCAAGCAATGAAAAAAATAGACAGTAGAGCGAGGGAGTTTTCGGGGTGGTGGTGGGCTCCGTCCAGGTGTTGAGGGACTCGGTCGAGGTGCTGCCAGCGAGTTAAGGTTCAAGAGTGCATCTCCGTCGCTCCGTGTCGCGTCTGTGGCACCATCAATTACTACGCGCTTATACGTCGGGTAGCGCGCTCGTACTTAATTACCGTAACGCGCACAGCGCACTTGATCTCCCCATTTTGCACTCTTGAGATATCTGTTGATGCGGCCATAAATGCTCAAGTCAGCCGCGCCCTCGCTTCTGAGACCGCTGCCTCACCTCTGCTCACCCACCCACGATTCGCGCCGGACTCGCGCTCCTCGCCCGCACGGCCCATTTGCCGCCCAGGGACACCCGGAGATCATCGAGACGCGCCGGCAAGGTTCGTACGTCCGCCCGCCCACATGTACATGCACTGCACTCCGTCACCATACACATTGCGCGGACCGCTCGTCATGCCGAACGTCAGTCCGCCCTTTGTCCCCTACCCGCGCCATCGCAGCCGGTGCACTCGTGCCGAATCCGACATGTGTTTCTCCTGGGGTCCGATGCTGGGTGGTGGTGGGTGGGTGGGCGGCGATGGGAGCGTGTCGTCGCCGCAGTGTCTGCACGGCGGGTAGATGTTGCGTGCGCGCGGTGCATCGAATACCCACGAAAATCGCACAGGGCCCCGCTGTGTATCGTGGTTCGTTCTCGGTCCATGCCGCGCCCTACGTGTTCGCTACCCCGGTGCACCCCTATGCAAGCCATGAGCACCTCCGAGGAGGGCTCCGAGTCGACGCCCACAGCGGAACCCATGAGCCACAATCTGCAACATACTTGTCAACGCGTGCTCGGCACCAACGATATCGCTGGACATTGTATGTACGTATCATACAATGCAGTATACTATGTAAGATGGGTCCCGCTTCTATATCTACGCCATTTCCGAGAGCCTGCCGTGGGCGACAAGTCACAGGGCGCCGAGCTTTGGCGCGGTTATTTCCAGTTTGTATCTGTTCGCTTCTTCGGCAGAGCAAGCTCACCGTTGGCGCATTTATCAGCAGGAGCGTCCGCCCATCGCCCCGCCAAATGATCGTGAACGTGGATGTCTCAACCGCTGCCATGTCAGTGTCTGCTTGTCCGGTCCCTCCCCCTCGGTGTGACTGACCCCCGGGCAGCTTCAAGGCTCAGCCGGTCATCGGATGGTGCCTTGACTACTTCTAGTACTTGTCGGCCACAGCCGATACACGGAACGATAGGGGACGGGTCGATCTCAAGTTCCTCATGGACCTGACCCCTGCCGATCAGGCGTGGAAGCAACTGAAAGCGGCGCTCAGAAGGAATGTGCGGGTCATTGTGAGGGGATTCAGTTGGCGCGATGCACAACGCGTGTCAACTGACACGCGAATATTACATCGCGCCTGTGTGTGAGTGAAGTGAGTGAAATTAGCACAGTGCACCTGTCCATGTGCGATGCATCAGTCGTGCGGGATGCATCTGTCGCGCGATGCATCGGACATGCGCAATGCATCGGTCTTTGCGAAATGCATCGGTCATTGGGAAATGCATTGTCGGTCAGTAAAACAATGCACCTGACAGGAGTCGAACACAAGACCGTGGATATAAAGACAACCGGCTTGCGACCCGTCATAACCACTTAGCTACAACATGTATAACACTACATTAAATTGATAGTATATGTACCTGCGTAAACGACGTCTGTTGGACTCAGCCGAAAATTGTCTAAGTCATGTACCCTGTGACTTGATCTGCCCGGTACAGGGCCGAGAGGGGTAAACTGAGTATAATGCATGTTCTGACAATTTTATTTTGATGAAGAGCTCTCTGAGAACATACACATAGCGACCTGAAGAGCAACAATGGGTTCACAATGAAAGAGAGGCTCGATATAGTGCGACAAAACTGTCTACATAGTTACACAGACCTCCCCTCCAGTACTGTTATTATGACCCAGTGGCTATATTGTTGGGTTTTCTCCCCTGTAAATGCTCAAGCCCTAAGTTCGAATCTCAGACGTGGCAAATATTTTATAATTCCCGCGATGCATCTGCGCGCGATGCATCGGCCAGCGCGATGCATCGGCCAGCGCGATGCATCGGTCGCAATCTTGCATGGGTATTGCTGAGATGTTTGCTCACTTAACTCACACACAGGCGCGATGTAATATACGCGTGTCAATTGACACGCGATATGCATCGCGCGAACTGAATATCTACTCATTGTCAGGGTGCCTACAGGCTCCCACCGCACGCGTCCGATCAGGGATTTTGTGGGACGTTCGAATTCAAAAGGGACGACACCATCACCACCATATAGGTTCGTCCGTGGATATCTCGAAGCTCCGATCATATTGAAGTGTAACTTTCAACCTGCAGGAGAATTACAGGACGCGCAACAACCATTCACTATGCTTCCCCGGGCTCTTCGGTATATGTGTCAATGTCGAAAGGCAGATCATCATACCCGCCAAAGTGTGCGTCATTGCTCCGGGGCAGATGTACAAGAAGATGCTGCCTCAGAGCTTGATGGCGAAGGTTTTCGCGTTTTCTAGCAAGGCCCCTAGTCAACGATTTGCAGATATCAGTGTGGGCGCGGCGGGTCCGTCACCGTCCGGTACGCGAGTCCATCGTCGCTGTCCGACTGGCTGCTGACGGGCCGAGCGCAGCTCCTGAACTATGCGGGCTCGGACTACGTCTCGCAGGCGGGCATGGAGATATCTAAAAAGCCCGTAAAAGGAGATATCTAGGAAGCCCGTAAACATGACAGGCAAGATTTTGACCGCCCCCGCTGTCAGGTTTAGTGGGGACTACCCGGTGAGAATGCAACAGGTAAGGAAATGAACCGTCGTCGTATGCGGACTCGTTGACACGTTTCCGAGTGTATGGGCCGTGGTTTCGTTGGTGTCGCCCAGCAAGATGGACCAACAGCGCGTTGCGCAGGTCGTCGGCGCGCAGCAAAGGAGTTGCGTCAAGCTAGGTAGGTTGGGTCATTTCTGGCCTGCATCTGATTGACTCTCTGCAGGAATGAGTAAGTCATGGGAGCATTCTGGGAGACGCGATGCTGACCAAAAGTAGCCGTGCAATACGCAGGACAAGTGCGCCTGGGCATGGGCTTCGGCGACGTTGAACGGGTGGGTGCTGTGCCATGACGCCCCGAGCCCGATTTACGACGACAAATCTTAGGTCCTGGAGGAAGCTTGCAGAGAAGTGAATGCTTCACTCGTGATCGTCATCCTGCCGAATTTTACTGCGCCGCAATGCAAGACAGTCAAAGCATGGGGCGACTCGAAACGTCGGGTTGCGACTCAGTGTCTGGTATGTTCGCCCTCATTAATGACATCTTTCTGAAGCACCTTTCTGAAACTGGAAAAATTGGACCGCGCAAATGATCAGTATTACAGCAATGTTACTTTGAAGTAAGTTGCAATGCCATACAGTGCTGATGAGTTGTGTTGATGCTTTCGTCAGGATCACTTGGGGGGGTCAATTCCATTATTAATGAGGGGATCTTGAAGACACTTCGTCAAGAACCGATCATGATCATTGGTAGGTGCAGCACATGGATGTGAGCATTCTCTGACGATGAGTCTTGCATGCAGGTGCGGACGTGAGCCATCCCGCGCCCGGAGTCAAGGATCGTCCCTCTGTCACGAACCTGGTCGCATCCTACGACAACTCATTTTCAAGGTACGCGGCGTTCGCCCGGGTGCAGCAGCCCCGCGCAGAAATGATACTGGACCTCAAGGTGATGATGGAGGTAAGCGACGATGCAGCCGTGCTGGGGTGTGTCCTTTTTGACACGCTCAACACCAGGCGGCCTTGGACAACTTTTACAGAGAGAACAACGTGCCTCCCAAGCGGCTCGTATTCTTCCGCGATGGGATATCTGAAGGAGAGTTCGAGACAGTCGCGCGGGGGGAGATCATCGCCCTCCGCCGTATGCAGCACATATTCTGAGCGATTGCGCCTTCTCACATTGTGTTCCAGAAGCGTGGGATGGCTTTTGCAGAAAGAATGGGGCCCCTCGGCCGGTGCCATTCGTTCTCACATACTTTGTCGTTGGAAATCGGTTTGTGTTCTCTGTCTACGTGTTGCAAGACGTTCATTCTTGGCGGATGTCAGCCATCACATTCGGTTTTTCACCGATGAGTCAGTACCGCGTATCTCTCTAGGCAATGTCCCATTCTGATGTTGCGTTCGCAGGCCGGGGGAACAGGGACAACAAGAGCGGGAACGTCAAAGCGGGCCTCGTGGTGGACACGGAGGTGGACAGCCCGGCGTCTTGGGACTTCTACCTCCAGGCGCACAGCGGTCTGAAAGGAAGTGAGTGCCTCCCCTGTCTGTCGCGCACCGTCGGCAGGCTCAACGCACCCGTCAGCGAGCCGTCCTGGGCACTACATTGTTCTCTTCAACAACAATAACTACGACGGCAAACCAGTGCGTCCCAGCCTTCGTACGTACGGCGCAGATGACGGCTGACCGCAGATGGAAACAGGCTGCAGGCGCTGTCGCATCACCTGTGCTATGTCTACGCCCGTGCGATCCGGTCGGTCTCCATCCCCGCCCCTGTGTACTGTAAGCCCTGATCCATCGCTGTTGGCCGCGTCGTGTGCTGATGGCCATGCAGATGCGGTGCGTATCGCCGGTTTCTACGGATGCGGGAGACACCAGTACTGACACGCGCCGCGCAGCTCGTGTGCGGGCGCGCGGGGCTCTATTTTAGGGATGATCTGGGGTATTCGGACGTCGCGAGCGACTCGCACGCCGCGTTCGACCTCAACAGGTGGCGAGAGGGCTTCGCGAGCCCGGGCCCGGAGGAGATGTTCTTCATGTGAGGCGGCGTGACCGCGATCTATTGTGTGTGTATTTGTGAGGGAATTGTGTAGAAGACGGTACGACAGGCGATCTTACGGTTGTGACAGTGATGCGCACTGTGGTGTAGGGTGATGTAGTAGCAGCCACTTGATGCGGATATTGCGTAGCAAGTCAGGGTTGTCATTTGTGGTGATGATATCACGATAATAATGCGAGCTCCGGACGCGTAGAGTTCCATGTCGAAGCGGTGATACCTGGCTTGGGACTCCGTCCAGCGGATGCCGCCTCATATCGGTCCGTGTCAGCACTGACGCGCCTGATGGTTACGAAAACGCACAGGGCTTACGGATGGGCTGACGTTTCCTGCTGGTCGCGCATGAAGCTGTCGGAAAGCCATATCAACGGGAGACCACAAGATATAAAGGTGAACTTGCTGTGAGTGGGCCGGTGCTAAGCACGGCAGGTACGATTCCATTTTCTAAGTTTTTGTGAATATCTTTATGTAGTTACTGTCACGAACATGTTGGGTGACTATATTGTTGTCCTCAATCTTTCATGACCCGTTCAATCGCAGCCCAACAGTATTACTTACAGCATAGATTGATTTACAACATGCTAGCTTACTTGATAAATCTTTTTTTGCCTTTCTCCCTCAGCTGCGTTATTTGTTGAGCACCTCCGAAGCGACGCACGAAGTAACGGGCTAAGAGATGCCTCCTCAAGCTCTGGATGACCAACCGTCCAGCACTCTCTTAGCTCTCCCTAGAGCCACTCGCACCGCCAAGCCTTTGGTGTCACTTGCTGCATGTCACCTGCTCCAGCGAGTTGTGTGACCGTGACCCCAGGTGACGATAACATCCTGCTGCTCACTCCGACAAATCTGCGACCCCTCTGACTTCATGACATCCATGGCAGTTACTGTTGATTTCCATTAGCACTGTGGGTATCACTGCGCAACAACTTCCTCAGCAACATTTGTTGGATATATTGTGACGTGCCAAGCAAGCTCAACACTGTGTTGGCAACTTCCGGGTACTCCACAGTTTGTATGAACCTTATTTTATATACATGTAGCTGGCTTGTAGCTCACACTGTTCTCTACACGATTGTAACCCAATCAATCAATTCACCCTCTCGCCGTCCTTCGAGCGCTTCACACCCTCTTGTCGTAGGTCATGCAGACCTGATGACAAGCCCCGTCCCACGCTGGGAGGGGATATCGACCGTCTTTTCGCATTTTTGACCAAGTCTTTGGTCACGTGACCTCAGCCTTGATGCGCCACAGTCGGAGCATGCCCATGCAGGTCGCACTAGGCGCCCGATCCCGCGCTTATGACTTAGAGCACCGCGCCACACTTGTGAGCACAGCATTTCTCACGCTGTCACAACTCCATCAGATTTCTATCAGACTTGCACAGCCCACTCGCATAACAGCCACGCCTGGCACTATGACCCCCCAACGCTCCCACGCCATTACGTGTACCTCCCCAGTTGCCCATTCACGGTCCTTGCAACCATTGTCTCCGACCACTGTTCCGTCACGCGACCGCCCTCCAACCCAGCACCTACGACTTAGCGGATTCACGACCCACCCATGCACCCTCTATTGACACACTCGTCTGACCCGTAGCGGCTGAGCGCCTTGCGACCGATTCGCAACTCAGTCGCTGCGACCAGTCGGAGCTATCACTTTCCAAACATTGGTGATTGGAAGACCTCTCCTCATGCCCACATCACCCGACCACCGTTATTGCACCCCGCCTGTCGCGCATAGTCCATTTCCACCTTCCCTGACGCTGTTTTCCACAGTCGACGACAGGGCGGATCATATTTCACGCCCACTCCCTTGTTCTCTGACAGCGCAGATTGTTTGCTCTCGGACATCGTCGCCCACCGTGCTCCTCGTCGTCTGACCGACTTGCATGACTCCCACCCATTGTACGTACCATATGCTATGACACCGCTATCGTTTCCTTTGTCTTCCGACCACGTAGCACTGTTCCGGTCGGACTCGTACATCAGGAAAAATCCGCCGCTCCATGCGACACTACATAGGCTCCGTAGTTATGGTAGCCCCGTCGACAGGGTGCCATGTACGTAGGACCAATAGACGTTAGTGTATGCTCCGTAGTACCCGGTAGGACCCGATATAATCAGCAAGAGAGCATGTAGCACCCAGTAGACTCCATCAACAGCACCACAGATATGTAGCACTGCCTCTGTAGCCCTACGGAGTGAGCCGTACACAGATGGCCTGGCAGTAGATCAGCATATACATATAAACAGCGCTCAGAACATGCTCAGTAGGAGATCAGGTAGATGATAAGCATAGAACACGATTCAGATAGAGATAAATACAACAACATTGTTGGCGGCGCACGTCACTCCTCCGCCCCCTCCGACTCCGCCACCTCCTCTTCACTGTCCGTATCCCCTGTCCTTCCCTCCAGAGCCTTTCGAGCCTTCTCCTTGATGGCGGAAGAGATGCGGTTGGACCGACCGCTGTCAAGTGCCTCCGCACCCGAGGCTGTGCTGTTGGAGAGATCAGTATATTGGATATACATTTGAGCAACCAGCGGACTCACCGTGCATTCCTGTAGAGCCGCTTCCCCATATTCACAAAGAAATCCTTGTTGCCGTTGCTCCATTCCTGGACTTCCTTCAAGATCGCGCGATACTCATTCTTCATGGCCTTCTCCGAGAAGACAGCCTGCTCCCAGGTGCCGGACTCCCACTCATCCAGGCAGAATCTGATCTGAGCTCGCAGCCTTGTGAGCACTCAAGAACATTTGAGAGAATTTGTAAACTTACTGCGGCAAACACAAACGCGATTGTCACTGCGGAGATCGGGTTGAAGTGCTGGGGTTGGGTGACACCGTCGTCTCGCGCGTTGCGGAACCATGCATCCTGTATGACCTGCGCAAGGATCTTCGTCTCGCAAAAGCCGTCGTGGCTTTCGGGGACCTGTGTTGCAAGCGCAAGCAGTTTGCGTGAGCCGATGTATTCAGACGGCCATCCATACGTACATACCTTGAACATAAAAGCTGCATCACTCAGCAACTTTGCCAACTGCTCACGGTTCCTTGCGTAGCTGGACTCTTTCTTGTCATTCTTGAAACGATAGAAGCTCCGCACATGAGGCCGGACCCGATCTTTGAGGGCGCCGCGAGCATGTGCCCCACCGTTCTTGATCTGCCCTAGCTTATCAATAGCGGCACACGGAGCTGAAAATGAACTCACAATTGTCTTGACCCTTGCGGTAAGATTGTACTTGACGGCTGAGTCGGCCATCACGATGGCCCAAGCCTCTTGAACCCAGCGTAATTGCTCGTCGAGCTCTGGAAAGGGATTCAGCGTGCAGATACGAGCCTCGTATTCACGCACTGCGCGCATCACGGCAGGGTACACGTCAGCATCGAAGTCATGTGCCTTTGGACGACCACTAGGGATGATTCCGTCCTTGAACGGCGGGTCAGGGAGCACGGTGTTTGCAGCTGCTGTCGCCGATGCAGGTACATTAATCGACGGGGTTGGCGTGGCTGCAGATGTTGATGAGGTCTGTGCTGCGCTGGCTGGGTGCGTGACGGCAGCGCGTGGTGCTGCGTGTGTGTTCTCCTTGTCATGCAAGGGACGCCCTGTGAGATTAGAAGCATGAGTCACAACTTGGAAGGCGCCAATTGACGTTACATACCTGAGTGCTCTGCAGTATCTGCAGCAGTGCAACCGCCTGGGTGATCGGAGTCTGCTGCGTTCGTAATCGGCTGTAGAGACACGGCAGCTCGAGCGCTCTGTGGAGTACGACGTGGCTGATCCTCCCGACGCAGCGGGACAGGAGTAGCGACTGACGTCTGTCCTCCATTTCCTCGCGGGGTTGGTTGGCTTGCAGATTGTGCCTAGCGCAATGCGTCAGGATGCGCAACGGAAATAGAAAATTGGTGCCTCACCGCAGAACGGAACTCAATCGCTTTGCTCGGGAGGCTGTACCCCTGCAGGTCCGCGTCGTCATCATCTTCACTTTCAAGTTCGCTCTCGGGCTCGGACAGCGGGATATTGAGCTCAGCTGATAGTCGGGGATCAGTGTGACAACTACGTTATGAAGATATTTACGATACCCCTGAGATACGCTTCCTTCTTCGTCAAGCGATCAATATCTTGGTCGCGCTTCTCAACAACTTTCGGATCTTCATCGTATGTTGCGTTGTCCGCCTCTGGGTCTCAGATTAAAGATGTGTCAAGAAGAATGCTCAGGTGAAAGACTACGCACTCTTCCGAAGCTTGGCTAGGTCTTTCTGTGTCGTCTGCCAGGACACATAATTTTTCTGTCGAGCAGCTTCGTCTGTCATATGCTCGATTTGTTAGTGGGGCCGCTAGCAAGATGAAATTTTATACATGCCTGTGTCTTGCTGCTTCTTGGATCGCTTGCGCGGTCGAGCGACTTGGGGAGGCCCGCCGGGGACGTCTTCAACAGGATAGTCACCTTCGTGCTCTTTATTGCTGTAATCTGGTGCTGGACTGTTGACCCTATTGGCACGAGGCCGCTTTTCGCCTCTTGCCATTGTTAGAATGTTAGGTGCAGATGAGGGAGGGAGGGTGGCAAAGGGGAGGGCGCGAAGAGAAATATGAACTTTGGTCAAGTTTGGTTGCCATCAACTATGAAATTGAAAATCATAGCACCAAGGCGGCGGCCGGCAGCACCGAAGAACAAACCTCAAGACACGCCCGACATGTCGAGCAAGCCCTACCAATGCAATTTCTGCCGCAAAGGCTTTGATTCAACGGCAGGCTTGCGTTCGCACATCCTGCAGAAGCGCCAATGTCGTCAGCACCTAGAAAGCCTCGTCAACACACCTGCTCCGGCCACTTCTACACTGGCAGCTCGGGAAGACATGTTCGATGCAATGGATACTGGCGAGGATCCGTGGGGATCTGAGACGGACAACTCTCACCCCTATCTAGATGCCGAGGTCAGCGTGCATCATGATGTTGACGAGGTCGGTCACTCACGCACATATCTCATACCTAGTCCGAAGATCTGTCGCAAGCAACACTACCGCCGGGCCTTCATGGGCATTACTGCGACTCCCGCCGGACGCCACGTTGGGTTGAGGACTTCCCAGAACCCGCCGGTGTTGCCATCGGCATAGGAGAGACAAAGTTTGATACCTTGCGACGTGAGCGGGAGCAAGAGAAGACGGATCCCTGGGCTCCATTTGCTGATGAAAAGGAATGGGAGTTGGCGGAGTGGATGATCAAGACTTTAGGTCAGAAGGAGACTGACGAGTTCCTGGCTCTGCGAAAGGTAAGCGTGCCGTACATCTGCACTTAAGCGTACTGCTCACGGAGCCATCAGATAAAGGAGAACATTGATACCTCATTTCACAATAACCGGTCCTTCCTGAAGAAGATTGATGCTCTTCCGCGTGGCCCTGCATGGACATGCGAGACGTTTATCTTGAATGGCGACCGTCTTGACAAGAATGGCAAGCACATGACAGAGGAGGTCGAGCTTTGGAAGCGCAACCCGCTTGAGTGCATCGCCGAGCTTATGGGCAACCCTGCGTTCCGCGAGGATATGCACTATGCGCCCGAGAAGATATATCAAGACATGCAGCGCGAGAAGCGCGTGTTTGAGGAGATGTGGTCGGCTGATTGGTGGCATAGCGTCCAGGTGCATATGATAGTCATGAGCGCGATGAAATATGGCTGACACGGTCACGCACCACGATGCAGGGAAAACTGTCCACCGGGGCAACTGTCGCGCCCATAATCCTGTCATCGGACAAGACACGCTTGTCTCTCTTCAGCGGCGACAAGTCCGCGTGGCCTGTCTACCTCACAGTAGGCAACATATCCTCGGCCAAAAGACGACAACCTACCTCGCGTGCCACAATTCTCATCGGATACATCCCGGTCTCCAAGCTGGAGTGCTTCTCCGAAGCGACACGTTCTGTCGAGGGCTACCGCCTGTTCCATACTTGCATGCGTTCCATCCTACGGCCTCTGGTTGCAGCAGGTCTTCAAGGTGTCTCGATGACATGCGCCGATGGAATGATTCGGAAGGTCTTCCCCATCCTGGCGGCATACATCGCCGACTACCCCGAGCAGTGTCTTGTCGCGTGCTGTAAAGAAAACCGCTGCCCTCAGTGCACGGTAGCACCCGACAATCGAGGCGAACCTATCTTTTCTGCTTTGCGCGACCAACGGTCGACATTAGCGACGCTGGCGCAGGAATCCCGAGGCGAGAGCCCACCCGACTTCAAGGACCACGGCCTTCGCCCTGTAAATCCGTTCTGGGCGGACCTACCTCACTGCAACATCTTCGAATGTTTCACTCCCGATATCCTACATCAGCTTCACAAGGGTGTCTTCAAGGATCACCTGGTTAGCTGGACGACAGAAGCCGCACGCGGAGGAGAAGACGAGATTGACCTTCGGTTTCAAACCATTCCCCCACACTCCTCATTGCGACACTTCAGGAAGGGTATCTCGCTTGTATCCCAGTGGACAGGGACAGAATACAAGAATATGGAGAAGGTGTTTGCCGGGGTGATCACTGGAGGCGTTGTGGAACCTCGGATCATCCGAGCAGTACGCGGTGTGTTGGACTTCATCTACTACTCACACTTCGAGTCCCACACAGAGGACACACTTGCGTGCCTCGATCAGGCCTGGGACGACTTCCACAAAAATAAGCACGTCTTCGTTGAACAGAATATCCGTAGCGATTTCAACATACCGAAAATTCACATCATGACGCACTATTCCCACTCGATTCGTTCTCGCGGCTGTGCACCTGGTTTCAACACAGAGGCTTCAGAACGTCTACACATAGACTATGCAAAGGACGCTTACCGGGCATCCAACAAGAAGGACTACGTTGTGCAGATGACTGTCTGGCTCGCACGACGAGACGCTGTACACCGTTTCAGGTCCTATCAGTCATGGCTGGTGTCCATTGAAAGAAAGGAGTCTTCTGTCCTAGCTGCCGTGGATGACTCGGACTCGGATAGTGGGGATGAAGAGGATAGGAATGCCAGCGACACTGTTGATGGCGGCGTCGTTGTGTCCCACGACGACTTCCACATCAAGCGCGTCTTGCCCAAGGAACCGTCCTTTCCGCGCCTAACAGCACAGACAATCATCAACGACTTCGGCGCAGTTGACTTCTTAGACTGCCTGTCCGCGTATATGCACGATCTTCCAAACCTGTTTGTCGCCACGATCAAGCCCCTACTGTCCGACCGCTTTGATGTGTTCAAGAGACTCACCATACACTTGCCGGCACCACGCGAGGTCTCTCTTGAGCCAATGGTCATCAAGGATGCTATTCGCGCCTCCCCGAAGCAGCCAGCGCAGGGACGGAAGAAGGCTGTCCCAGCTGTCCACGACATGGTCCTTGCGATTGAACACTCAGAACAATTGCTACACGCAATCACAGGTACGAGCGAGCAGTCAGTGCTCCGCCGTAGCATGGTCGACTGACAAAACTGGCCCAGAGATGACTGTAGGACAAGTCCGTGTTATCTTCAAGCTTCCCCAATATTACCACAACGGCCGATGCAACAGCACTTTTGCCTACGTTGAGTGGTTCACGAAGATGAATGGACTTGTCCCCGACCTCCGTATGTACCAAGTATCTAAGTCTAGCCGGCAGAGACGCCGCCGAGCATCTATTATTCCTGTAGAATTCATTCAGCAGTCATGTCATCTATTTCCCAAATTTGCGCGCTCTTTACAAGGTACAGACTGGACTTCCGACAATGTTTATGAGGCCGCTACAACATTTTACATTAATCCCTTCCTCCGACACTTTGACTTTGTTCACTTCCATGGTGCGCTCCCAACTGGCTAATACATATGTTGCTATAATGATCGTGGCGGCAGCACTTGTGCGTAGGCCTTTGCCAATGGACCTAGGACAACCGCGTAGGGCTGGCTCTGCGTGGGCGGTCAGTCAACAGGTGGGGTTGCGGCGGCGGCTCACATAGCGGGCGGTGTGCGAGCGAGCTCCGGCGGATCGCGACGATGGCAGAGCCACGGGCATTGCGGGCTACGATGCACCGGCCGCCGCGCGGGTCCAAGCGTTGTTTGGCCCGCCTGGGCTTGTGCACGAGCGTGACGTCGTGGAGCTGGTTGTGCTCTTAGTGCCTGGAGCACAGGGTGCGAGAGCGCGGCAGTCGCTCGGTCGTGTTCGCGGTGCTGCGAGGCCTGCCAGTGTATGCGCAGTGAGTGCGCTGCGTGGGGATAATGCAGGCATCATTGATAGGTAAGAAGAGAAGCGAAAGAACGCATGTGTGTTCGGGTCTCCAGGTGAAGCTCGCCGGCACCAAGATCCACGCCTGCACGCAGGGCTCCGACTTTGACCGCGGCGCGGTGCGACTGCTGCGAGAGCGACAGTGCAAGCGAGCCCGCGCCGCGGCGGTGCGCGAACGGCGTGGTCAGCGTCGCCGGCGGCGGCGGGAGGGCGAATGCGTCGTCGGGGGCGTCACGCGGCGTGTCACCGTCCTCGTCCTCCTCGGCGGCGCGCTCGACGCGGGCGTTGCGCAGGTGCTGGCGCTCCGCCGCGTCCTCGTCGTGCTTCAGCGCGGTGAGGTCGATGACCTCGGGCAGCAGCAGGTGTCAGTGCGGCACGGGCGCGGGCAACAGGGTGGGCGCGCAGAGCGACTTGCGGCGGCGGGCGAAGCGCAGGGCGTCGGACGCGACGCCGAGGATGAGGGAGCCGCGCTTGACGCGCGAGAAGGTGGGGTCGGCGGTGGCGGGGTGGGAGGGCATCCGTGCGGGGGCGGCGGTCGTGCGAGGGCGGCGGTCGTGGTGTGTCGGCGGGGCGAGGCAGGATGCGGCATCCTCGACGAGGCCGAACGAGTCAGCTGTGTGTGGATAGATGAGTATGGGCCGGCACTCAAGGAGACATGCGTACTGAAGGAGCTCGAGTCAAAGCTCTCGAGGGCGGCGTCGCGCTGGCGCTCCTGCGGGTGCGAGCCGCGCCGGTGCTCCAGGCGTCGGCGGCGGGCCTTGCTGCGCGGGGGTCGTCCGGCTGGGCGCAGTAGCAGAATGCACGGGCGGGCGAGGGGGGGCGCTGGGCAAAGTACATGGCTGGGGTTGCGCAGGTGGGTGTTACGAGGATGACGTGGCCCTGCGCAGAAGCACAGTAAGCGCTGGGGTAGACGTCTTGTGGTATCGACAATCAAGGCGTCTACGCCAGCGCTTATATTGTATGTACATCACAATACGTTTGACCCGTCGACGCGTCGAGGAGGAACGGCACGCGATTAATACGTGTCGCGCCACAAGCGCGAACCAACACTGTTGGTTCGCGCTTGTGGCGCGCGAGGATACGCTCGGAGGCGGGCCGGCTGCTCTGCCGTGCTACGGGGCTCCATGCGAGAACTACGGCAGCTACGTAGCACTACTGGCTCATACTTGAGTACTCTATAGGCTACATCACCCTATGCATACCTGCGGACAACGACGTAACGGTATGTACCCTCCTCACAACCTACACAGATATGGGTTTTTCCTGATGTACTGTACTTATTGGAACGTATAAATAGTTGTCATGTACTCACTGCAATGCAAGTTTCGTTCCCCCCTCCTTTGCCCGAGTCATTGATCAAGGTCGTGTCTTTGCTTGTCGACATCGCTCATCGGTGACTCGTCTTCCGATCGGTTGGAGCACTCGTTCTAGTCATGAACACCTTTCCGACTGCGCGATCTCGATTGGAGCACTTCGTGTTTGATCGGAGACGGTCTACGCCTGTTCCGGGACCCCTGACGCT
Source organism: Auriscalpium microsporum (assembly GCA_019914985.1). Taxonomy (NCBI): domain Eukaryota; kingdom Fungi; phylum Basidiomycota; class Agaricomycetes; order Russulales; family Auriscalpiaceae; genus Auriscalpium; species Auriscalpium microsporum. The sequence continues at coordinate 637,411 of JAHLMG010000016.1, read as the reverse complement.
CACTTGCACACTAATTCACGACACCCCTGCAGCCATTTAGGGTTGTGTCTATTCTACTACGTACCACCCTATTACCAATCAATACCTGGCCGGCCTCGCTCGCAAGCTCGCGCAGGCCGCCAGGTATTGATTAAGGGCACGGTCTGCAGTTCAACCTCTGATGCAAACACTTATGAACATATAACTATCTCAGTCCAAGTGGTACTTTGCCTGGAGCATTTCCATATGCATGAATGGCAAGGTGAGAGACTTGAGAGGCTGTGAAAAATGTCCAGAGATAGTGTATATGGTATACATTTATATATATAGTATCAATGGCTCTGTAGTCTAGTGGTAACTGCGCTATATTCATTGTGATTCAGAGATCTGGAGTTCAATTCTTGTTATGAACTCTTTTGAAAAGATAAGTATTTGAGTCCGGGTACTTCAATAGCCGGAGTGGAGAGACATGACGTCAGTCTCGGATGCACTGCACAGTGCATCCGAGACTGACGTCATTCCTCTGGGCCAAGTGTGGGAATTATTTACCGAAAATAGCAACTATGGAGGATTTTCTTCTGACTTCAGAGCAACTTGAATTATATGCATATCTGTCCTAATTAGCTTACAAAATGCGAAATAATGTCTGAAACGGGAGTCTTTTGAAGAGTGAAGAGGGGGAAATGTGTTTGCTAGTGAGATTGGACTGAATGAGGGAGATCAAAAAGCGTGGGAATAAAATCCATAAAAGGAGACAAAGATGCAAGATTCTGAGGGTCCAAAAACCGCGACTGGTGCTGACATAAGCAACGATTCAAGGGAATCGTAACTCACTGCCGTACTCACAGATGCAGGATTGGCTAAGTTTCCGAGTCCGAGGCGAGCAAAGAACGCGGAGTACGCGGCTTCGTCGTCGGGCTTGAGGCCATAGTGCATCTAGCCGTAGCTTGAGCTGATCTTCCTGATCACATAGCCCTGTGCGACGGACGTCTTTTTCTCGTTGGCAATGACCGCGCCGGCGAGCTCGGGAGCAAGAATGTACGGCCGCAGTATGCGCTCGGGGATGCCTAGCGTTCCAGCGGCTTCGAGACGAGCTTCGATCGGCAACATGCGGCGAACGTTCTGCTCGAAGACGAACCGACCGTCGTCGCCGTAGCTGTAAATGATATAGTCAGCGCAACGTCAAATATAAGCACAATGTCCGAAATACTATCCAACGCGAACCAGTTCCTCCAGTGCGCTCGAGAACGGACAGACTGGACACGACGCACCTTGGACATTGTAGCGAGCGGGAGGCACCGCGTCGTCCTCTTCTTCGACATCTTCTGCATTGCGCGGGTGCGCTGGCACCTTGGAAACCTTCGTGCGAGCTGGATGCTGTGAGTAATTTGGATGAGTAGCGTACATGTGCAGAGTGGACACGACGCACCTTGGACGTCGTCGAGCGCGCGGGAGGCACCACGTCGTTATCTTCTTCGATGTCTTCTGCATGGCGCGCATCGCGTCGCAAATGCGCTGGTATACCTTTGAAGCCTTCGCGCGAGTTGGATGCTGTGAATGATATTATCAGTAGCACATATGCATGGACTGGAACACGACGCACCTTGGACGTCGTCGAGCGAGCGGGAGGTACCGCGTCGTCCTCTTCTTCGACGTCTTCTGCATTGCGGCGCATCGTGTTGCGGCTGCGCAGGCACATTTGAGGCCTTCGTACGAGCCGGCTTCTCTGGTGTATATGTATCAGTAGCATATATGCACAGACTAGACGAGACTGGACGCGACGTACCTTGAAAGTCTTTAAGCAAGCGCGAGCACATGGGCGGCACAAACCCGGAGACTAAGCGGGGGAGGACGACACCTGATTTGCTGCTGGCTGCTCTTGCTCTGACTCCTCCGAATCTTCTGTGGGGCGTACGACAGGAGCTGCTGCCTTTGAAATACGAGCCTTCTTAGCCTTGTGGGCATCAGTATGACTGAATATATGCGCATTTACTGACGAGATAGTATACCTTTGGGCGAGTCGGGGGCTCCACCTCCTCGTCTCGACGTCGGTGGCCTGGCCGAATGCTGAAGGATACCACCATGAGGGTGAAATGATGCAAAAAGAATTAGTATGCGTACTGCGATCCCCGGTCTCGTCGTCTGCGTGTTTCTCGGTAAAGCTTCTGTTGCAAAGGGAAGTCTTCAGGAAAACGGGAGCGAGCTTGGCGCGTCTTGACAGAGCCCCAAGCTCGCAAGACACCTCAAGCTAGGTCCCTTCTTGACAGACGCATCAAGCTCTACTAAGCGCTTGACGCGTCTGGACACCTGTGCGTGCACGTGCAGGCGCACGACGCGCGCGAGCAGCGCGACCTGCGGCGGCAGCGCGCTGTCCGCCAGCGCGTCGAGCGCCGCGAGCGCGCAGGGAGTGGTGCGCGAGGTGCGCGGCGCAGACGAGCACGGGCGGGTCCGCCGCGTGCTGCACGGCGGCGAGCAGCCGCAGGAGCGCGCGCGCGAACTTGGGGTTGTGCTGCGCATCATGGTGCGCGAGGCGCGCGTGGGTGAGCAGGAGGGGGTACGTGAGCAGCCGCAGCGAGCAGCGATGGGTGCTTTTCCGCGAGGAGGAGCTGGGGGTGCGGTCAGTGCGCGCGCGGACACCGGGGAGAGGGAGGACAACGTACGCCTTTGCTGACGGCCTGTTCAACCTATACATGCGCGGTCATCAAGACGCAGAGAGACAGAGACGGGCTGAGACTCACTTCCTGTTCGATCCCGCGTGCCCAGGGATGCTCGGGACTCTGGCTCACCCCGCCGTCGATGACGGCCAAGCCGACCTCCGCCAGCGCGGTCCATGCGCGGCACCCCGCCTCCGGGCTCAGCGCACTCAGCTGCAGACACTGCCGCAGCGCGGTCGTTGAGAGGTAGAGCGAGTGGACGTGTTTGTCGGGCAGCGCGAGGAGAAGCACCCGAAGGTTCAACCGCACCTGCTCGCAGCGTCCAACTGCACATGTCTGTCTAACGTCCTTCATGCCTCCCGTGCTCCACCTCCAGCGCATTCTTGCACGACTCACGTCGCATGAGCTTGGAAATTTTACGACGAGTTGAGGCGCGCTCTTGGTCACCGCGGCGGCTGCGGGAAGGCTGCGGGAAGGCTGCGGGTGTATATGTCGAGAGGCGTGCGTGATGCGGAGACAGTGCATGAGCCGCGGGAAGTATGTGTGCGACGACTGTGGTGAAAGGATGGTATGTTGAGGGCGGGTGATGGCATATGGGAGAGCGGGACCAGTTGGTAGCGAGGGGAGGAGGGACTGAGTCAGTGATGCGGCAGTAAGAGACTGCCCGGAGGCGGCAGGTTGTGTGCTCAGACCCACTTCCTAATGTCTACAGCTGGCTGGAACAGAGGCGTCCGAGCCTATTTAAGCTGCACAGCGCTGTGTCGAGACTCGAGTGTCGACTCGACTTCAACACTCGAGCACATGCGCAACTTGAAGCGAGTTCAACATGTGAGGCATTGCGAATGAGCGCGGTCTAGGGTGCAAACGCCGGCCTCGAGGGACGATTGGGTAGGGGAAGACTCAAGAGTGGGTGCAGAATCAATGGGATGAAGGTGGTTTGGATGACGGATACGACTTGCACGTACGAAGGGGAACAACCGCAGGCCGTGATGGATGTCGCCAAGTTGTGACGGTGCCATCAAAGTTCCTGCACCTCGTCTTGTAAGCTCTGTCAAGCCGCCGCAGTGAGCTGTCCAGACGATACAAGAGATCAACCCGCGTACCTGACACCTCGCTTCGCAGGTGGGCCTTGGGATAGCTGTCCAGACAGCTCAAGCTGTCACAATGTCTTGTGGGAGCTTGTGAGCTTGCGGGAGCTAGTCGCTCGGCAACCGTTTTCCTGATGGCCAAGGGCGGCATAGTGGCTCGGAGTGGGGTGGAGGACTGGTGGAGGGAAGCGGGCGACGCGCAAGACGAAAACCACGTGAGGTTTGTCGGGTGTTACGGGCCGGAACGTGCGCTCCCAATGAGGGAGGCGTGACATAAGAAAGTCGCAGGACTGAATCCACTCAACGCTTTCCGCCTCCACCACATATTATCCTTTGCCCTTGCACGTCTGGCTGATCTTCGTCGATCATGCAAATTCGTAAGTCGCTCATGGACGGGGACAAGGTACGTCATTACGCGGTGATCATGAGCTTCTTCACATGAGATTGGCTTACTTGAGATTCAGGAACGCGGCGGTGCGGAAGCAACGGAGCGCGCGCGGCACGCGTTGCAGGCCGTTTTGTCGGTCCAGGAACCGAACTCCTTGGGGCTGTTCACTGGCACCAGCACTGCCCCGTCCCACTACTCTCTACTTTCTCCCCTTCCACTGCCCGGGCTCCAGTCCTCGCTGGCCGACGCCAACGGCACGCACGAAGAAGCGGTTTTGTCAAACATCTCTCTCGCCAGGCTCGACGCCATCCTGGCACCGCCGGATGCACCGTGGGCGGCCACGGGGGAACGCGCGCGGTAAGCATAGCAACGTACGCGAGATGCATCGACCAAGCTAACAAGGGAAACTCTTTCTAGAGCCTACCTTCTTTCACAGCAACGCACTCTTGATGCGGTCGATGGCAACGTTCGAGATGAGCACGGCGTGGGCAACGAGCGTGCGGACACCAGAGACGTTGGCACTCAGACGGACCATGTGAGCGCGACTGACGCGGAGGCGCATGTGTGTACCGTCGCCGACAGTGCTCGTGACGCTGGGATTGAGACGAATCATCCTCGCGATGCGAGCGCCGACATCAACGCACGCGACGCTCCGGACGCGCTCCGCAGGAGGGAGGGGGAGCAGGCCACGCCCGACGCCCGTGTTGAGGTCAGACGACCGGTGACAGAGCAAGAGGCGGATGAGGGAACATACGGCTGCACATTTGGCCTCAAGACGATATTCCGATGGGCAGCAGCCTTGCACAAACCCCGCGCTGGCGTCACCAAGCGCGAGGTGCACCTGCATTTTCATTTCCACCCCCTCAATAACAACGACGTAGCTTGAGGTGGCAGCAAGGGACGCAAAGTGAGTGGCAATTCACTTGTTTTACACTCTTCTAACCGCGTGAGCTCCAGAGGGGTTTTTCTGCGTGTACGATACGGTAGCCGTCTTGGCGATCCAGCTACGCGAGGGGCGATTCATGGCGCAACCCATGGCCCAATCTCATGTATTGATAAACGTAGTAGACGGGTATTTATGGAGGCGTTCTTATACCGTATAGCGCCCTCTTGATGTCATATAAACACTGAGTACGAGTACACACAAAGTCGAGGGATATCGATACGGGTAAAGAAGAAGTAATACAATATTATGACCTTCAACTCTTACCCTCACCCGCCACGTAGCATTTTGCACCTCTCGAACGCCGACCGCACAGCCGTGACGCACCGTCTCCCGCAACTCGATGCACTGACAGAGAGGTATATCGCCCTCACGCTCTCGCTTAAGGGCCTGTATTGACTGCCAGTCGTCTCGAAGCTACAGCGGTCTCGGACATACTTCGGCGCACATACCGCTTTACAACCGCCAAACAATAGCAGTCGAAAATCACCGATCTGGGTGATGGGGTTCGGGAGGACGACTGGACCTCGAAATGCCGTTTGTCCACTTTATATTCGTACGTAACAGATCTCTGGAAACAGGGGTCCAACTGTTATGCGCGGGAAGGCAGCTAGTGCTCGTCGCCGAAAGCTTCTCCCTGGAAACATCGACTCTCGTATTCGCAAGATACGTCCGTCAACGATCCAATTCATTAATCAGAGCTGCATCACAGATACTCACCTCGCACGGCCACGCCTCCGGCATCCCATGGCCCGGAAGAAGTCATCGACACCCCGGGCTACGCGCCCTCCTCTGGCGCGCCGCTACCGACTCCATCGTCCTCCTGAAGACCAACCCCGCCCTCCTGCCGCGAGCTCAGCCTCTCAAAAGGATCGCGGCGATCTGCCCGAACGCTAAGCAGGCGCTCATCGCGCTGGAAAGAGCGAGCAATTTGCTACTTTATGGACGGTGTCGTATTGGTGTCGTATCACATTCCTTCCTCTCTAGATCTCTCAAGTCCATTCTGATCGTTATGGATCAGGACAATGAAGTGAACCTCACGTGCTGGATTCGGGTAAGGATTCTTGTTGTCACTTACACTCAGGGTGACCGGGTACTTACCCACATTCACCCCCGACGAATCCGGAGACTTCGCCTTCGGGGTCATCATCGGAGGCACCGGCAGTCTCTTCCTCAGCGGCACACGTGTCCTCGACCTCACCCGTCCGTGCACCACCCGTCCGTGCACCACCCTCCCCCACCCACCTCCCTTCTGGCTTCTGGAACGGAATTGCGGACCTCCGTCTGGTTGTCCGGGGCCTCGTCGCAGGGCCGGTGGCGCTCGAGGTGCGGTATACGATGCGCGGGGGACTGCGGGGGGGGCGGGGCGATCATGGTGGAAGAGGATGCGGCGGTGGAGGAGGCGGTGAGTGCCGCGGAAGCTGCGGACGGTGCGTGCGGCGGTCAAGCGTCTTCATGTAGCGTCGTCCGCGTGCACCGCTATCCCGAGTACCTTCCGTTCATTACAACTTCAAATTCTGCACCAGATAAGCCGCAGCAGTCGCGAAACACGCCGCTCATCGGTGGAAGGAACCGGAAATGTACATGCCCGAATTCAGCACCGGTACCGCAGGAGAAGGAGCGGAGGACAGGCGGAGGAGCGCCCACGGGTGTGACGATGTCGGCCACGCCGACATCCTGACTCCTCAACATCTCGATGTCCTCGATGTCCCGACGTCGCGATGTCGCGACGTCGTGCATTTTGTGTTCCTCGTGTCCGCGCTAAGCTCATCCTAAATTATTTTGTATAATGTTTCTCCCCTTGACCCCCATATGGATAAGATACTTATTATTATTGTGGTTACTGGCGCCACCATGATAGCATAAGAAAACTTATTGAAATTGCCTTCAGCATGTGACCAGTGATCTCTTTGTGAAGAAATGGGGATTTTCATAGTCACAATGTTACCGGTGCATCTGATACGGGAACGCAGTGGGACTCTCATTTGAAATGAGGGATAAGATAAAACCTGCGAGAAACATGCAGCTGGATTTCAGAGTGAGGTCAGTGATTTCACCAAGAGTTCTGGCAGAAAAAGGCTTCTCCCTGAGCTGCCCGGTGTCAACGAGGTCTCATACACATTATCCTCAGTGACTTTATGAGGAACTCAGCAGGGTCCGACATTATAAAAGTGATCAGCATGTCTCTCTCTAACACACAATAAACAAAGCAATAATCACAGTCTGAATGTGTCCGTTATTCTCAGCATAAATCTCAGCTAGCATATTTTAGGTCTGTAATCACGCCGAAATCACGGTGAAATCAACGATTTCAGCGGACCTTGCCCGCAGTGAGAGTCGAGCTGCCTGCTCGAAGGCCAAGCGAACTTGGTCCGAAGCAATTGTAGCAATGTTTTGTCGGCTTCTCTGGGTCGCCTCGAACGATGGTGTTGCGGACCGTGATACCGTGCGGAGTCGAAGTGCGGCTGACCGCTAGGGAGTCAAAGGGGAAGTTCCGAAGTGATCCGAAGTTGCGCAGAGGCGTGCTCTTGGGGAGAACGTTGCGAAGGACGATGAGTTCGTGCGAAACGAGGATCGACTTCGTACCAGAGAGCATTCCTCCAGTGTCGAACATCCGCTGATAGGTTCGGAGGAGGTTGTGGATGTGTGCATCGATGATGCGGGGAATGGTGATTGTCGAGACGTCGAACTGCGAGGATGCAATCGAATCATGGCTGTTGCTACCACTGGCAACAGTGCGAAGTGCGTCGAAGTCGTAGATGGTAGTTCGGATGTCTTGCGTGAGTGGTGCATCGAAGTTCGGAAATGTTTCGAGGCAAGGAGTGAGTAGAACGGTGTCGTTCGTGTCGCTGTGGTGCTCGGGATGATCATCGAGGCAGTGGTCGTCTTCTGCTTCGGAAATTCGTGCTGTGGGCTGCTCGAGTCGCTTGTTCGGGGACTGTGCGATGGATTCGTGACCACCACACTCGATGCGAGGCTTTGATACGCCTGCGACGAGTTCGGAGAGCGTGGTTGGGACGAAGTTTTGTACTTCGCATTCGAACACTGGGTCCGAAGCGTCGAAGCGAACTGTGTACCAAGTTGTTTCGAAATCTTCGGGTTCGCAAGGAGGGTAAGTCGTGAGCGCTGGAACGGTGGTGACATAGCGGGAGTTCGGAGTTGGAGCTGATACTTCGAGCTGCTCGTGCATTGCTGCAATGCCATCCGAATACTCTTGTTCGAAAGCCTGTTGATCACGTAGCCAGGCCAGCTCCGCTTCGATAGTGTCCATCCGTTCGGAATAGAGCGAAGTTAGCGAGGCTGCAGCTGGGACGACGACGAACGTGGTGCTGTCCATGCGAATGTCTTCTTCGGCTCCTGGGTATAGCTTCGAAACGGCTTCGACGAAGTCGTTGTAGGTTCCAGGACCGGTGAACTCTTCCAATGTGTCGAACAGATAAACTTCGTCGATTTCAACGTACTTCTGTGCCCAGTCTTTCTTCGCACGATCGCCAAGGATGTTCGCAGACGTGGTGAGCTCCTCGACGTCAGAGAAGAACCGACGTATCTTGCGAGGCTGTTCGGGATCGAACACAGGTGCTGTTCGGTCGCCGCGGATAGGCATGAACGTGGCCATGGCTAGACGATAGATTTCGACGAAGGCGAAGTGATATGGAGTGGGAATGGATGGGGTGTGCGGAGGCGAAGTTGTGCGTCGATGTTCGGAAGACTGCGGGATTAAACGACGTGCAATCCGAAGTTGTTCGGAGATGTGACACCTATATCAAAGGGAGTAGACACGTCCAAGGGCTTCGGAGAAATACTGACTTGGTCCCCTCGCGGTGGGCTCCAATAATGATGGGTACCAGCCGGTAGTAGGGCGGTAAATGTCTTGTATACCTGTCCCTAGAGCGCAGCGCACGGTACCGTTGTGTGTGTGTGAGGGGCGAGTCGTCAGTGGTCCCGAAGTCTCTGGGAGTGTCTCCGAAGTGGGGGAAAGGTGTTCGAAAGGCAAAGGCAAAGTGTTCGGGAGTGATCCGAAGTAGGAAGGACAGGGAAGTGGGGGGGATGTTACGATCTGTGTGTTCGGAAACAATGTGTGGAGCGTCGAACGTTCGTGCGGTGTAGGCAAAGTTGATAGCCGAAGTGTCGAAGTTCCGAAGTCGAAGTCGAGGTCCCGAAGTCGCGAAGTTCCGAAACGTCGAAATCGAGGTTCCGAAGTCGAAGTCGAAGTGTCGAAGTCGAAGTGTCGAAGTCGAAGTGTCGAAGTCGAAGTGTTGAAGTTCCGAAATGTCGAAATTGAGGTTCCGAAACGTCGAAGTCGAAGTCCCGAAGTGGAAGTGGAAGTGTTGAAGTCCCGAAGTCGAAGTTCAGGTTCCGAAATGTTGAAGTCGAGTCGACGTCGAGGTTCCGAAGTCGAAGTTGAGGTTCCGAAGTCGAAGTCGAAGTGCCGAAGTCGAAGTCGAAGTGCGGCAGTGACGAAGTGGTGAAGTCTGGGTTGGAATCGAAATCGAAGTTGAAGGGCAAAGGTGGATGCGAAATGAGAATAGGATACGTGCGTCGAAGTCGAAATCGAAATCGAAGTCGGAGTCGAGATCTGAAGTCAAAATCAAAGTCGCGATGTGAATTGAAATCGAAATGGAAGGTCGAGGGTGGAATCGAAAGGCGAATACTATACGTGCGTCAAAGGCGAAGTCGAAAGTCAAAGTCAAAGGCGAAATCGAAGTCGGAGTCGAGATCCGAAGTCGAAGTCAAATACTATACGTGCGGCGTGCGGCGTGCGGCGAAGTCGAAGTCGAAGTCAAAAGGTGCGAAGTCAGAAGCGCTTTGACAACACGAGTGGTCGAGGAGAGGCTCTAGCGAGAGTCTCGAGACGTGGGGGATGAAGGGGGCATAGGATATGATCAGGGGGATTGATCTGATGTCGAATATTGTACTAACGAGGCCTATATATACTACGAACAAGTCCGAACTAATATAAAACCATGAGAACAAACCAGAGTATAAGTAGAACGAAACTCGAAGCAAGTGGGTCAAGATCACATGCAGTGAGTGAGTCGCAAACAAACAGTAAGTCAAACACCATTGCTAGAGAGCCTGAGAAGAGTAGAAATGAAACATAAGATGATGAAACATAAGGGACTCCACTGTCGAAATGTGCGCCTAACTCCGAAATATGTTCCGAAGTCGCTGCGGCGATTGTGCGAACTTCCGAAGTATTGCGTTGCGTAGCAGTTCGAAGCAGTTAGGAACGCTTCGAAGCACATCTGGAGGGCTATGAATAGAGTCGGAATGGGGGGGACAATACTAGGAATGAGGGGGCAATGTTCTGGAGTTGACATGGCCTAGGTGCGGCGCAGCCTAACAATCTCGTGGAGTGTTTCGACTTTCGATCATGTTTGAGGCGGGTCTGATGATGATGGGCCTTCGAAGTCTGGACCGAATCACGTGCGGGCGCTTCGGAAAGATCCGTGGAGGCTGTGCTAGCGGGCCGAGAGCGGTGCGAGTTCGAAAGTCGAAGTCACGTGACTTCGAAATGAACTGCGCGACTTGACGAAAGTTCGAAAAGTGAGGTGATATCCTTGCCCAGCTCAGAGCCAGGCGTATCAACGAGCGCGACACGGAGCTCGCCGCACTGCGCTTCTTCCACGACAAGACAGAAATCCTCACCCGGCGCGTAGCTTGGCTCGGACTGCTCGTTTGTGGGCGGCGCGTGGGCGTGCTCACGCTGCTGCGTGACCGCGACCACCTGGATGAACCCACCGTCGTGCAGCTCTCCGGGCAGGTGTGGGCCATGCGGACTTGACGCACATTGCGGTCCGTGACGTTGGCTGGGGAGACGCGACACGGTTGCGCCCGCACTCTCGCTGAACTCTCGGCGGGTATGAGCTTGATGAGCGGTGCATTGTTCGCCATCTGCTCCCCCATCACCATTAATCTGCTGCCAACCCCGACCGCCACTGTGACGATGCCATGACGAGCAACACCCCCATGCCACATGACTTCCTCCTCCCGCCCAACCCCGCGCTCGCCTTTGGTCCACATCCTCCATGTCTGCAGCATCCAGAAGGCCCTGCGCGGTGGCGTGTAGCCGTTCGCTACGATAGCCCTCACCCACCGTCTGCCTCACTGACAGTGTCATACCGAGCACGGCCCTGCTGGCGCGGATGGCCCACATGGACGCAAGACATGTACATAATAGGTCTTTCCATAGACTCTAGAGTAGTCTATAGACATCAAAATAGAATACCTTTGCGGCTGCTGGTACAGTACCAGGAGATGGCTGCGACACCAATCGCGCTGCAATGGCAGGCTGTAACAGTATGTCACGCATCAGCGTTTCAGAGCTTTCCAGCAAAGTCAGAACACGTCAGCCCAAGTCAGCCATTTTGGGAAGTACTGATGCTGTGCTGATGCACAGAGAGGGTGGTGTGCTGGGCGGGCGAAACAATTGCGGCGTGAGGTGCATGGACTTCAGCGCGCAGGTGCATGGGTGGCGGTGGCAAATAGCGCACAAAGTTGCAGGTGGAGGGCGCAGGGACGGCGTGCGGGAGCGCCGGGTGGAAGACGGCCTTGAGCACGGCGAGCCTGGCGCTGAGGACAAAGTCAGAGATGCGCGGCCAACTTCATAGGATTGAAAGCACCTGGGGCGACCGCGCAGCCGTACATGTTCACAGCCGCATCACCTCCTGCACATAGCAAGCAAAACCCAGCTAAGAGCTTTAGCAGGTGTAGGAGGCTGAGGGCACTGTCCAGTCGGTTTTTCGCGCCGGTGTGCAAGGTGCTGCCTGGCGTTGCGGCGTCGCAGAACGTCTGCCGACGGTGTGCAGACTGCAGAGATCATGCACGTTGATGGTATAAACATGAACACGCGTGCGTGCGAAGGCTGTCTTGCACACAGTGCCGCACCCAGGTAGCCTTGACCCGATGCTGGATGACCCCCAAACCGCACATCCTGAGAGTTGATGGCCTCGCCCATGCAGCGGCGGCACAGTCACGGGTGGGTTACAGGCGCGGACCTGTCCAGAGGTGGGCTCACACAGCGCGGGGTCCTCGACGGCGGGGGAAAAATGTGTGGGCGTGCGGGAGGGCACGGGCGCGTGCAGTGGCGGTGCAGGCGTGGGAGCCGTGCGACTGTCAGGCGCCCACATCGGGACCGCGCGGGGACTGTAAACATCCCGGAGGAAGGACGGTGATACGCCTGGTTCTGAGCTGGGCGAGGATATCACCTCACTTTTCAAACTTTCGACAAGTCGAGTGGTTCATTTCGAAGTCACGTGACTTCGACTTTCGAACTCGCACCGCTCCCGGCCTGCTAGCACAGCCTCCACGAATCTTTCCGAAGTGCCCGCACGTGATTCGGTCCAGACTTCGAAGGCCCATCATCATCAGACCCGCCTCAAATATGATCGAAAGTTGAAACACTCCACGAGATTGTTAGGCTGCGCCGCACCTAGGCCATGTCAACTCCAGAACATTGCCCCCTCATTCCTAGTATTGTCCCCCCCATTCCGGCTCTATTCCTACCCCTCCAGATGTGCTTCGAAGCGTTTCTAACCACTTCGAACCGCTACGCAACACAATACTTTGGAAGTTCGCACGATCACTGCAGCGACTTCAGAACATATTCGAAGTTAGGCGCACATTTCGACAGTGGAGTCCCTTATGTTCCATCATCTTATGTTTCATTTCTACTCTTCTCAGGCTCTCTAGCAATGGTGTTTGACTTACTGTTTGATTGCGACTCACTCACTACATGTGATCTTGACCCACTTGCTTCGTGTTTTGTTCTACTTATACTCTGGTTTGTTCTCATGGTTGTATATTAGTTCGGACTTGTTCGTAGTATATATAGGCCTCGTTAGTACGATATTTGGGATCAGATCAATCCCCCTGATCATATCCTATGCCCCCTTTGTCCCCCACATCTCGAGACTCTCGCTAGAGCCTCTCCTCGACCACTTGTGTTGTCAAAGTGCTTCTGACTTCGCACCTTTTGACTTCGACCTCGACTTCGCCACATGCCGCATGCCACACGCCGCACGCCGCACGCCGCACGCCGCACGCCGCACGCCGCACATATAGTATTTGACTTTGACTTCGGATCTCGACTTCGACTTTTGACTTCGCCTTTGACGCACGTATAGTATTCACCTTTCGATTCCACCCTCGACCTTCGATTTCAATTTCGATTCACATCTCGACTTTGATTTTGACTTCGGAACTCGACTCCGACTTCGACTTGGTGTGAAATGGCCAGTGCACGCATGGCAGTACAATTACTCTTAATCGTGGGGGGAGGAGGTGGGAGGCATTTTCTTTGATTTGAAGATGGACTGAGTCACTCACTGTGTGTGTTGACAAGCCTTGCTGGGCACCCATGCTTGTTGTCCAGCCTCACTGCATGCCCATGCCCATCATTCACCCTCATACCTGGTGACAGCCGGAGCTGCTGCGCAAGTGCTGCAGTGCATTTACGATTACTCTTAATCGTTTTTTTCTCCAACCAGTCAGGCCAAAAAAATGTGCGTTTGGATCGTTACCAAAGGAAATTATATCCCACGGTCAAGTCGCGTCGTCCCTCCTGCCTAATTCAGTAGTTCTTAGCTAAGTAACTTCTGCTGTGTTCCAAAAGACACTCGTGTCTTCGAGTATTTTGTGTTTTGCAAGCTAACTAGTGCAGATATGTATATGATTTGAATTGTTCTGTGATGAGAACAAGGGGCCCTATGTTTTCCATTTTTGGTAAAAAGTTCCCACGGTCAGTGCAGAGAAAGATGACGTAGTTTTCGAGGGCAAACGGCAAGTTGATCCGGTTTACTACGTCATTTTTCTCTACTCCGGTTACTACAATACCCGGGGTCAATGTCTTTATTACTAAAAATACGCACACACAGAGGATTACGATTACTCTTAATCGTTCTTTTCTCTAACCAGTCAGGCCAAAAATTGTGCGTTTGGATCATTACCAAAGGAAATTATATCCCACCGTCAAGTCGTGTTGTCCCACCTGCCTAATTCTGTAATTCTTAGCTAAGTAATGTCTGTCCAATGCCTTTCTACATCTTTGTGCTTCAAAAGACACTCGTGTCTGCGAGTATTTTGTGTTTTGCAAGCTAACCAGCAACAATATGCATATGTTTTCAATTGTTTTTGAGTCAGCAAAAGAGACTGCATAGTTTCCATTTTCGGTATTACTTTCCCACGGGTAGGTACTATGACGCATCAACCGGCACTTTCTGCTGTGTGCTGATTTGAAACGCGTCATAGTCTCACGTCCCGGCTACTGCAATACCCGGGCTAAATATCGTTATTTTTAAAAAGTTGCATAGAGGGGGAATTGAACCTACAGCCTCCTAGTTACATAATCTAACAGTTTTAACCACTACACTATAAGGCCATTTATCTCTATAGGCTATGTATAATCCTTATTGACCTTCTATATTCTCTTGCCCTCCAAGTCAGTTTGCTCTTTTCATCAGTTTCTTTCCCCTTCTGCAATACAATATATATCATCTATCTCTAGAAAGTTACAATTATTGCGACCCGTGGGCTGTGGCGCCACCGAGTACCGCCGCTCCGCTCTCGGCTCTGACAATTGCTGGGGCGTCGCCGCGCACCGGCCACTCTTGCCGCTGCTTCCCACAACGTCCGACGTGCCGTCGTTGTCGTGCTCACGTGCCGCACAACGTTGACAATGTGTATCTCGGCTTCCACTACCCCAATGGAGGCGCCTTTGCCTTTGTCTTTGTCTTTGTCCTTGTCTCTCGCGCTCAGTTTATCGCTCTCCTCGCTCTCATCTTGTTCCATTGTCGTCCCATTAGCCGTCGCCCTCGCGCTTCACTGCTCTGACCGTCTTGTGACCTCGGCGATCGCAGTCGCACCGCTCTCGTCCCGCAGTGGTCGCACTGTCAACCGAATCGCTCGCACGACTCACCTCTGTCTTCAGACCGTTGCCCCAGCTCCTCCGACCACTCACACGATCGGAATGGTTCAGCGTCATTTCCTGCACTTCTCGCAGTTGCTCCGACCACCTCGCAACAACATCACACGTCGCCCATCGCGTCACCCATCGAATCGCACGTCACCCATTGGAGCCACCCTTCTCACATCCTCTTCGACGAACATGCACTCAGCGTCCAGTCTCACGCAGTCGCTCATAGTTGTTTGCAGTCGCTCGCAGTCGCACACGGTCGCTCGCACCACGCGACCCCATCTTCGGACCCTCATCGACGACTCTCCGAGCGTTCGCGCATTCCGACCAGGCCCTCCGACCACACATCTTGTCGGAGACGCTCTCCGATCGTCTTCGGGACCCTGACACTCACTCGCACACATCAACGGTACCCTCTTCAGCGCTCTAGGGATCTGGTATCACACACATTACCGCCCTACTACCTGTGGGTGCCCATCAACGGGTCAAGGACCTCTCAACCTTTTTTTTCGCGGAGTCTCATGAATTATGAAAGACACAATAATGCAAACATAATAAGTTATCTACCACCTGTGTCCAGATCTTTTTGATCATTAGGTACCCGCTCTTTATAGGATATCATGTATCATATATATGATAGGGCTAAGTAATATATTGATACACCTTGCTCCGCGCTGCAAGCAGTAGCGTTTAGACCAGTCAAGTGGTCTTCTTGACTCCTATCATGCGAACAACGAAGGACATTGAGCTACCACCCAGTAATATAAGAGACAATCCCCAAGCCCAAGCTGTCAGTGATTGAGAACAATGATCACCTTTGTACATTGAATGGCCAAGCCCCCCTCCCCCCCTCTCCCCTAAATGATTAAGAGTAATTGTACTGCCATGCGTGCATTGGCCCATTAACCCCAAGTGAAATTTTGTAAATCGTAGCCACCCGCATAGGAGGTGTATCAGCAGCATCCCTCACAACTCTTTGTATATGGTCCCATCCATTCATATTGGCTCCTATCCTGTGGACTCAAGCTCAGCCATGGTGATACACCTCGCTCTGCACTGCGAGGCAATCATTACAGAATTTTTGTACTTTCATCAAGTCGACAGACACGCAATTCTGGAGATCGCAGTATCGCACAGCAGTGTTCCAACCACGCAATTGGTTGCTCTGAATGCTTGCGGGATTGGAACCAGATTTCTGACCAAAAGTCCAAGCGCCATTGTGGGTTGAAGCCCAGGAACTTGTCGAACACGGACGAGGCTCTTGCGGCAACGCTGGGCAAGGGCCAAAGGGAGCAGAAACCACGCGGAGTTTGCTGGAACTGCGGCAAAGCCGGCCACTTTAAGGACAACTGCCCGAAGCCCCCGAAGCCATCTAGCTCCGGCGGCACCGGCGGCACCAGCAACAAGTCGAAGCAGGCCGCTAACGCCGTGGAGGAGGCCCACGAGGCATGGGTTGTCGACATTGACTCGGATGTCGGCTCGCTGCCGGCTCTGGAGAGTGTGTTGTCCGGCAATAGCAACTCGGAGGGTGACGACAATGCCGGTGGAGACTGGTTCTTGGAGGTCGATGAGCAGGAGGTGCCGGATGTCGAGGAAGATGTCTTGTCGGATTGTAAGCCTACAGCTTACAGCATGGCCGGGAAATGCTACATATATAGTGCTGGTTGGCAGAGAATATAACTTCTCTGTTAAACTGCCTTTTGGAGTAACGGTTATGACGCAGCATGTCTTGCCGCTTACACGGATGCAGAGTGGTTGGATGTTGGCACCGTGTCGGTGGACGACACCTTTGAGCTTGTCCAAGGTGTCAATGACCTAGAATCTGCGGAGACGGCGGCACAAGTCAGCACAGCTCGCGACAAGGCCCCGGTCCGGGAGCTCTACAACTCCGGCATGACGCGGCACATATCCCCTTACCGCTACAGCTTCGAGAACTTCTCGGAGATCCCCCCTAAGCATTTTATGGTGGCAAACCAGGAAGGTTTTGACGCAACCGGCACCGGCAACTTGGTCATTGAGGTGCCGAACGGGTGGGATGCGACCAAGCTTTGGCTCACGGAGGTGGACTACACCCTCATTTCTATCGGCCACCTGGATGAGCAAGGTTACTCAGTGACCTTTGCTGATGGCAAGTGCACTATCCACGCACCTGGCAATGGCGAGAAGGTTGGCGAGATCCCACAATCTTTGAAGGGCTTGTACCGTGTCGAGCATGATGGCGAGCATGCCAACGCCGTGGCGGAAACTGTCACGGTCATGGAGCTGCACCGGCAGATGGGTCACATCGCGCCGAGCATTGCACAGCATCTGGTAAAAGAGGGCTTTGTCACTGGAGTGAAGCTCGACACGTCGACGGAGGAGCCTACCTTCTGCGAGTCTTGTGTCTACGCCAAGGCGATGCGTAAGCCGATGGTGAAGGAGCGCTCCGGCGAGCATGCAAAGGAGTTTGCGGCTGAGGTTCACAGTGACCTCTGGGGACCATCGCTGGTCGCAACGAAGACCGGGCGCCGCTATTATGTGTTGTTTACCGACAACATGACACGCCACACGTCACTCTATCTCCTGCGCTCCAAAGACGAGACCTTCTGGGCCTACAAGTCATTTGAGGCTTGGTGCACGATGCAGCACAAGGCGCACGTGCAGGTGTTGCATTCTGACCGTGGCGGCGAGTATCTGGGGAAGGAGTTTATTCTCCACCTCAAGAAGGCAGGAACGACGCGCAAACTTACCGTGCACAACATGCCGCACCACAACGGTGTCGCGGAGCGCCTTAATCGGATGCTGGTCGAGAAGGTTCGCGCGCTGCTGCACGCGAGCGGCTTGCCGAAGTTTCTCTAGGGCAAGGCAATCCATCATGCGGTCTGGTTGAAGAACCGGATGTTGACGCGCGCGCACGATGGCATGACACCGCACGAGGTGCTGACCGGACGCAAGCCCAATCTTAGCGGGGTGCGCGAGTGGGGCTGCAGTGTCTGGGTGCACGATGTGCGTGGCTCGAAGCTTGATCTGCGTGCGAGGGAAGGCCGTTGGCTTGGCTTCAACGACTCGTCAAAGGGCACGCGGGTGTATTGGCCGTTGACGAAGACCATTACTGTCGAGCACAACGTGTATTTTGATGACACGCGTGCGCCTGCCACTCGTCTCGAGGGGGAGCCTGACGCTGACTACATGTTAGTTCAGCAGAACGAGACGATGCCAGCGCGTGACATACCTGCACCTGCCAGTTCACCTCAGTCATCCACCAGCTCGTCTTCAGCTCCCGAGCTTGCGCCAGCAGCACCGCCTGTCAATCCTGTGCTCTTGAACGCGCCGCAAGCCCGTCATGTTTAAATGCCGTTGCAGTATGTCCGCAACTTGCACAGCGGTGTTGGGCGCTCTTCTGCGCGGCATGGTCCTCAGGTACCCGAGGATAGGCCGCAGGAGACTGGTGTGAACGTTGAGGGGGAGCAGGAGGGCAGCAGCGGGGCAGCGAGGGACGGCAACAACACGGTTGTCATGGTGGAAGAGGGCGACATCGAGGTGCTCGAGTATGCGCTGGCAGTGGAAATTGCCGAGGCCGAAGCACTGGAACATCGCACGCTTGCAGAGGCTCGTCGCTGCCCCGACTGGCCTCTCTGGGAGGATGCCATTTGCGAGGAACTCGACAAACTCGTCAAGGCCGGCACTTGGACGCTCGAGCAGCTACCCCCAGACGCCAATATCAAGCTACCCCCAGACGCCAATATCAGCTACAAAGCCTGGCTCGTCGCGCAAAGCTTCAGTCAAGTCCCTGGCATCGACTATTTCGATACGTACGCACCCATCGCAAAATTGCTGTCCATCCGCATGGTCCTCGCACTCGCAGCGCGCCGCAATCTCGAACTTCACCAAGTCAACATCAAGGGCGCATACCTCAATGGTGATCTCATGACGCACGAAGTTATCTACATGCACCACCCACCCGGATTCACACCCGCCGATGCTGCAGGACGTGTTCCTCATCTCCGCAAAATGCTCTACGGCCTCAAGCAGTCGGGCCGGCACTGGTACCAGAAGCTCACGAGCATTTTTGTCGACACGATGGGCTTGACCCGCTGCGTTGTCGACCAGGCTGTGTACTTCCGGCGCGCCGGCGCTTCGCTACTCATTGTCATTGTGCACGTTGATACACCTGGTGCAGCGCTGGGAGGCAATTGTTCGCCAATTTTCGCACTTTTGACAAGTCAACAAGTGCAGCGTATGACCTCCGACTGCTTGATTAGTCTCTCCGACCAATCGCAAGACCAGAGCCATAGCTCCGATCATTGGAGCCTCGCAGCACAATCGCACAATCACAATGATACCTTGGACACCACGCTTGGACCATTGACTCAGTCGCACACCATCTATGCAGTCATCCGACCACTTGTACACTGTTCCGACTGCGACCACGCGACCTCGAGCGCAACGTCTCCCACACCTGTCGCAACTCGGCGGAGTTCTGTCAGACGTTTCGATCGTCGAGATCATTGCTCGAACACGTGCGCCACGCCGCCCCGACCACTCTGCGACCTCTGAGTACCTTCACAGTCGCACCATTGTCCTCCGACCATTGTCCCACTCAGTTTTCGAGCTTGCATCGTATTTCTCCAATCCCGATTGTTCTGTGGTCAGCGCTCTGATTATCGCCTCATTGCTCCGATCATTGCACGCACAATATGGCATTCGTCTGACCGTTCGAAGAGTCGCAACATTGCAACGCTCGCCCGCAACCCCCTCACACATTGGAGCATATTCCCTTGCTCACCACGGCACCATTGTCCCCTATTCTTGTTATATTGTCTTGTCCGACATTGTAGGAGACCACTCCTATACTTCTTGACAGCGCAGATCATTTTCCATGTGCCTGCACTTCCCTCTTGACAGCGCTGATCACTTGCTCTACATTGTTTTCTACAGCCTCGCAGACCTTCATATACGTTCGCCTGACTCCCATCCATTGTTCATACCATGTGCAACTTGCGCATCATTGTTTGCCTTTGTTCCGATCGGTTTTCTTTGTTCCGACTGCATTTTCGATCGGACTCGTACTATAGGGATCGGAACGTATAAATAGCGGTCGGACACATGCTGCAATGGAGATTCGGTTCCCCCGTCACGGTTCAGATATCATTCGGAGCTCACACCTTCGTCTCTATCGTATAGTTAGCTCGAGGCTAGCTTCGTCGCCTTTGTCTTTGCCTTTGCCTTTGTCGTCGTCTCTTGTACTCAGTTTATCGCTCTCCTTGCTCTCATCTTATTCCATCGTCGTCCCATTAGCCGTCGCCCTCGCACCTCACTGCTCCGACGATCTTGCGACCTCAGCGATCGCAGTCGCACTGCTCACGTCCCGCAGCTGTCGCACCGTCGAACGAATTGCTCGCACGACTCGCCTCTGTCTTCCGACCATTCACACATTCAGAACGGTCCAGCATTGCTGCCTGCACAACTCGTCGTTGCTCCGACCATCTTGCGACATCGGAGATCGCCGCAGTGTTGCGTCTATCGTCTCGCAGCGGTTGCACCCTCAATCGGACCACTCGCGCCACTCGTTCTCACATTCCGACCATTGTTTCCACTCATCCGAACGTTCACACGATCAGAACGGTTCAGCGTCGTCGCCTGCACTTCTCGTAGTCGCTCCGACCACCTCAAAACGACATCACACATCGCCCATCGCGTCGCACGTCGCCCATCGAATCGCACGTTGCCCATCGGAGCCACCCTCCTCACATCCTCTTTGACGATCGTACACTCAGCCTCCAGTTGTTTGCAGTTGTTCACAGTCGCTTGCAGTCATTTGCAGTCGTTTGAAGTCGTTTGCAGTTGCTCGCAGTTGCTCGCAGTTGTTTGCAGTTGCTCGCAGTTACGTCCAGTCGCACACAGTCGCTCGCAGTTACGTCCAGTCGCGCACAGTGACTCGCACCACGCGACCCCATCTTTGGACCCTCATCGGCGACCCTCCGAGCATTCGCGCATTCCGACCAGGCCCACCGACCACACATCTCGTTGGAGACGCACTTCCGAACATCTTCGGGACCCTGACACTCACTCGCACACATCAACGGTACCCTCATCAGCGCTCTAGGGATCTGGTATCACACACATTTACTACCCTACTACCTGTGAGTGCCCATCAACAGATTCATACTTGAAATAAAATAATCTGCAAAGAGTAAGTGCATGTAACAAGCAAAATAATCCAAATACAAGAAGTAAACATGCATTGACTGATAAGGTATCTGTAATCTAGCCTCTGAGACCCTTGGCATTAAGTGCACATTGATTGTAGCTTTCTGGAGATATATAATATGTATATATTTATATTAGGAAAGGGGGGAGAATGATTTAAAAGAGCAGAATATAGTGCTGGGCAAGACAAGACAAGAAGGCTCATATATAGCAAGGGTAGCCAGACATTCTACAATGACCTATAGCTTAGTGGTTAAACTGTCTGCCTTCGACTTAGATTATGTAATCTGAGTTGAGTATGGTGGTTCAATCCTTGCTATTGCCATTTTTAATAGTGTGACTGATCACCACCCCGGAAGACATTGGCAGGAGTGTACCATGCGGTGGTCGGCGACAGGTACAGTGCCTGTCGCCGACCTCCGCATGGTGCACGCGCGTCCATATGGTCACCCGTGGGAATTTATTACCGAAAAAAGAAGTTGTAGTATTTCTTCCCCTGAGTCCAACAAAATTGAAATCATATGTGTATCTGTGCTGGTTGGCTTGCAAAATGCAAAATACTCGCAGACACGAGTGTCTTTTGAAGTGTGAAGGCGTGAATATTATTAGACAGGAGCCAATAGCCCATACTGAGCCTATGCAAACAAATTGTCAAGTAGTGTAACAGCTAATGCTCCGGGTTTATATTATATAAGCTTGGGCTGTTGGTTCAAATCCCCTTGTGTGCAAATTTTTGATAACATGAAATTTGAACCCGGGTATTGCAATAGCCGGGCCAGAGAAGCATGACATAGTAAACCGGCCTAACCGCTTGAAAACTACGTCATGTTTCTCTGCACTACCCGTGGGAATGTTTTACCGAAAAAGGAAAGTATGCAGCCTGCTTTTCTGACTCGAGAACAATTGAAGATTTGCTTGTAGTGTTGTTAGTTAGCTTGCAAAACACAAAATACCCACAGAAACGAGTGTCTTTCGAAGTGCAAAAATGTGGATAGGCATTGGGCAGGAGCTACTTAGCTAAGAATTACTCAATTAGGCAGTTGGGACGACGCGACTTGACCGTGGGATCTATTTCCTAAAGCGACTTTCCTGACGTGCACTTTTTGGCCTGACTGGTTGGAGAAAAAAACGATTAAGAGTAATCGTAATTTCGATTTCGCCTTCGATGCACGTATCCTATTCTCATTTTGATTCCACCTTGACCTTCGATTTGGATTTCGATTGACACCTCGACTTTGACTTTGACTTCGGATCTCGACTCCGACTTCGATTTCGATTTCGATTTTGCCTTCACCTTTGACTTTGACTTCGCCTTCGATGCACGTATCCTATTCTCATTCTGCATCCACCTTTGCCCTTCAACTTCGATTTCGATTCCAACCCAGACTTCACCACTTCGTCACTGCCGCACTTCGAATTCGACTTTGGCACTTTGACTTCGACTTTGGCACCTTGACTTCGACTTCGGAACCTCGACGTTGACTCGACTTCAACATTTCAGAACCTGAACTTCGACTTCGGGACTTCGACACTTCCACTTCGACTTCAACACTTCCACTTCCACTTCGGGACTTCCACTTCGACGTTTCGGAACCTCGACTTCAACCTCGGAACTTCGACACTTCAACTTCGACTTCGACACTTCGACACTTCGGCTTTCAACTTCGCCTACACCGCACGAACGTTCGACGCTCCACACATTGTTTCCGAACACACAGATCGTAACATCCCCCCACTTCCCTGTCCTTCCTATTTCGGATCACTCCTGAACACATTGCCTTTGCCTTTCGAACACCTTTCCCCCACTTCGGAGACGCCCCCAGAGACTTCGGGACCACTGACGACTCGCCCCTCACACACACACAACGGTACCGTGCGCTGCGCTCTAGGGACAGGTATATGGAAGTCGCTATGCGGCGACAACACTGAAGTCGGACCGAACCTGAAAGGAACCGAGTGTGATTGCGATATGCTAGCACTAGCACTCTGAGTGAGGAAACGGGGGGAAAGGGAGAGCCGTATCGTAAGATACACACCTAGCACTCTGAGTGAGGAAACGGGGGGAAAGGAGAGCGAAGTAGGAGTGCGTAGGTGACGATATAAGAGAGCCGCGTGTGTGCCAAATGCGGAGAGAAGAGTCCGAGTAAGGTAACGAGGTATCCGAAAGTAGCAGGGTCAGTAGCGCGTGTCGTAGACTATGTCTACACTCTTCCCCCCTAAGAAGAAGAGGCCCCCCCAAGGGGAACGCGCGCGAGCCAGCGGTCTAATGCGGCGCAGTCCGAAAGTAAACGAGAGGGTAACCAGCGCATGTCCTCATCGCCCCAGCCACGCCAACGCACGAGATATTGGAAACCGCGTCCGCGACGACGTTGGTCCACGATTTCATCGACTTCCCACTCTTGTTCGCCGTCAGCTGTCACCACTGGTCCAGGGCGGTTTAGCGAGCGCGAGGGCGCGACCTGATCGTCGTTGGGAACGAACGGGCGGATGAGACTGGAGTGGAAGGTGGGGAACACGCCGGAAGAGTCGGGCAAGTCGAGCGTGTAAACGCTGCGCTCGGGGAACGCACGGGTGATAGTGTAGGGACCGTCGAAACGGGGCATAAATTTTGCGACACGGGAAGGGTCTTGCGCTTTATAGTCTCGACGACGGTGGAAGGTGGACAGAAGAACACGGTCGCCGACGGCGTACGCACGTTCAGGCCCTCGATGTTGGTTCGCGGAGTCCGCTTGCTGAAGTTTTGCGGCGATGAGAGCGTCTTGCGCTTCTGCAAAATCGACGGTCAGCTGGTCGATGACATTCTGCGCGCGGGTAGCTTCGTCGCCAAATTCGTCGCGAGTCGCAGAAACGGCGCCAGGGAGGAGCGGAGGTATCAATCGCGGCTGGCGGCCCATGCGCAGCTGGAACGGCGAGTACCCGGTGGAGGCGTTCACGGTGCTCATGATGTCAAAACGAACGCGCGGCAGCGCACGAACCCAGCCGCGCTGCTGACGATCGACGTGGAAACGTAGACATTGGTTTACCGTCTTGTTGGTCCGCTCGCTGGCGCCGTCAGTCTGAGGGTGGAAAGCGGACGACATTTTTAGTTTGACGCCAGTGAGACGATGTAAGGCGCGCCAGAAGCGAGAGACAAACAGTTTGTCGCGGTCGGAGACGATGTCGAGCGGGAGGCCGTTTTCGCAGAACCAGTGGTCGAAGAAAACAGCAGCAAATTCCTCGGCAGTGATAGTGGACTTGACCGGGACTAAACGGATATCGGCACCAGCTCGGTCTGTCATAGAGACGATGGTGTCGAAACCCGAGTCCGGAGGCAGAGGGCCGACAAAATCAATAGCAACACTATCGCCGCGCGCGTCAGGGACCGCTAGAGGGTGCAAGGGACCGGCGGGTTTCGACGTGGAGGACTTGTTCCGCTGGCACTCCGCGCAGGATGCGATGTACCCGAGGTCAAGGTCGCGGCGCATGCCAGGCCAGTAGTACGAGGAGCGCAGAGCGGCGTACGACTTGTCCGTGCCGAAATGACCGAGAGCGTCGTGGGCGAGCTGGAAGAACGTCTCGCGCAGGGACGGCGTGCGAGGGACAACCAAGCGGTCGCCGATGAACAGTAAACCGTCACGGACCAGTGCACCCGGGGTACTCTCGAGATTCCGCAGCAGCCGCGCACAGAAAATGTCGTCAGGGTATCCAGCACGAATAGCGTCAAGGAGGGCGCGGTCGTGTGAAATTTGCAGCGAGACGGGGCACACCAGAGCGACAGGCAGAGGCGTTGGGTTTTCGACTCGCGCAAGACAGACAGCGGCAGCGAAGGCAGAGATAGGAGGAGCTTCGTCGGGCACGGGCAGGCGTGAAAGCGCGTCAGCAACCGAGTTGTCGGGCCCGGGGACGTACTGGATGTCGAAATCATACTGTGCCAGGTATTCCTGCCAACGGCATTGCCGACGGGACAATTCGCGCTGTGTCTGGAAATGTTCTAAGGTGCGGTGGTCAGTGCGCACGACGAAATGCGAACCGAGGAGGTCGACGCGCCACTTTTGGAGCGCGCGCACAATTGCCAGTAGTTCCTTCTCATGCACCGGGTAGTTCAGTTGCGCGCCCTTGAGCTGCATTGAGTCGAAAGCGACAGGGCGGGCATCTTCCCAGGTTTTACCCCAGGATTTTGCCCTTGGCGCAGTCGGCGAGGATATCGTCAACGCGCGGAAGGGGGTGCGAGTCAGGGACTGTGTTGGCGTTTAGCATCCGGTAATCGTTTACCCAACGCGGCAGAGCAGCCGGGTCTGCCTTGGGGATGATGAAGGCTGGGGACGCGTGCTCGCTCGCAGAGGGGCGAATGCGGCCGGCTGCGAGATGCTGATCGAGCAGCGTACGCCAGGCTTTGCGATATTTGCGAGGACAGTTGTAAGAACGCGTGGCGATTGCCTTGTTCGCGTCTTTTAAGCGGATGCGGTGGTAAACGTCCGTTGGCAACTCGTCGAGGTGCGGTATGTCAGACGGAAAACAGACGGAGTACTTAGACTTCATCTGCTTGTCGAGTTTAGCGAGCTGATCGGCATGCGCGAGCGCCGCCACGCGCACCGCAACCGCAGCAACTGTATTGACAGGGCGAACGATTTCCGCAAGACGTTCACATTCCGCGCGCTGTGTGAGGAGGCGGTCGCAGAGTTCCTCCAGAACAAGCGCGCGGACGGAGCGGACCGCAGCGAGCGACGGCGTAGCCGGCGGCGTCGTCGAGGGTGGCGTCGTCGGGGGATTGTCGTCATAGTCGCGCAGCATGTCGTAGTCGAAACCTTTTGGGCAGCTCGTGCGGAGGTGATGGTCAACAACAATTTGATTTGCAGCGAGGAAAGGGAGACCGAGTATTACAGGCATGCACATGGAGTCGGGCGCGACGATGGCGCGAACGGAACGGGCGCGGTAACGGTTATCTGAAGACGAAAGGGATAACTTCACCCAATGGGTGGCAACGACGGGGGCAGGGGAAGTAGACAGCGTCCGATCGCCTCCAGAACTAAACGCAGAAAAAAAGTGGAAGTCGCTATGCGGCGACAACACTGAAGTCGGACCGAACCTGAAAGGAACCGAGTGTGATTGCGATATGCTAGCACTAGCACTCTGAGTGAGGAAACGGGGGGAAAGGGAGAGCCGTATCGTAAGATACACACCTAGCACTCTGAGTGAGGAAACGGGGGGAAAGGAGAGCGAAGTAGGAGTGCGTAGGTGACGATATAAGAGAGCCGCGTGTGTGCCAAATGCGGAGAGAAGAGTCCGAGTAAGGTAACGAGGTATCCGAAAGTAGCAGGGTCAGTAGCGCGTGTCGTAGACTATGTCTACAGTATACAAGACATTTACCGCCCTACTACCGGCTGGTACCCATCAACGGGTGGTGGTGGTGGTGAGACAAAGAACACGGATGGCGGCATCTTGGAGCGATGAGCGGGGTTAGTGCCGGCGGTCCGGGGAAGGCGCCACAGCATCTCTCAGCAAAGCACCTGGACCTGCTGTGCCGCCGGCGCCGCAAATTCTCGTGCACGTGACATTGGTTCATTTTTGAACACCCCACAAATTGCTCTGTAGCACCTTCCACCCTGCGCCGCTTGCTTAGGTAACTGCACCATCTTATTTGCATTGTAAATATGGTTCGATTGATATACATATGTTGCTATACAGGAGAGGGGACAGGGGAATGTCGAGCTCGTCGTCGCCGTCGACGACGATGAGGCTTGGCGCAGCGAGCGGGACAGGTACCAGCGGTCCGGGAAAGGCACCGCGGCATCTCTCTGCAAAGCGCCTGGAACCGCTATGCCGCCAGCGCCGCAAATTCTCGTGCACGTGACATTGGTTTGTTTTGAGCACCCTGCCAATCTACCCCCCCCCCCCCCCCCCCCGCACCTCGCTTGCTTAGATAATGGCACCATCGTATCCGCCTTGTAAATACGGTTCAATTGATATATACATGTTGCTATACAGGGGAAGGGACGGGGGGAATGTCGAGCTCGTCGTCGTCGTCGACAACGACGACCCTAAGCGCGCGGCGGGGAGCGTTGGCGCCGGTGACGACAGGCGCGGGAACGCTGGCAACGGGGCGGGCACGTGCTTGATGGCGTTGCTCTGGCACGTTCGGGCCGGCCGGACTGCACTGGTAATCAAACCGGCGATCAAACCGGCACCGGCAACTTATGACGGAATAGATGCAGGCACCGACTTAAGAAACCCCCTAGTAAACGATTCTACTTCGTAAACTCAGGGAATCGGAACCATGTTATTCCTTGAATCCATAAGTAGGCTGCGTTCAACACATATATATTCATTATTTAAATGTTTTAGCCCAAAAGAATGGAGTATGCTGAATAGCTCTTCCAGAGGTTGTCAATAAATTCCCAAGATATTTCAGAGTACTTACATACCATGCCCCACCAACTGATATAAGTATTGAAATCCTACAATTACTTGGTAGATGGTACTGTACTTCCACTCTGATACAGCCTCTACCACTGTCCTTGTCCTGGGTGCATGTGATGACACATGGTCATTTCTTTTTCCACTGAAATATGACATGTGATAGAAGCTTAGATGAGAATAAGCCTATGCTAACTAAGCACAAGGCCATCCATGTGTACTTGTACAAGCCTAGGACTATTCTATATATTAGAGGGCATGTCAGAGTGAAAGTACAGTATTACCTACCACATTGTTGCAGGATTTTGATACTTTCTGGGGTTGGTGGGGCATGGTCCATGAGTCATCCGAAATATCTGGGGATTTTATTGATGACATCCTGAAGAGCTATTAGGCACACTCCATTCTTTTGGGCCAAAACATATAAATATTGAATATATATGTTGAGTGCAGCCTACCAATGGCTTCAAAAAATAACATGGTATATATAGAAAGTAATGGTAGATACTAAGTCCACTCCAACTGGGCATCTACAGCAGTCAGACCATGCCAAATGTATACAAAAGGGGTCAAAATGTGGGTATCAATACTATTTCAACAGCATAAATACTAAATACAATGTGTTTGAGAAGAATTGAGGGGGGACTTATGTCATGGAGGAAATGCTATAACTCCTAAAGTACTCAGAGCTATCCATGTACAAATTTTGGTAGCTTAGGTAAAGAAGATCATGACTGCAGGATATTTCTTAGTAGATACTCTCTTGGTTTGTGCTTCTGTCCAGCTCACAGTCTAATGGACTGGGCTCAGAACAATTTCTATATATGATGAACATGTAACTTTACATCATAAATGCATTTACTGTATCTTTATCAATGGGTTTTCCCAGGGCCTAGAGAAAGGATTATGTACCAGCGTGAATGATGAAAAATGAAATTGTTTGGGACCATGAGAATATTCCGAGGCGTGGTAGCAGATATCAGCTAGCAAACAGTGCCCCTATATATAGTCCAATTTTTCTTCATTTGTTTCTATTTTATCAAGGCCTACGGAAATAATTATATATTAGCGCCAATGATTGAAAATGACATCTTTTGGCCCTGTGGGAATATTTCGATGCGTGGGAACAGATATAGACTGGAAACCGGTGCCCCCAAGTATATTATAATTTCTCCATATTTCTATCTATTTTTGCGATTTTACGAGCCCTGCAGGCAGCCAATTATGTTATTCTTATGCAATATAATGAATGCCACTCTTTTGCCAAAACCGTGGGAATATTTTGCTGGAGAATATCTTCACTATTTGTTCCGATTTTTCCAGACTTTTTCCGACCTAGTCACATGATCAAACATATTTGGCATTTGTCGGGTACCCATTATAATATATACCTTATCGGTCATACATTGTAATGCATTGACCGATGTATTGGACTATTTCGGTTACATGTTCGTGCTCGCCGGCCCGGCCGCCGCGCGCGCTACTGTACAGTTGCTCGGGATCTTCCGAGTGGCTTATTCCCATCATTTTCACCTTCCCTTCTCTTCTTCACGGATTACGTCTACGCTACTGTCTGCTACGACGTGATAATCCGAGCTTATTGCCTCCTGTTCATCTCCCTGCTCGAGCTCAATCCTCAACATAATCCGTCTACCTTGGTCGTTGGGAATATCGACCGGCACACCCTCACTCGACTCTACACCGGCCGTACTGTCTCGGTCATGCTCGTGGACGTGTAACTGGACCTCACGTCGCAGTGCCTTCGCGTAATTGGACTTCGCGCCGTAGCCCAGGTGGGCATACCTGTCTTGTCATCGTGCACACATTCCCTGTCCCCATCCCTCGACATTCCTTTCCTTTTCTCCCCCCCGCTCGCCATTCATCATGGACCGTCGCTCCGACAACCGCGTCATTCTCGAGACCGAGGAGGACCTCGCCGCTTGGTCGTTTCAGGTCAAGAACATCATCCGAGGCAAGGGCCTCTATGACATTCTGACCGGCGTCAGCACTCGCCCCACCGGACCTCTCCGTGCCGTCCGTGACTGGGACGCCAAGGCTGCGGAGGTCATCTCCGTGCTCACCAGGCACATTCATCGCGATCAGTACCCGCACGTCGCTGACCTCGAGGGCAAACCGCACGACGTGTGCTGCGTCTCCAGCAAATGAACTCGGTCACTGGCCTTGATTGCGAAGGCTCACTCTGGGCGTCATTCACTTCATCCTCCTTCGACAACTCCTCCACCATGTCCAAGCACGTCGCCAAACTCCGTTCCCTTCGCTCCCAGCTTGTTCAGCTCAAACAGCCAGTCACCGACAAGCTATTCATCACCACTCTTCTGCGCTCGCTCCCAGCTGTCGGAGATTGGAAGATCTTCGTCGCCTCGATTCGTGGCGATCTCCAGAACGACGACGTCGAGCACGTCATCAAGCGCTGCCTCGACGAGTACGCTTCGCAGAGCAAGGGGAAGCAGGGCGAGGCAGAGAATTCCGCTCCGGACACCGCGCTCGCAGCTGCTCGCAGCCAGGGGAAGCCGGGTACGTCTCGGGCCAAGTCGACTGTCATCTGCTTCACCTGCGGTGGAGGGGGCCACTTCGCCAGCGAATGCCCGACCGTTCCTGGATCGGTCGAGACGGCGAACGTGGCTGATTTTGCTGTGACGTTCGATGCTGGTGTTGCCTTGTGATGGACAGTATGTTTGCCTCTTTATTTATCTTTACCTTCTTGCTTCTCCTACTGTATGCCGGTCTCGCACGAGGGGAAGTATTGGACTATTTCGGTTACGTGTTCGTGCTCGCCGGCCCGGCCGCCGCGCGCGCTACTGTACAGTTGCTCGGGATCTTCCGAGTGGCTTATTCCCATCATTTTCACCTTCCCTTCTCTTCTTCACGGATTACGTCTACGCTACTGTCTGCTACGACGTGATAATCCGAGCTTATTGCCTCCTGTTCATCTCCCTGCTCGAGCTCAATCCTCAACACGATGACCATTGGTATGTATAGCTATTAAGCTACAGCGTCTGGTGGGTTTGAGGATACTCCTTGAGCCCCTGCGCGCCCGCGGATAACTTCACGGTGCCGGGGGTGGACAGAATCATCATCGACAGCGTCCGGGGCACGACTGTGAGCGCGGTGTAGTCGTATGCGAGGAGCTCGGCATTCACGCTCTGCGCGTCGCGGAGCTCCATGTTCCTCGCCATGTAGCTATGCGCGCCATGAGCAGTGACCGTGCAGGTGGGGAGGTGAGGTACGCACGAGGACAAGTCAGACACATTTACAGCTTCCGGGAGCGGAGACATGATGTGGGTGCAAAGGGTCAGTAAAGTATGCAAGTGCGGGCTGCATAACTGTGGCGGGTGGAGGGGAGGAAGGCGCGGTCGACGGCGCGGAGGGTTTCTAGGCTATTATTAATTTATCAGTATTCAACGATTCGCCTTTGCGTGACAGCGAGGATCACTGGCAGAAGTCGGAGGCGCGTGGAAGCTCACCGTGCGGTTTGTGCGGATGTCACATGGAGCAGAACATACGAACAACTTGAATCAGAATTCGAGATTTCAATTGTTCTCTTTGGAGTTATGCAGCGCGACGTCGCCAACAACATCTTGCTGTAGCGTCATCCATATAGGCAACATTCTGCGCTCGTTCTCAAGCTCAAAGTTGATCGCGGTTCGCTCACGTCCGACGATCACTCCTGCAGCGCCGCCAACGCGCCCGCGACGACGTTCACGCGCACGTCCGCGCCCCACGCCCACTTACGCGCGCGCTCGAGCGCACACCGTGCCTGCGCAACATCGCCGAGTGCGACATATGCGCGGAGGTACCTGCGCCGCCCGTACGTGTCAGCCTGCCCGCCCACCTACCCCGCGTCCCCGCGCTCCGCCGCCTGCGCCTCGCGCAACGCTTTCCCCGCGTCCTGGCCCGGCCCGTCCAGCAGATACGCTGCGGCGCGATTCGCCAAACAGACGCCAGTAAACCTCCTCACTGCGGCAGATGCGCGCGGTCACGGCCGCGGAAGCAAACAGGCTACGCACCTCGTCCCATCTCCCGTTTGTCTCGCGAATGGCGCCGTCTCATTAGTTTCCTGAGCCTACTCAGTCTCCGGTCCCAATGGTACGTGGCGGGTGTGTGGACGGAAGCAGAGAGTGCGAAAGACGCCAGCGTGACACCGGGTAGCGGGCCGGAACCAGGCTGGCGTCTTTTTACCTTGGGTCGCAAGGACTCGCGTCCTCCTTTGAACACCACCTTGGCTAACTCCTGTCAATAGTCTGGCCTTGTATCCAATATCATGGCCTGCACGCCGCTGATAAGTGGAGTGTCACTTCCGCGCATCCCTTCCGAAGACCTTCTCGAATGGGACATCGAAAGACCCGTACTCATCTGCAACTAGCGATACTACAGCGGTCTGACTGTCACCTCACGTTCCCACTCTACACGCCTTATATAGCACGGTGTACGTACGTGTCGACGCAGGCGTACCTGTAGGACCATTAAAAATAAGACCGGTAGTTACCGGTCGGACCATTATAATTACAGACCGGTAACAATTTGGGGCGACGCACACAAAGTCACGTGACTTTTTAGGAATAGTAAAAAATGTCATGATACTACTGGGTGCGGAAAAATCGGCAAAAATCGGCAAAAATGGTGAAAAAATTTAGTCAGCATCGGTTCCCACGGGTACGGGACAGAAACGAATCATTTTAAATGCTTCCCAGTACTACAGATAGCCACCCGTAGGGCTTGCAAAAATAGGGATAAATAAGGTAAAATCGGAGTATATTCGGGAGCACCGATTCTCAGCCGAACGCCATTCCCACGCGTTGAAATACTCCCATGGTCCCATAGAATTCCATTTTTCATTGTTTGCGCTGATATATAATCCTTTCCGCAGGCCTTTGATAAATAGGGATAAATAAATAAAAATCAGAATATATTTTGGGGTACCGGTTTTCAGCCAATATCCACTCCCATATGTTGGAATATTCTCACGGTCCCAGGAAATTTCATTTTTGATCGCTCGCGCTTGTATATAATCCTTTCCGTAGGCCCTGGGAAAATCCATTGATGACATTACAGTATATGTATGATGTAGACTTAGATGTTGATGATATATACAGACTGTTCTAAGCTCAGTCTATTGAACTGTGAGCTGGACGGAACCACAGACCGAGAGAGTATCTGATAAGGAATATCCTGCAGTAATGATCTTCTTTACCTAAGCTACCAAAATTTGTACATAGATAGCTCTCAATACTTTAAGACTTATAGTATTTTTTCCATGACCCAAGCCCCCCTTCAATTCTTCTCAAACACAATTTCTTTAGTATTTATGCTGTTGAAGTAGTATTGATACATACATTTTGACTACTTATGTACACATTTGGCATGGTCTGAGTGCTGTAGACACCCATTCAGAGTGCATCTAATATCTACCAATACTTTTCATATTTACCATGTTATTCCTTGAAGCCATGAGTAGGCTGCATTCAACACATATATATTCATTATTTATATGTTTTAGCCCAAAACAATGGAGTATGCTGAATAGCTCTTCCAGATGTTGTCCATAAAATCCCAAGATATTTCAGAGTACTCATAGACCATGCCCCACCAGCCCCCGAAAGTATCAAAATCGTACAACAATGTGGTAGGTAATACCGTACTTTCACTCTGATATGCCCTCCAATATATATAATGGTCCCAGGCTTGTACAAGTACATATGAATGGCCTTGTGCTCAGTAAGCACATGTGTATTTTCATCTAAGCTTGTATCAAATGTCATAGTTCAGTGGAAAAAGAAAGAACCATGTGCCATTGCATATGCATCTGGGACAAGGACAGTGGTAGAGGCTGTATCAGAGTGGAAGTACAGTACTATCTACCAAGTTTTTGTATAATTTCAATACTTATACCAGTTGGTGGGGCATGGTATGGGAGTACTCTGAAATATCTTGGGATTTTATGGACAACATCTGGAAGAGCTATTCAGCATACTCCATTGTTTTGGGCTAAAACATATAAATAATGAATATATATGTGTTGAATGCAGCCTACTCATGGCTTCAAGGAATAACATGGTAAATATGAAAAGTATTGGTAGATATTAGATGCACTCTGAATGGGTGTCTACAGCACTCAGACCATGCCAAATGTGTACATAAGTAGTCAAAATGTATGTATCAATACTACTTCAACAGCATAAATACTAAAGAAATTGTGTTTGAGAAGAATTGAAGGGGGGCTTGGGTCATGGAAAAAATACTATAAGTCTTAAAGTATTGAGAGCTATCTATGTACAAATTTTGGTAGCTTAGGTAAAGAAGATCATTACTGCAGGATATTCCTTATCAGATACTCTCTCGGTCTGTGGTTCCGTCCAGCTCACAGTTCAATAGACTGAGCTTAGAACAGTCTGTATATATCATCAACATCTAAGTCTACATCATACATATACTGTAATGTCATCAATGGATTTTCCCAGGGCCTACGGAAAGGATTATATACAAGCGCGAGCGATCAAAAATGAAATTTCTTGGGACCGTGAGAATATTCCAACATACGGGAGTGGATATTGGCTGAAAACCGGTACCCCAAAATATATTCTGATTTTTATTTATTTATCCCTATTTATCAAAGGCCTGCGGAAAGGATTATATATCAGCGCAAACAATGAAAAATGGAATTCTATGGGACCATGGGAGTATTTCAACGCGTGGGAATGGCGTTCGGCTGAGAATCGGTGCTCCCGAATATACTCCGATTTTACCTTATTTATCCCTATTTTTGCAAGCCCTACGGGTGGCTATCTGTAGTACTGGGAAGCATTTAAAATGATTCGTTTCTGTCCCGTACCCGTGGGAACCGATGCTGACTAAATTTTTTCACCATTTTTGCCGATTTTTGCCGATTTTTCCGCACCCAGTAGTATCATGACATTTTTTACTATTCCTAAAAAGTCACGTGACTTTGTGTGCGTCGCCCCAAATTGTTACCGGTCTGTAATTATAATGGTCCGACCGGTAGCTACCGGTCTTATTTTTAATTAGACTACATGGACTGGTGGTCGACGTGCTAGCTTAGGCATCTATTTGCTTGATCCCCCTTTGCACAATAACGCGCACAATAGCTCCCAGCGCCATTCCTTCTTTCCCGACGACTTTGTTGATCCTGAGAAGCATCAAGAAGCCTGTCAACATGACGTAGGCTGTCATCGGCTGATCCCCCGGAGCGGAGGGGAGCGGGAGCGGGACGGGACAACGGAACGGGGCCGGAGCCTTCGGCAGCGTCGGCAGCGTCGGCTGCCGCCGAGTCCACACGTGACACTCAACAAAGGCGCGTACAAGGCGCGTAGCGGCTAGCCTAAGTCCTTCCCGCCTGGCACCATGGCACCCCAGCGCTCCAAGGGACTCTCAAAGTCATGTCTTACCATCCGGCAGCGACCGGGGTCCTCAAGCCACGAGATCCTCAGGGCACATAAGCAGAAGGAACGGAAGAAAGCCGAGGAGAAGAAGAGAGCGCTGGACATAGCAGGTGCGCCGTGATATACTCTCGTAGTTCACAAAGGACTGACTGATATTGCTCTATCTAGCTATGACTGACCGGGAGCGCGACGGTGTAGTCGCGATGGATCTCGACGGACCGCTCAACCACGTTCTCGGTCACGACGACGACGACTATCAAGAGGCGCTGCACTCCGTGCCCCCTGGCGAAGAGGGCTTCGACATTAGCCACGAGGGCGGCGAGTACCAGGTCATCTCGGCCTTTGTGCACGACCTGGCCGACTCCATATAGTACATATATTTAACCTTCTCTTCCTGCCGTGTTTGACCTCGAGACCCAGCTGTCGAACGGACCACCGCCTGCGACGGGACCGCGTGGAGCGACGCAATAACCAATGGGCCATGCAGTATGAAGACCTAGTCGACGCCTTCCTAGCCTATCGCGAATGTGCAAGACTTTCAGACCTTCAACCACAGGAGGAAGCAGTTGGCGATGCTCTGGAGGGCTCTCGTTTCGTTCTCGAGACGATTGACCTATTTGGTGCGTACCCTCCTCCCCTTGCAACATCAATATTTAATAATAGACATACAGATTGTAGCAACCGCACGTTTGTCACAGGACCTGGCGACGTGTTCGCCAACGTCACAATCATTCGCGCCGGCTTCCTCGGCTGCTCACCTCTTCAACCGACAGTCGCCGTTTCCATCCGCACGCTTGAGTACTACCGCCAGAGCCATCGCGCTTGCCCTCGCATGAGCATCCAGGCTCAAGTCCGCACTCTGTGCCATATGCACAACGTACGTCGTCCTTTCTTTGTGTTACATATATCAGCTCATGTGTTACAGGTTCCCTATCGTGAGTATCTATGCGAGCAGTTCAGCGTCGCGTACGATGCGTACCTAGAGATCCTGCACCGCGTCAATAGGCGCGTCAACGTTGCTATGGCACGCAATACACCAAATTGGCGACTTCACAACACCTGCCCCGCTTGTTTCTACAAGTTAATTGACGAGCCGGAGCTCCTGTATTCATTCCTGTGCGAGATGGACGGCAATAACTCGCTCAAACGCACAGAGGCTTCCGTTCGCAATCAAGTGGAGCGCCTTGACAGCCGCGCGGCCCGATCGGACTACTGGCTCACTCCTGAGGACGTCGATGTCTTCAAGGACGAAGTCAAGGGAAAGATGATGGTGCGTATCATTTGTTTGCGCATATCTACTGAACCTGATACGCGGTTATTGGCTAGAATCAGGGCAAAGTTGCCGACCCTGCCCCGCTGGCCGACGCCGACGCCGACGCCGACGATGCCGGTGCCTGGGAAGACATGAATACGGTCGACGCGACCGCGCAGTGCATCGAGCGATGGGCCAACGCCGCCCCCGAAGAGCGCAAGCGTATGTGGGCAATGTTCGCGGAGAGCGGCATTTTCTTGGTGGCGTGCCGACACGGCAACGTCTTGCTCATGTGCGACATGATCAAGAGCGGCGAATTGTACGTGGTCTTCCCCTCATAATGATCTGATCTCACACCTTCGCAGAGCCAAATACCCGTTGGCGATGGTTAGCAAGCTCATGGACGTGTACGGCCCGGATATCGCGTGTGGATATGACATCGCGTGCGCGTTCTCGAAAACGCTCACGGCTAGTTCTCTCGGTACTCAAGCAGCTGAGCAACGATTCAAGCTCGTCGTTGGGTCGTTTCACGGGCACGCGCACAACCGAGGGTGCCAGATCTACTGGCATCCTCGGAATATTCCAGGCATGGGGCAGGCCAATTTTGAAGGCTGCGAGCGGATCTTCAATGCGTCAAATGCCGTCGCTGGGAACACACGCAACGCGAACACGTTTCACCGGCATCAGAGCATCGAGCAGCACTACGCGTTCTGGGATGAAGATAAGTATGCGAGTCTCAGTAAGTTTGATCATTCCCGAGACTACACGCATTCACTGATGACTGTAGGTCGCTATCTCTACAACCACTATCGAGCCGCGCTCGCCATCACTACGAACTACCCGGAGAAAATCCGCGCGCGCCAGGCCGAGCTTGGTATCAACGACGAAGCGTTTGACAGGTACATTCAAGCCGAGAAGGACTACCTAGGCGGGCTTCGTCAAGAGCCGCCTGCAGAGACGCTCCGATACCAGTATGTTCAATCCCTCGATGAGCTTGATGCTGCACGGTAGGTTGTCGACTACTCAGGCATGGGCACACGCTAACTGGGTCTAGGACTGAATGGGATGACGCACGCGCCACGGTCAGTCAGCTCCGCCACACCATAGCAACGCCGGATATACACAAGAAAATGATCGCTGCAAATCGGAAGGTCAACACTAAGGCGCGCAAGATTGAAAAGAAGGAGCTCCAGC